>CM055895.1:91814123-92159123 GCA_029582155.1 Panopea generosa
CACTGTAAATATATACATTCATTTACTTATCTTTCACATATTATGTTCCAAGATGTATATTATTTTGCACATATACTCTCACACTGTTAAATCACTGAAAAGTGGAAATAAAGATATATCACAGCTAGCTGCACTTAAATCTCTCCATCACTCCATATCACAGCTAACTGCACTTAAAATCTCTCCATCACTCCATATTAAAGCTAGCTGCACTTAAATCTCTCCATCACGCCATATCCCAGCTAGCTGCACTTAAATCTCTCCATCACTCCATATCACAGCTAGCTGCACTTAAATCTCTCCATCACTCCATATCACAGCTAGCTGCACTTAAAATCTCTCCATCGCTCCATATCACAGCTAGCTGCACTTAAATTTCTCCATCACTCCATATCACAGCTAGCTGCACTTAAATCTCTCCATCACGCCATATCCCAGCTAGCTGCACTTAAATCTCTCCATCACTCCATATCACAGCTAGCTGCACTTAAAATCTCTCCATCACTCCATATCACAGCTAGCTGCACTTAAATCACTCCATCATTATATACACTCGGGTCCCATTATAACGCGGTTCTTGGGGTCCACAAAACGAATCGCGTTATAAGCACACCGCGTTATAGCGATAATTACCTCGAAAAAAGTCAATGTCGGTTATTCACACCTATCGTGCTGTCCGACTCTAAGTGAATGGTATTGTTTGCATTGTAATATGATACAACACTTATTTGGTTACAACAGATACACTTAGATATGTATAAAATTAATACAAAAAAAGAAAAGAAAGAAAAACGTTTTTTCGTTTTTTGATTATACTAAAATCGGCAGCCATTTCCATTTAACCCGGAAGGAGAAAAAACGGTGTCTATATAAAAAGTCGGCTTCAATTTAAACTCAACGCTGTTAGTATAAAAATATTTAAAATATAAATCTGAAGTATTAACAACAATAAAATAATAAAAAATAAGCTTGGGTTTACGATCCGATAAAATATCCACGATGTATTAATACCTGTCAACCGCTTCGTTGCTTGATCACGTGATCACTCGATAATAACAAAGTTTGCATATGGCTTCCGTGTTTGGCACGTGTCAGCATTTATTGAAGCACTCGGGATTATTACAAACTGTTAATTGTCAATCCCTTAAACTGTACTTTAAACCACCATGAGGTAATGGTTATAATAGTTTGTTATAATCAAGGCTAATTGGTGAGTAGAAGATGAGCGATTATCAAATCAAAACATGGCGACGATCTTTTGTTTGGTTGTCATTTGATCATTCGCGCAGATTTTCAAGTTTTATATCACGACTTCCCCCCACCCCCCGCCGTAAAATGGGAGCCAAGCAAAAACCGCGATATAACGGAATTTGCGTTATATCGGACCGCGTTGCATATTAACGGGACCGCAGTATATCACAGCTAGCTGCAACATATATTGTGATGCATTGTGTGAGTCTGGTGTTTAGGAGTCAAGAATTAGACTGTACCCCCGACCCCCTAAAAAAGAATTTATATAGTAAAATTTTAAAAAAAAATACTTCAGCAACAGTAACGGAGACTGTTCTAGCTTACTCAGGCACTTTTTTTGGTGGGGGTGGTGAGGGGTGGGGCTTCATGTTCTAAACTTTTATGGCGATTCTTTATAACATGTTTTGTTGTTTGCTGTTTCCAAATGCAGGATTTCAGTAGTGGTTTATGTTGCTTGGTAACACTTTTTTTGCTGAAGACTGTATTATACCCTACAGGATTAAAAAATATGTTCTGAAAATAGTAAAACCACAAAAATATGAAAAAGGGATTTAAAATTTGTTTTTGTTGCGGATTTTGTGCTAGAAGGTAGAGAAGTAGCTAATAATATGTTTGTATTTCATTTTATACCTAATTTTGACAATTCCATCAGATTGACAATAAAGGCATAAACACATATTTACTGTTGCAGGAGCCCATCAAAGTCTTCACAACCTTCTCCAGTGAAGTCGGCCCAATAAGAACGTAAAATAATATAATATCTTGGAAATGATTGGAAACAAATTATATTCAATGGATTAATTTTCCCATTTTCAGTCAAAATCTTTATAAGAGATTAAATTCCCAAAGAACAATTGATCATGTTACAAAATGTGCTGTATTTCCATTTAAATGTCAGTGTTCTATAAAACAAAAGGATTGATTGCATCTGCATGGCAGGCTGTACTGCGTTTAAGTTACCCTTTGAAAATGCAGTATTTAAGTGATTCTGAATAAAAGTTCCTGGGGCAAAACAGCAGAAATGTCAACTTTGAGATTGTTCTAAAGGTCATCAGAGATTGTCCTAAAGGTCATCAGAGATTCCCTGTAAATTTAAAATTTTATGATCCATTTATAATGAAACAATATAATTTCAAGGGCATTGTAGGCGCAAAAGTAATTGAAGATAAGAAATTGATTCTTCATGTAGCATTGTAGGAAAATATATGATTATAAAGTAACTGTCACTCTTTAATTGTTTTCGATCTCTCTGAGTTTTTGTGTGGGTATTATTAGTGCCATTGTGTCCATCTGCCCATGACCATGTTTTTCTGTTTGTTTTCATGATCTGCCAAACTGATTTAAATTTTTTTCTGTTTGTTCTCATGATTTGCTAAACTGATTTTGAAAATGTTTAATTAGAAATGATCACGAAACGTTAATGTAGTATAATATATTTGTTCAAAAGTGTCCATGTGGTTAAAAATGATCCCATCCTTGGGTCTTGTTAGGGGACTTTTTTTTATAAAATTGAACTGATTTTGACTTAATTTTCACAGAACTGGGTCTGTCTGAAAGAGATTCCAAATGTTTTAAAATGACTTGGTTTCATTGTTGATTCATTGTCAGAAATGGCACCAAATGGGTATAAAAATTAGAATTTTCAATAATCTTTTCTCTGGAACCAATATGTCAAATTTGTTCATATTTGGCACAAATCTTCCGTTTGGGAAAGGGTTTGAACATGGTTGCCACCATCAAGGAATAAGGCCTGGAAAATGAAAATATTTACAGATCAGGAAAATGTCAGGGATATTTTTATGCAAAATCAATAATTATTGGAAAAAAACAAGAAAGTGATGGAAAGTCAGGAAATTAAATCACTTCTGAGAAATTAATTTACAACCATCTGCTATATACAGTCAAACCTGTGTAAGCGGTCACCTCTCTTAAGCAGTCACTTGTCTTAAGCAGCTACCTTTCCTATTTTTATGCTTTCAGAGCATATTAATCTGTATTTAAAGCAACAACCTGCCTTAAAAGTCCACTTTTCCTTGACTGGCTGCTTAAGACAGATTTGACTGTATTATATTATGTACCATGAAGCCTCCACTTATGTATGCAATTATTGTGTAGCCTCTGAAAATTTCTTAAGACTTAATTAACAAGCTGTGTTTATTCAGTAACATTAATGTTTTTTTAACTTCATAATAGGCATCAAAGAGTTAGTCTTTAAACTGAATATTGTACAGTAATTGTTTGAAAGTATTAAATTAAATTGTGTGTGGTGGTGTGGGGGAGAAGTCATAAAATATATTCCATTTGCTTGATTGTATAGTAGTATAAAATGCAGTAGAATTTTGATGGCTCGAACCCGGCAGGACTGGACAAAATAGTATTGCATAGCATCATACCATACTTGTATATAGGTCAAAATAAGATTCAGCCGGGGACCACTGATAAGTGGTTCAAGCTAAATGTGGTTTCTGGCCATCTGTGTTCGAGCCAACGAAGTTCTACTGTACTATAATCAATATTATAATGTTATATTGAAAATCAGAAAAAGTCAGGAAAATTTTAGGGATATTGAATTCTCAGTGGTTTGATATGTACGAATCCATAAGTTTTACATAATAATGCTATGAGAAAATGGAAATATCTCATTTAGTCATGCGTTTGTACAAACATAATGTTCCATTTGAGGTTTAAAGCATTGTCTTATATGGTAATGGCAAATTAGATTTTGTCCAATAAGGTGAATTAAACTTTCACGAGAGACAACAAGGGTAAGGGTGAAAATGTTAAAATTATGAATGTTCAAAACCCTTTTTCTCAGCAGGTAGTCAGTAAAATGTATTTATAATTGATATAAATTATTCGTTTAAGCAGGAGTTCAAAGTTTCTCAAGTGAAGATGCTAGGGCACATAAGGGCCCTCTAAAAGGGACATTGAGTTTACATGTGATTATACTGTAGGAAAATAGAAAATTCTCATTTACTCATCCATTTATGTAATGATATTATTTAGTATTTTGTCTGAATCATATTCTAGAGATAGCAGATTATATTTGGTTCAATAATAAGTATTGAATTTCCATAAAGCTTAAAAGTAATTTCAAAAATCTTCCTCAAGAAACGATCAGTCGAATTTGATGAAGATTATCCTTACATCAGCAAGAGAATGAAGAATCTACAAATCAAATGACTGGAATGTGTAGGAGCCTTTAAAGGGGACCTTTACATTTACACAGAAATATTAAGGGGAAAATGAAAACTTTTTGTTTCCGTATTCATTTGTACCAAAAATATAGTGACTCTCTTTTGATAAAATCATTGAGAAAAGTGTTCTTGTCATTTCTCTCTTCTTTAATTCACCCTCAAGAAGTAACATTGGCCTGATTTACTACTGGTTCATTAATATCAATTAAACATTTTTGACAAAATACTGATATCCAAGATTCCTTTCCTATATTACTTTGATTTAAATACTGACTATTCAGTAATTACCAATCATTGGTAAATAATGAACTATGTTTATCTTTTGACTACTCAGTAATTGTTGAACACTCTTGTGGTCGGTCATTGGTGAAGAATGAACTATGTTTAGTTTTTGACTGTTCAATAATTATAACACTTGTGGTCGAACATTTGTGAAGAATGAACTATGTTTATCTTTTGACTATTCAGTAATTGTAACACTCTTGTGGTCGAACAAATGGTGAAGAATGTACTATGTTTATTTTTTGACTATTCAGTCATTATAACACTTGTGGTCGATCATTAGCTCTACTGGCCAAAGGCCAGAAGTGCTTATGCGATGGCGTGTTGTCTGTCATCTATCGTCTGTTAGCAGCACTTTCTCTGAAACCACTAGGCCAATTAAACTGAAACTTCACATGGGTGTTTCTATTGCATAGGAGACTATACAGAAGATTTATTTTTTTGATCTAAAATTCAAGATGGCCGCCATTACTAAAAATAGTCCAAAACTTAAAAAATCTTCTTCTCATGAACGGCCCAACAGATTTTCAAAATTTTTATGTACTTATGATGACCAAGTATAGTTTTGTTAGATTTGTTCAAATGGTGTCCCTAGAGTTAAATATGACCCCGCCCCGAGGGTTCGATTAGGGGACACATGTCATTATAATATTTTTTTATTTATTTTTTTTAAAATGGAAATGATTTTGCCTATATCTTCACAGAAGCATTGTTTGGTGAAGGAGGTTCAGATTTGTAAAAATGACTGGGTTCCACTGTCTTAAGGGGTCAGGAGGGGTCCCAAAAGGGTAAAAATTTGGAATTTCTAAATTTGTTTTCTTAAGAACTGGTATGTCAGATTTGTTCATATTTTGCATAAATTATCCCTATGTGTAGGGGTTTGATTGCAGATAAGAATTTAGGAGCTAAAATTTATAGGGGCCCTATAAGGGGACTTAGAATTTTACATAGGGATACTATGGGAAAACAGAAAATTCTCTTTTTCTTTCATCTGTTCTTAAAACAGTAGGCCAATTAAACTGAAACTTCACATGGGTGTTTCTATTGCATAGGAGACTATACAGAAAATTTTTTTTCGATTGAAAATTCAAGATGGCCGCCATTACTAAAAATAGTCCAAAACGTAATAATTTTCTTCTCATGAACGGCCCAACAGATTTTCAAAAGTTTATGCCGACCAACTATAGTTCTGTTAGATTTGTTCAAATGGTGTTCCTAGGGTTATAAATAAAACTGCCCCGAGATTTCAATTAGCAGACACATGTCAATATAATATTTTTTTTTTTAAATGGAAATAATTTGGCCTATATCTTCACTAAAGCATTGTAAGGTAAAGGAGGTTAAGATTTGTAAAAAAGACTGGGTTCCTATGTCTTAAGGGGTCAGGAGGGGCCCCAAAAGGGTACAAATTGGGAATTAGTAAAATTGTTTTCTTAAGAACCGGTATGTCAGATTTGTACATATTTGATATAAATTATCCCTAAGTGTAGGGGTTTGATTGCAGATAAGAATTTAGGGGCTAAAATATATAGGGGCCCTGTAAGGGGACATAGAATTTTACCTAGGGATACTGTGGGAAAACACAAATTTTTTTTTTTTTTTTTTCATTTATTCTGAAACCACTAACCCAATTAAACTGAAAGTTCACATGGATGTTTCTATTGCATAGGAGACTATACAAAAGATTTATTTTTTCTATCTAAAATTCAAGATGGCCACCATTACTAAAAATAGTCCAAAACTTAAAAAATCTTTTACTCATGAACAGTCCAACAGATTTTCAAAATGTTTATGCAGTAATGATGACCAACTATAGTTTTGTTAGATTTGTTCAAATGGTGTCCTTAGAGTGAAAAATGACCCCGCCCTGATGTTTCTATTGCATAGTAGAATTTCAAAAGTGCTATGGCCACTATGAGTCAGTAGAGCGTCCTCAGGCCCTCTTGGCCTCTTGTTTTTGAAGAATGAACTATGTTTATCTTTTGACTATTCAGTAAATGTCTTTTGTGGTCGACCAATGTTGAAGAATGAACTATGTTTATCTTTTGACTATTCAGTAATTATAACAGTCCTGTCCAAAATGACAGGTACTGAAAAGTTTCTAAGTATCAAATTTCTGGAGTCCAGGCGGTAAATCGTGATTCCGTGTGAATTCTGCCTGAATTCTGGGTAGATTTTTCATACAGACAGTTCATGTACTAGGACAACATCAGATGTTTGGGGTGGCATATAGTAAATTGCAGTGTCCGTCTGTCCATCTTTGACACTTTAGTTTTCGTGCAATAACTTAAGAATGCGGAAATGAAATCTTTTGAAATTCTAATATAATGTTTATAATGACAAAACACAGTCAAAATTTGGTTTTTGGGTTTGTGACATTTTGGTGTTGTAGAGCTGTGTCGTTTATAATAGATTTGTGAAAAATCATCACACTTTGCTTTCCATGCAATAACTTTAAAATGCCTATATCAAATCTTTTGAAATTCTAATACAATATTTATAATGACAAAACATAGGTTAAATTAGATTTTCGAGGTTGTAACTTTTGGGGTTGTAAAATTGTGCCCCTTTGATTTGTGAAAAAACATCATTTTCTTCTGTCTGTCACACTTTTTGGGGTTTCCGTGCAATTACTAAAAAATGCCTGAATAAAATCTTTTGAAATTATAATACAATGTATTTAATGACAAAACAAAGTTCGATTTTAGGTGTTGTGGCATTTGTCATTTTACAGTTATGCCTTTTAAATTGTGAAAAATTGGTTTCCGTGCAATAACTAAGAATACCTGAATCAAATTTTTTGAAAAAAATGCAGGAAGTAAATTCACTGAATTTGCTTGTTTAACATTATTGTGTATAATCAATTAAATCACAGAAATATCAAAATGTCAATTTTAGAAAAAGTAAGGTGACAATTTAACAGTCTTGCATTAAATCCTCGATATTAAATTCTTGTCTGTTCATTTCCTCTGCCATGCATCCTTGTTTGCTCAATTCCTATGGCATACATGCTTGTCTGTTCATTTTCTCTGCCATACATGCCTGTCTGTTCATTTCCTCTGCCATACATGCTTGTCTGTTTAATTGCTATAGCATAAATGCTTGTCTGTTCAATTTTTCTGACCTGCTTCCTTGTTTGCTCAATTCTATGGCATACATGCTTGTCTGTTCAATTTCTCTGGCAAACATATTGTTTGCTCAATTCCTCTGACATACATTCTTGTCTGTTCAGTTCCTCTGACATGCATGCCTGTCTGTTCAATTCCTTTGACACTCTTATGTGTCTGCTCAATTCCTCTGACACGCTTGCTTGTCTGCTCAATTCCTCTGACAAGCATATTGTTTACTCAATTCCTCTGACATAATTTTAGTTTTGATCAGATTCTCTGACATTATATGCTTGTCTAATCAAATCCTCTCACCTACATGCTCGATCTGCTCAATTCTTCAGACATACAAGACAGTTTGTTAAAAGTCTCTGGCATACAATGACAGTTTGTTAAAAGTCTGTGACATACAAGACAGTTTGTTAAAAGTGTCTGACATACATGACAGTTTTTTCAAAGCCTCTGACGTACATGGCAGTTTGTTTAAAGCCTCTGACATACATGACAGTTTGATCAAAGACTCTGACATACAATCATGACAGTTTGTTCAAAGCCTCTAACATACAGGACAGTTTGTTCAAAGCCTTTGACATACATGACAGTTTGTTCAAAGCTTTTGACATAAACGAGTTTGTTCAAAGCCTCTGACATACATGTAAATTTGTTCAAAGCCTCTGACATACATGACAGTTTGTTCAAAGCCTCTGACATACACAACAGTTTGTTCAAAACCTCTGACATACACAACAGTTTGTTCAAAGCCTCTGACATACATGACAGTTCGTTCAAAGCCTCTGACATACATCATAGTTTGTTAAAATCCTCTGATATACATGACAGTTTGATCAAAGCCTCTGACATACATGCTTGTCAACTTAATTCCACTGACATATGCTTGTCTCCTTAATGTCTTTGACATAAATGTTTGCTTGCTTAGTTGACTGACACCTGACACAGGCTGTCAAACAAATTGATAATCCAATCAGCAATTGATATTGGTTCAAGGACAGCCATTTTCTTTAGACAAGCTAACGGTGTATAGTAAAACACTTCATTGTATTTACCAAGACAAACAACATAACATGACCTGTGGGCACAGCAATAGTCATTTTTGTGTCGGGTCAATTTCTCTGACATAAATGCTTGTCAGCTGAATTCTTCAGATAAACACGTTTGTCTCCTTTATTCCTTGGATATACATTGTTGGTTTGCTCAATTCCTCTGACATACATGCCTGTGGGCTCAATTCTGTAGATAAACACGTTTGTCTCGATCCTTTATTCCTCTGACATACATGCTTGTCAGCTCAATTTTAAACTGGATTTTGACTAAACTTGTAGCAATGCATGATTTTGTAGTGGGTCCTTCAATGCTTTTTGTCAGGATTTTTTATTATATTATCAATGCTCAGCCGCAGAAGTTAAGCTGTTTGAATAATTGCACAATGCTTTATATGATATCCACTAAGATGTTATCTCATTTCAATAGACTTGCAGCAATGCACTTCCTTACTATTAAGACTTAGTGTCCTTGAATAATTTGTCAGGATTTTTATTGTTGTACCTTCACCACAGCTGTTGAATAAATAGTACAATGTTATATTGTAGTAGTTTATATTAATTTATTTTAGCTTGATTGCTACAAAAGCTCAGAGAGGCATCGGGTCAAGCTGGGGATTGAACCCGCAACCTCTGGCGTGAGGGGCCAACACTCTATCCATTACACTACCGCCCCTGCTTTATATTATATTGTACTGAGAGGAGATTACTAACTTGCTTGTCTGCTATCGGCCGCCTGTTGTCCATCTGTTTAGAGCAATAATACTTATTCAATGTTGTCAGCATTTTCAGTCTGGATTCTGGATTATGTCTTCTCAGTAGATTTGGACAAAAATAAATTGAGTGGTAGTTTCTCAAATATCTGTGTTGTAATACATTATCCAATATGGCAATAGTCTTAATAGGGTTGGCAGATAATGGTGAGACAGTTTGTTGTATTCCCATTTTAGGTTTGCACCATCAATGTCTTTACAAAAATGGAGGTCAATTTTTTGTTTAATTTTGTATTGAAAGTAATTTTCAATGGGTTGACTTAGAATTGCTAAGTCAAAGTAAACGGTACAATTAAAGTTCATGGCAAATATATACATTTTGTTCCATTGCTTTCACCCATTGTCATTGTTACATAATGGATTTACAGGGAGTTTATAAAAAAACAATACAGTTGCTTTTATTCATTGTCAGTGTGACATAATGGACTTGCAGAGAGTTTATAAAACAATGACATTAATGTTGTTTTCACTCATTGTCAATGTCACGTAATAGACTTGCAGTGTGTTTCGTAATAAACACTGACATTAATGTTGTTTATACTGTCAATGTCTCATAATGGACTTGCAGAGAGTTTATAAAACACTGACATTAATGTTTTTTTCACTCATTGTCAATGCCACTTGATGGACTTGCAGAGAGTTTATAAAACAAAAATTAATGTTGCTTTCACTCATTGTCAATGTCACATAATTGATTTGAGGAGAGTTTATAAAACACTGACATTAATGTTGCTATCACTCATTGTCATTGTCACATAATGAACTTGCGGAGAGTTTATAAAACAAACAATACCATTGCTTTCACTCATTGTCAATGTCACATAATGGAATTGCGGAGAGTTTTAAAAAACAAACATGAATGTTGTTTTCTCTTATTGTCAGTGTCACATAATGGACTTGCAGAGAGTTTATAAAACAAACATTAGTGTTGTTTTCACTCATTGTCAATGTCACATGATGGACTTGTGGAGAGTTTATAAAACAAACATTAATGTTGCTTTCACTCATTGTCAATGTCACAAAATGGACTTGCAGAGAGTTTATAAAACAAACATTAATAATCTTTTCACTTATTGTTAATGTCACATAATGAGCTAGCAGAAAGTTTATAAAACACTGACATTAATGTTGTTTTCATTCATTGTCAATGTCACATAATGGACTTGCAGTGAGTTTATAAAACACTGACATTAATGTTGTTTTCACTCATTGTCAATGTCTCATAATGGACTTGCAGAGAGTTTATAAAACACTGACATTAATGTTTTTTTCACTCATTGTCAATGTCACTTAATGGACTTGCAGAGAGTTTATAAAACAAACATTAATGTTGCTTTCACTCATTGTCAATGTCACATAATTGATTTGCAGAGAGTTTATAAAACACTGACATTAATGTTGCTTTCACTCATTGTCATCGTCACATAATGGACTTGCGGAGAGTTTATAAAACAAACAATACCATTGCTTTCACTCATTGTCAATGTCACATAATGGAATTGCGGAGAGTTTTAAAAAACAAACATGAATGTTGTTTTCTCTTATTGTCAATGTCACATGATGGACTTGCAGAGAGTTTATAAAACACTGACATTAATGTTGTTTTCACTCATTGTCAATGTCACATAATGGACTTGCAGTGAGTTTATAAAACACTGACATTAATGTTGTTTTCACTCATTGTCAATGTCTCATAATGGACTTGCAGAAAGTTTATAAAACACTGACATTAATGTTTTTTTCACTCATTGTCAATGTCACTTAATGGACTTGCAGAGAGTTTATAAAACAAACATTAATGTTGCTTTCACTCATTGTCAATGTCACATAATTGATTTGCGGAGAGTTTATAAAACACTGACATTAATGTTGCTTTCACTCATTGTCATTGTCACATAATGGACTTGCGTAGAGTTTATAAAACAAACAATACCATTGCTTTCACTCATTGTCAATGTCACATAATGGAACTGCGGAGAGTTTTAAAAAACAAATATGAATGTTGTTTTCACTCATTGTCAATGTCACATAATGGACTTGCAGAGAGTTTATAAAACAAACATTAGTGTTGTTTTCACTCATTGTCAATGTCACATGATGGACTTGTGGAGAGTTTATAAAACAAAAATTAATGTTGCTTTCACTCATTGTCATTGTCACATAATGGACTTGCAGAGAATTTTTAAAACAAACATTAGTGTTGCTTTCACTCATTGTCAGTGTCACATGATGGACTTGCGGAGAGTTTATAAAACAAACATTAGTGTTGTTTTCACTCATTGTCAATGTCACATGATGGGCTTGTGGAGAGTTTATAAAACAAACATTAATGTTGCTTTCACTCATTGTCATTGTCACATAATGGACTTGCAGAGAATTTTTAAAACAAACATTAATGTTGCTTTCACTCATTGTTAGTGTCACATGATGGACTTGCAGAGAGTTTATAAAAAAAACCATTAATGCTGCTTTCACTCATTGTCAATGTCACATGATTGACTTGTGGAGAGTTTATAAAACAGACATTAATGTTGCTTTCACTCATTGTCATTGTCACATAATGGACTTGTGGAAAGTTTATAAAACAAACATTAATGTTGCTTTCACTCATTGTCAATGTCACATAATGGATTTACAGGGAGTTTATAAAACAAACAATACCATTGCTTTTATTCATTGTCAGTGTCACATAATGGACTTGCAGAGAGTTTATGAAAAAAACATTTTTGTTGCTTTCACTCATTGTCAGTGTCAAATAATGGATTTGTGGAGAGTTTTTAAAAACAAACATTACCGTTGCTATAACTTATTGTCAATGCCTATTAATGGACTTGTGGAGAGTTTATAAAACAAAATCCAGTGACCTTGGTTTGCAAAGTTTAAATCAGTTGTATTAATTTTGATTAAGAGTTTTACAGACTTGAAATCCATGTTTTTTTTGTGTTTTTTTTTTTTGCAGTCGCCTTTTGTTATTCAGTTGTTAGTTGTCTGTCCATAATAATTCACATTTACGGTATGAGAAAACTCAATTTTAATGAAATGTTGTATGCAGCCTTGGTACCTAAGGATGAATCAAAATTGAGACTTGCATGGTCCCCATCTCCCTGGGGCCTTGAGGGCAGGGCTAAAATAGTAAAATTCAAGGTAAAGTTCAAAAACCTTCTTCTTACTATAGGAAGCTCTGGGAAACAAATGGTGAGCATGATTATGGATGCATATGGGTCCTTTATAAAATTGCATGTCATTGGTTCTCACGGATTGGCACTTGGGGTGGGGCCTAAAAAAAGTTAGTGCATCTGTAGAAATTAACATTTTCAACTTCTCAAAAGTCGTAAGTGCAATAGTAATGAAATGCGGCTTTGGTTCCTAAGGATGAATCAAAATTGTGAATTGCATGGTCCCCACCCCCTTTGCGCCAAGGGCCAAAACAATCAAATTCAAGATAAACTTTAAAAATCTTCTTCGCACTGGGAAACATCTGCCCACGTTTTTATTGAATGTTTACCCTCCCCCTTTCAAAATGGCTTGTTAAATAAAATGTGTGGGAAGAAAAGAAGTAATTTGTTTAACAGTGGTATCTTGATTTAGCTTCAATAATTTAGAAGCAGCTGAAATTTAAGCTTCAGAAGGCAGAGCGATTGAGAGAAAGCATAATTTGTTTCAACAAACAGAAAGGAAAATAAGAGTCATTTATTGATTCCTCTTGGATAATAATGAATGGTTGATGTAATTTCAACACAAACAGTTCAGCTATCATGTCTCACAATCAGTACATTAAGCTATGGTAATCTAGGGTACTTGCAGCAGAGTTCCCCAAGCTGTCTTCTTTACTCCATAACCAACATTATTGGGATTAAAATGAAAATGAAAAGATAAGGTGTGTGTCACTGCCTTCTGAGCTCATGACTCACTGCTTACAGAGCTTGTAAGTTGCTGCTTATGTAGCTAGTGACTCACTGCTTACAGACATAATTAATTGCTGCTTATATGAAGCTAGTGACTCATGCTTACAGACATAATTGGTTACTGATTATGGAGCTAGTGACTCACTGCTTACTGACATAATTGGTTGCTGCTTATGTAGCTAGTGACTCACTGCTTACATACATAATTAGTTGCTGCTTATGTAGCTAGTGACTCACTGCTTACATACATAATTAGTTGCTGCTTATATGGAGTTATTGACTCATGCTTACAGACATAATTGGTTGTTGATTATGGAGCTAGTGCTTCACTGCTTACAGACACAATTAGTTGCTGCTTAAATGGAGCTAGTGACTCATGCTTACAGATATTATTGGTTGCTGATTATGGAGCTAGTGACTCACTGCTTACATACATAATTGGTTGCTGCTTATATGGAGCTAGTGACTCATGCTTACAGATATTATTGGTTGCTGATTATGGAGCTAGTGACTCATGCTTACAGACATAATTGGTTGCTGCTTATATGGAGCTAGTGACTCACTGCTTACAGACATAATTGGTTGCTGCTTATATGGAGCTAGTGACTCATGCTTACAGATATTATTGGTTGCTGATTATGGAGCTAGTGACTCATGCTTACAGACATAAATGGTTGCTGCTTATATGGAGCTAGTGACTCATGATTAGAGATATATAATTGGTTGCTGCTTATTGAGCTAGTGACTCACAGCTTACAGACATAATTAGTTGCTGCCCATGGAGCTAGTGACTCACTGGTTACAGACATAATTGTTGCTGCTGATGGAGCTAGTGTCTCACTGCTTATAGATACTGATAGCTTGATGCTTACAGAGGTAAAGATCCACTGCTTATTGAGCCTAAAGCTTGCATTATTACTACTGCATCATGACAATGTTTTGCATTTGAATTATTATCACTGTGGCATGGAAATACTCTCCACATCTATTATTCTCACTGCATTATTATTAATGTGGCATGAAAATTGCTCTACACATGATTATATTATATTGTATTACCATGTCATGAAAAATGCTGTTTATATGCATTATTATCACTGTAATGAAAAATGCTCCCTGCATGCAAGATTTACCACTTTGTCATGACAAAAATTAATGTTCTCCAAATGATGTTATCTATGTGTTATGGAAAATGCTCTTCACATACATTATAATTATCATTGTGTTATGACAAATGCTTTCTGCAAGCATTATTTTCACAGTGTCATGGCATTAATGCTCTCCATATATATTGTTTAACATAAATTTGTGTGATAGAGTGACATAGTCTAGTATCAGACATTGGACCAAAAGTTGTTGGTTAATTGGCCACCATTGCCATGGTGACTATAAAGTTGAAGAGGTTCAGTTTCTACTTCTTTCTCTCCAGAGCCTGCTGATAAATATGAAACCAGGACTGCAAAATTAATCATAACATATTGTGAAAATAAAAATGACGTTATGGTCAAAATTGGCCTCACCCTAGGTCATGGGGTGGTGGGTGGTGGTTTAAATTAATGATCCCCATGAAAAGGGGTTTGAATTTTGTTCCAATGAAGGGAGTAGGGTCCATTGGTGTCCAGTAAGTGGACTTACTATAAGAAAAGGGGAAATTCTCATTCTCTTATCTATTTTAAGAATTTATTATTATTTTCTTTTGAGATATGGAACAATGTTTAATCATGACAGATTGGACTTGGTCCTTTCTAGAAAGTTTAATATCAATAAGGGTTCAGTAGAGGCCCAAAATAGATTTTTTGTTTGTTTGTTTGTTTGGGGTTATGACGACACCAGTATTTCAGTTACATGTATTTGAAGACAATATGTCCACTAAAGCATCATTCCTGGGATCTTCCAGTACCAGTACTTGAACATCTTATCACTGCACATTAATGACAACTTCCCCACATATTCAGATGTGGGAGATTGATGGCCGCTACTGAATAAACTAAAAACAAAGTTAATGACCAATCATCACAGAGAATTACCTCCATTACATGATGGTAGCAAGATTCTTATGCATAAGAAATTAGAGCTGTGTAAAGCGGTTGGGCAATTTTTTTGTTAAAAATCTATAAAATGTCATATTTCTTTGTGCATATGGGAACATTGGAATATTTTCATGATTTCTGCAAAGTTTGGGTGACATTGGGAACTGTTTGATGATGCTATAACAGTTTAAAGATGCATAGTGATACACTGCAACAAATGGGCAGAATTGTCAAAAATGAAGGGGGTGCCATCAAACCATCGAAATTGTGAAAAAGCAACCTTGTCAACCCCATGTTTTTTTCTGCATAATTGACCAACAGAGGACCAGCTATGGGAACAGTGCAATTTTAGAACCATTGGTAATGTATCCAGTGTTCCAGAAGTGCATGTCTCTATATGTAGAACAGTACAAAATTAATTGGTGTGTGAGATGTTCAAGAACCAGATCATTTTCGGTAGACGCTGGGTGGAAACTGCATCTTTGTGATTCAGATTTACTTTCTTTTTCAAAATATGTCATTTTCTATGGGAAATGCTGTATTTGAAACCTCTAAATGGAAAAATAAATGTATTTTTGTGAAAAATGGAAGACTTTGAGTGAGATAGAGAAGCTGTCACACTGGCAAAACCAAACTTGAAGCTAAAACAGTTAAGCAGATAGGGCAATGAGACTGAGCAGCTGAAAATTTGTCATGGAAATGTTGGAATCAGGATTTATTCAATTCAGTGGAAGGAACACAAAGTGAGATCATCTATTTGATCTTGTATGCAAATATGCTTTGCTGAATCACATGATAAGACTTGATTTAAGCCATCTGTCTCAAAATCCTGGCTAAAATAAATAGAAGTTTGCAATAAAAAAACTCTTGAAAGTCACACAGAGAGACAGTGATGCTAATATATCACAACAAAAGCATGTCTAGAACATTCACTGTATCCAGATTTCATGATTCATGTAAGTTTAAAACTATTTTTTTTGTGTTAGAAACTCATTATTAATGTAAAATTCATACCCCACCCACATAAAAATTGTAACATTTGTTGCGATACTGTTTTCACTGTTTAGGGCATGCTTTTTGACAATACGGTTGGTTGCGTATGAGCAATATTGTTTTTATGTAGCTGTTTATCAATTAATATTATGTATTGATCATGAATTATGGAGAAATTTCATGTTCCATTGTTTTGTCATTGATATTTGTTATCAACAGCTCTGTATCCAGTTTTTGATTAACCGACCGCCAAACTGTCGCACTTCATTTTAATTGTATGGCGTATGACTGGCATTTTTGTTTTACTGTCACTTTTTTTCCTCATTGTTGATATTTATGCAGCTGCGTCTGACTAATACACAGTATCTGCCTACTCTTGGACATTCTGGTACCGTAAATGGTAAAATGCAACATTTTTGAAATGACGCGAAACAATTTCACGTAACAATTTCTCAGCATTTAGTTAACCGGTGCTCGAAATTTTTGCATCATCATCTGATTTCTTTTGGTTGTTCTTCTGACTTTTTTTCAAATAAAACTACATGATACTTGCTATAGAACATAGATTTTTCTCATTGAAATTGATGTTTTTTCACCGTCTGTTATTGAATGTGTACAACATTTCTCTCCACATTCAATAGTATGGCATTCTCCAATATGACAATTTCTAATTTTCATATAATTATTGCAACAACTCTATTTTAATGGCCCATTTTTTACTGACAGATTTGGAAAATCTGTAAAGTAACGAGTCATATCGAGATAAGTATTCCCTTTTGCGATATTCTTTGAAATATTTATTTCAAACTTATTTGTCATAAAAAGACGCGATTGAGCAAACCGTCTTTTTTCGCAATATGCTTATTGGTCCAACCAAATATACTGTATCCATTTTAAGTCTCATTTTCATTCATTGATTGATTTTCTTGCTTTATAGTGACTTCCATGCACACTTAACTTTCATTTGCTATTTAGATTGTTAAAATGAACAAAATAGTATTGGAATTTAATATATGCCTAATAGATACCTCAATTGGTAAGGGATCTATTCATAGTTGATAATGAATCTAATGCATGCACACAAGTATGTTATTCATTCATGTATTGAAAAAGTGGGCATGGTTAGTGTCAGTGATATGCAAATTACTGCTGGGTACCTACAAACATTAATATTTGTTTGTTATAGATATAAAACAGTCAAATATATAGTTTTGCAACAAAACAGAGCATTATTTGTAGCAAAAACAACTATTTATCCATATATGGTCATGTATTTTGACACTTAAGTTATGTAATGTTGCATATACAATAAAATGAATATGTAGTCAGACAGATAATATACTATAGGAGACAATGCAAGGACATTTTCAAAGTTTTTCTTTTTCTAGAATTATTTTTATTAAGGTACAATGGCTAATATTTTTGGGCAGTTTTTTCGTGTTTTCGAGTCGTTCGAAACTGATTTATGCATGTGCGACCGCCATCTTATTTTGGTGCATGAACTCGAAAACAGTTGTGCGATTAATTTAAAAGATTTCAGTCACATGTCATGACAATTTCTACTCTTCAAGGTCTCACTGAAGAATTACCTCCCTTACATGATGGTAGCAAGATACTTATGCTTAAGAAATTAGAGCTGTGTAAAGCGGTTGGTTTTTTTTTGGTTAAAAAAGCATAAAATGTCATATTTCTTTGTGCATATGGGAACATTGGAACATTTTCATGATTTCTGCAAAGTTTGGGTGACATTGGGAACTGTTTGATGATGCTATAACAGTTTAAAGATGCATAGTGATACACTGCAACAAAACGGCAGAATTGTCAAAAATAAAGGGGTGCCATCAAACCATTGAAATTGTGAAAAAGCAACCTTGTCAACCCCATGTTTTTTGTTCATAATTGGACCAACAGAGGACTCTATGGGAATAAGGCACTTTTAGCACCATTGGTAATGTATCGCTTGTTCCAGAAGTGCATGTCTATATATGTAGAACAGTACAAAATTAATTGGTGTGTGAGATGTGTTGGACTTTTAAGTGTTTCTCTTATCTGATGTCTGTTTTTGTAAGCTTCCACTCGTCAGACTGGTTTTCATAAATAACTTCTGAAATGGTTTTTATAGTTAATTATGTTGGTGTGTAGCTGTTAAATTATAAAATACAATTCTAGTTTGATATTTGTCACATTCAGTCGAATTTTACAGGAGTTATGACTCTTTTTATGCCCTCAAATTTTTTTGGGTGGCATAAAAGTAGTCGCAGTTTCTGTCTGTCAATCTTTTGTTCTGTCCTGTATTTCGTATCAAGCCTGTAACTTTGTCATGCATAGATGGATTTCATTAATACTTGCTACACATGAACAGCATAACATGACGTGTCGTGAGTAAGACCCTTACCCGTACCTCAAAGGTCAAGGTCACATGTTGAGTTTGTTTGACAACACTTTGAGTCTGTGTGAGATTTCCTGTCCAGCCTGTAATTAAGATGGATTTTATAAATACCTGCTACAAATGATCAACACAACATGACAAAGTGTCGCAGTAACAACCAGGCTCCCACTTCAAAGGTGAAGGTCACAATTTAACTTTGTTTGGCAACACTTTCAGTCTGTTTGAGATTCCGTATCCAGTCTGTAACTTCCTCACCTATGGATAAATTTCAAAAACACTTGGCTCAATTCAGTAGCATGACATGACCACGTGTCCTGCATAAGACCCATACTCGTACCTTAAAAGTCAAGGTCACACTTTGAGTGTTTGACAACACTTCAAGTCTGTGTGAGATTTTGTGTCTGGCCTGTAACTTTGTCATGCATTGATGGATATTTATAAATACTAGCTACAAATGATCAACATAACAATCATGACGATGTGTCACACGTAAAACCCAGACTCCCATTTCAAAAATTACTTGGCTAAATTTATCAACATGACATGATGAAGTGTTACGTGTAAAACCCAGAACCTTTCCTCAAAGGTCAAGGTCACACTTTCAATTAATTTGATATTTCGTGTCTGGTCTGTAACTTTGTCTTTAACCCAGACACGAACCTTACCATACGTTGGTCAATGTCACACTTTGAGTTCGTTTGACAACACTTTGAATCTGTTTGAGATTTCAAGTTCGGTCTGTAACTTTGTCATACATGGATGGATTTCAAAAACACTTGGCTCAATTTATCAATTGATCAACATGACATGACGAAGTGTCGCGTTAAGATCCAGAACCTTACCTCAAAGTTCATGGTTACACTTTCAGTTTGTTCGATATTTCATGTCTGGTCTGTTGTACATGGAGGAATTTTAAAATAGCTCACACAGGTGATCAACATGTCATGATGATGTGTCACCTGCATTATAAATCACCTGTAGAAATATCCAGACCTTAACATCAGATTTCAAGGTTACACAAAGGTCAAGGTCACACTTTAATTTAGAAAAAACAACAACATAAAATTGCGTGTCTAGTCTAAAATGTCAGTCCATGACTCTTAATATTCATGGATACATCGCTGCCTATTATAACATATATTGTTATTTTCACAGACCATTTGGGAGGCATGTGGCACTTACCAGTGACATTTCTTCTTTGACTTAATTTTTGGTAGAAAGTTCAAACATTTAGCATTTCCTATCTTTTACATCTAAGTCTCTTCTCTCTATATATTTTGCCAGTTATAATTATAGTTATTACACATGAAGAAAGTATTTATCTATCTTTGGTCTTGACATTCTAACAGAATAAACTATGACATATCTGTTATTATTCTGGTATGTAGCATTTTTTTTTCTGACCCTGTTATGAACATTGTTGTGCTTGATAGCCAATAACTGTATCTTAGTGTTTGTGTGTATAATGGTGAAATAGATCTGTTACTATCATTTTGTATTCAATAGTATGCCAGTGGTTGCTTTTTGGCTTATTAGTCTGAAAGGCTCTATTGATTGATTGATTGAATATTTAGTGTCATTTTAATGCCATCAAGGGCTAACAGACAATCAGTTAACCTTACCACTGTTTCCTGGGATTAACCAGTACTCAAGCACACCCCATCTCCACAAGTAACTGATAACTTTGCCACTTGAATCAGCGGTGAGAGACGAATGATAATGAGACACAATGTTGTGTTTCAATCATCACGGAGACTGTTGCTGGGCGGGGATTCAAACTCACGACCCCTGGATTGATAGTCAGACGCGTAACTGACTGAGCTAATCGTGCCCAGCTGAAAGGCTCTAGTCACTCATTGTGTGATATATTAATTTGATGTGTGGTAGATTGATTTAATGTGTGATAGTTAGATTGAGTTGATGTGTGATAGATTGATATGATGTGTGATAGTTAGAATGAGTTTATGTGTGATAGTTAGATTGAGTTGATGTGTGATAGATTGATTTGATGTGTGATTGTTAAAATGAGTTGATGTGTGATAGTTAGAATGAGTTGATGTATGGTAGTAAGATTGATTTTATGTATGATAACTAGATTGATTTGATGTGTGAAATACAATATTGATGTGCATCCAATGGTTCTTAAACAAATATTTTGCTGGAATGTTTTGATAGTTCAAGTCATAAAATAAAGAGTTTTTTTTTGTTTGTTTGAATATTTAGCATCAGTCATCACTGAGACTGGCCGGGCAGGTATTCAAACTCAAAATCCTCAAATTGATTATACAGTTAGATGCACAACTGACTGATCTAATTGGGCCGAGTGATAATCAATGATATATAATTAATAAAAACAGTATTTATAGTTCAGCATAATATGCTGCATATGGTTCTAGCTGGAAGAAAACCTGTAATTAATTGATAGAATTATGAGGAAAATGCATGTTTTCTATACACGCTCTGTATATAGAATTTATTCTTAAATCTAAAAAAATCTTTCTTAAAAGGGTAATGCATCAATGTCTGTACATCTTTACATTTTAAATATTAATCTGCATATGTTTTTGGTGTCAGAATTGTAATTATTCTGCCCTGTAAACTGCAGTTAAATGTTGTAAACTGAGGCATTACAATGGAAATGTGATATTGAATTTCTACTGAAATCTTCTCACGATTATAAATGTGTTTAATATGCAAAAGGTATCATTTATATTGGAGTAAACTACACACTAGCACAGGATACCAATGCTGAATGTATAATATATTCACAGGAGAGATATTTTAAATGTACAGACATCCATTTAAATACAACTGTTATTCAGTTGAATATTTGGAAAACTGCATTGTTAGCCCTAGACAGGCTTCATCATTGAGAACTAATTGTTCATGTCATCTTGTTTCTAATCATCCTGTATCCATATTTGTCCAATAGTAAAGTCCTTACCATTTAGTGGAGAGTTCTTGGATCTATTACCTAACCATTTAGTGGAGAGTTCTGGATCTTGGACCTAACCATTAAGTGGAGAGTTCTTGGATCTATTACCTAACCATTTAGTGGAGAGTTCTTGGATCTTGGACCTAACTATTTAGTGGAGAGTTCTGGATCTTGGACCTAACCATTCAGTGCAGAATTCTTGGATCTTGGACCTAACCATTTAGTGGAGAGTTCTGGATCTAGGACCTAACCATTAAGTGGAGAGTTCTTGGATCTTGTACCTAACCATTTAGTGGAGAGTTCTTGGATCTTGGACCTAACTATCTAGTGGAAAGTTCTGGATCTTGGACCTAACCATTTAGTGGAGAGTTCTTGGATCTTGGACCTAACCATTTAGTGGAGAGTTCTTGATCTTGGACCTAACCATTAAGTGGAGAGTTCTTGGATCTTGGACCTTACCATTTAGTGGAGAGTTCTTGGATCTTGGACCTAACCATTTAGTGGAGAGTTCTGGATCTTGGGCTTAACCATTTAGTGGAGAGTTCTGGGTCTTGGAACTAACCATTCAGTGGAGAGTTCTGGGTCTTGGGCCTAACCATTTAGTGGAGAGTTCTGGATATTGGACCTAACCGTTAAGTGGAGAGTTCTGGATCTTGGACCTAACTGTTTAGTGGAGACTTCTTGGATCTTGGACCTATCCATTTAGGGGAGAGTTCTTGGATCTTGGACCTAACCATTTAGTGGAAAGTTCTTGATCTTGGACCTAACCATTTAGTGGAGAGTTTTGGGTCTTGGACCTAACCATTTAGTGGAGAGCTCTGGATCTTGGACCTTACCATTTAGTGGAGAGTTTTGGGTCTTGGAACTAACCATTTAGTGGAGAGTTCTGGGTCTTGGACCTTACCATTTAGTGGAGAGTTCTGGATCTTGGACCTAACCATTTAGTGGAGAGTTCTTGGATCTTGGACCTAACCATTTAGTGGAGAGTTCTGGGTCTTGGACCCAACCATTTAGTAGAGGGTTCTAGGATATTTGACCTAACCATTTAGTTAAGAGTTCTTGGATCTTGGACCTAACCATTTAGAGGAGAGTTCTGGGTCTTTGACCTTACCATTTAGTGGAGAGTTCCGGATCTTGGACCTAACCATTTTGTGAAGAGTTCTTGGATCTTGGACCTAACCATTAAGTGGAGAGTTCTTGGATCTTGGAATTAGCCATTTAGTTGAGATTTCTTGGATCTTAGACCTTACCATTTAGTGGAGAGTTTTTGGATCTTTGACCTAACCATTTAGTGGAGAGATCTGGGTCTTGACCTAACCATTGAGTGGAGAGTTCTGGGTCTTGGGCCTAACCATTTAATGGGGAATTCTTGGATCTTGCACCTAACCATTTAGTGGAGAGTTCTGGATTATGCACCTAACCATTTAGTGGAGAGTTCTGGATTATGGACCTAACCATTAAGTGGAGAGTTCTGGGTCTTGGACCTAACCATTTAGTGGAGAGTTCTTGGATCTTGTACCTAACCATTAAGTGGAGAGTTCTTGGACCATTGACTTAACCATTTAGTAGATAGTTCTTGGATCTTGTACCTAACCATTAAGTGAAGAATTCTTAGATCTTGGACCTAACCATTAAGTGGAGAGTTCTGGATCTTGGACCTAACCATTCATAGGAGAGTTCTGGATCTTGGACCTAACCATTTAGTCGAAAGTTTTGGGTCTTGGACCTAACCATTTAGTCGAAAGTTCTGGATCTTAGACCTTACCATTTAGTGGAGAGTTCTAGATCTTGGACCTAACCTTTAAGTGGAGAGTCTGGATCTTAGACCTAACCATTTAGTGGAGAGTTCTAGATCTTGGACCGAACCATTTAGTGGAGAGTTCTTGGATCTTGGACTTAACTATTTAGTGGAGAGTTTTGGGTCTCAGACCTAACCATTTAGTGGAAAGTTTTGGGTCTTGGACCTAACCATTTAGTGGAGAGTTCTAGATCTTGGACCTAACCATTTAGTAGAGAGTTCTGGATCTTAGACCTAACCATTTAGTGGAGAGTTCTAGATCTTTGACCTAACCATTTAGTGGAGAGTTCTTGGATCTTGGACCTAACCATTTAGTGGAGAGTTTTGGGTCTTGGACCTAACCATTTAGTGGAAAGTTTTGGGTCTTGGACCTAACCTTTTAGTGGAGAGTTCTAGATCGTGGACCTAACCATTTAGTGGAAAGTTCTTGGATCTTGGACCTAACTATTTAGTGGATAGTTCTGGATCTTGGACCTAACCATTTAGTAGAGAGTTCTGGATCTTGTGCCTAACCATTTAGTGGAGAGTTTTGGGTCTTGGACCTAACCATTTAGTGGAGAGTTCTGGATCTTGGACCTTACCATTTAGTGGAGAGTTCTGGATCTTGGACCTAACCATTTAGTGGAGAGTTCTTGGATCTTGGACCTAACCATTTAGTTGAAAGTTCTGGATCTTAGACCTTACCATTTAGTGGAGAGTTCTGGATCTTAGACCTTACCATTTAGTGGAGAGTTCTAGATCTTGGAATTAACCATTTAGTGGAGAGTTCTGGATCTTAGACCTAACCATTTAGTGGAAAGTTCTAGATCTTGGACGTAACCATTTAGTGGAGAGTTTTGGGTCTTGGACCTAACAATTTAGTGGAAAGTTCTGGATCTTAGACCTTACCATTTAGTGGAGAGTTCTAGATCTTGGACCTAACCATTCAGTGGAGAGTTTTAGATCTTGTACCTAACCATTTAGTGGAGAGTTCTTGGATCTTGGACCTAACTATTTAGTGGAGAGTTCTGGATCTTGGACCTAACTATTTAGTGGAGAGTTCTGGATCTTGGACCTAACCATTTAGTGGAGAGTTTTGGGTCTTTGACTTAACCATTTAGTGGAAAGTTCAGGATCTTTGACCTAACCATTGAGTGGATAGTTGTTGATCTTGGACCTAACCATTTAGTGGAGAGTTCTTGGATCTTGGACCCAACTATTAAGTGGAGAGTTCTTGGATCTTGGACCTAACCATTAAATAGATAGTTCTTGGATCATTGACCTAACAATTGAGTTCTTAGATCTTAGACTTAGCCATTTTGTGGAGAGTTCTGGATCTTGGACCTAACCATTTATGGAGACTTGGTCTTGGACCTAACCATTTAGTGGAAAGTTTTGGGTCTGACAGAACCATTTAGTGGAGAGTTCTGGATCTTGGACCTAACCATTTAGTGGAGAGTTCTTGATCTTGGACCTAACCATTAAGTGAAGAATTTTGGGTCTTGGACCTTACAATTTAGTGGAGAGTTTTGGGTCTTGGACCTAACCATTTAGTGGAGAGTTCTTGATCTTGGACCTAACCATTTAGTGGAGAATTTTGGGTCTTGGACCTAACCACTTAGTGGAAAGTTCTGGATCTTGGACCTAACCATTGAGTGGATAGTTCTGAATCTTGGACCTAACTATTTAGTGGACAGTTGTGGGTTTTGGAACTTACCATTTAGTGAGGAGTTCTTGGATCTTTGACCTAACCATTTAGTGGAGAGTTCTGGATCTTGGACCTAACCATTGAGTGGATAGTTCTGGAACTTGGACCTAACTACTTAGTGGAAAGTTCTCAATCTTGGACCTTACTATTTAGTGGAGAGTTCTTGGATTTGGGCTTTACCATTTAGTGGAGAGTTCTGGATCTTGGACCTTACCATTGAGTGGATAGTTCTGGATCTTGGACCTAACTATTAGTGGAGAGTTCTGGATCTTGGACCTAACCATTGAGTGGATAGTTCTGGATCTTGGACCTAACCTTTTAGTGGAGAGTTCTGGATCTTAGACCTCACTATTTGGTGGAGAGTTCTGGGTCTTGGACCTAACCATTCAGTGGAGAGTTCTTGGATCTTGGACATAACTATTTAGTGAAGAGTTCTGGATCTTGGACCGAACCATTTAGTGGAGAGTTCTGGATCTTGTGCCTAACCATTTAGTGGAGAGTTCTGGATCTTGAGCCTTACCATTTAATGGAGAATTCTGGGTCTTTGGTCTGACCATTTAGTGGAGAGTTCTGGATCTTGGGCTTAACCATTTAGTGGAGAGTTCTTGTTCTTGGGCCTAACCATTTAGTGGAGAATTCTGGGTCTTGGGCCTAACCATTTAGTGGAGAGTTCTGGTTCATGGGCCTAAACATTTAGTGGAGAGTTCTGGGTCTTGGGCCTAACCATTTAGTGGAGAGTTCTTGATCTTGGGCCTAACCATTTAGTGGAGAGTACTGGGTCTTGGGCCTAACCATTTAATGGAGAGTTCTGGTTCTTGGGCCTAACCATTTAACGGAGAGTTCTGGGTCTTGGGCCTAACCATTTAGTGGAGAGTACTGGGTCTTGGGCCTTACCATTTAATGGAGAGTTCTGGTTCTTGGGCCTAACCATTTAGTGGAGAGTTCTTGTTCTTTGGCCTAACCATTTAATGGAGAGTTCTGGGTCTTTGGCCTAACCATTTAGTGGAGAATTCTGGGTTTTAAACCTAATCTCAGTATAATGTGTCCGAGTGGGGTATCATACGGAGCTGTACCATGTATCTGCAACGTGATATTCCAATGTGGCAGTGCTCAGAATACTGTGGCATTTACACCATCATGACATGATTCTGACACATCACATTATACAAAACAATACATATCGCCTTTAATTCTATAGTATCGTTAGTAACGTTATCTGACACTAGTGTTAAATAATAATATGATGTGAATAAATTTTAGTTGAATCAAAATATGATCATTATTGGCCTGATACGAGAGTGTCTATTGATCTGCTCATTAGCCATAAAGTGTTGTTTGTCCTAGTAAATACAATATAATTCAATTTAGTGTTTATTTATTTAGAGACCATTCACTGGTCTAAGGAAAATGGTACCATTCACTGGTCTAAGGAAAATGGCAGTTCTGGAAACATTATCAGTTGCTGATTTGATTATCAGCTTGTTTGATTCACAGCCTGCACCAGGTCAGTTACCAGAGTTTAAGCAATTGTCCACTTTGATCTTGTTATTGTAATATGAATTGTACTAAAGTAAAACATTTAGTTTCTCTGATGCCATCTTTCATTAAATTTCTGCCCCAGGTGAGAGAATTGATAAATTTATGCACATTGATTGATTTATTGAATATTTAGTGTCATTTTTTATGCCATCGAGGGCTAACAGACGATCAGTCAACCTAACAACTGTTTCCTTTGATCCTGGAAGGTTAACCAGTACTCGAACACACCCCATCTTAGTAAGTAACTGATAACTTTCCCACTTGAATCAGTGGTGGAAGACGAATAATAGTGAGGCAATGTCATATATATCAACCATCACGGAGATTGTGGAGACATGTCAGATGAAACTGTTATTAGTTTAACTATCTCTCTCTCTATTTCTGACTTGTGTGAAGAGGCAAACATTTGTATTAATTACAGAATTAAGTTTATCCTGAGGGAAATAACAGCTCCAAGTGTGTGGTGCTGTAATGCAGTTATCTCCATGTTGTTACTGTATAATTGCCTAAATAAAGTTTGTATGCCTAGGAAATTTATTATGAAATTAATGACCCCCCACCCCGATCCGTTAATTATAGTGTTAATATAGGTAATTATCAGGAAAATGACATTAAGTTCAGACTTACATTTTGCAAGTTTATGGAAATGGTAAGGTCTGCATGATGATTGTTTTAAAAAAGTATATATATATGCACACTTTGATCCCGATATTATATGGTTCCTGTGAGCCAAAGTGTTGAACCATTGATATAGATTGAACCACGTCATAAATATTGCGGTTATCAAAAGTTCCACTTGCGGATTGACACATCATCAGATTCTGTGGAACTTTACAGACATCTTTATGCCTATTTCTTAGTGTATTAACTTATCGTGTAATGATTCTTTACATTGTTTCTTTTCTTTGATTATATTTTTCTACCTTATATACCAAAATTTGGACAAAATAATTTTGTTTAAAAACAAAAACATTCCGTGTCGGCCATCTTTGCGCGCTTTGCATCATGGGATTCACACAATCTCACTCACTGCCAAACCAATTCTCTCCAATCATTCAATACTTATGTTATGCTGGTAGCCAGTGAAACATTTAAACATTGTGTTTTATTATGGTTGCAATCCATTATCTTTCGGTATAAAAAAATGAGAAATGCTAGAACCGAACTAAGTGTCTGACCACATGAAGTTTTTAATCTTCCTCTGTGTAATGTTAGACTCCAGGCTGGGGACCCATTTCTGATACAACAGCCAGGATAATTACAGAGTGCATGCTGGGATAACAAGATTTATTACTGTACAAGAATAAGACAGGCAGTCTGCTAGTACAAAATATTGAGTTTTCTTTTGAAGTTACTACTTAATCACACTCCATTTGATTCCAATGGATTTTAGTAACATTTTGTTCCATGTCTGTTTAGTCACATTTGAGTCCAGTGGAGTTCAGTAACATTTTGTTTCCAGTCTGTTTAGTCACATTTGATTCCAGTGGACTTCAGTAACATTTTGTTCCATGTCTGTTTAGTCACATTTGATTCCAGTGGACTTCAGTAACATTTTGTTCCCTGTCTGTTTAGTCACATTTGATTCCAGTGGACTTCAGTAACATTTTGTTCCATGTCTATTTAGTCACATTTGATTTCAGTGGACTTCAGTAACTTTTTGTTCCATGTCTGTTTAGTCACATTTGATTCCAGTAGAGTTGAGTAACATTTTGTTCCATGTCTGTTTAGTCACATTTAATTCCTATAGACTTCAGTAACATTTTGTTCCTTGTTGTTTAGTCATATTGGATTCCAGTGGAGTTCAGTAACATTTTATTCCATGTCTGTTTTATCACATTTGATTCCAATGAGTTTAGTAACATTTTGTTCCTTGTTATTTAGTCACATTTGATTCCAGTGGACTTCAGTAACATTTAGTTCCGTGTCTGTTTAGTCACATTTTATTTCATTGAACTTCAGTAACATTTTGTTCTATGTCTGTTTAGTGACATTTGATTCCAATGGACTTCAGTAACATTTTGTTCCATGTCTGTTTAGTTACATTTGAGTCCAATGGACTTCAGTAAAATTTTGTTCCATGTCTATTTAGTCACATTTGATTTCAGTGGACTTCAGTAACTTTTTGTTCCATGTCTGTTTAGTCACATTTGATTTCAGTGGACTTCAAAAACATTTTGTTCCATGTCTGTTTAGTCACATTTGATTTCAGTGGACTTCAGTAACTTTTTGTTCCATGTCTGTTTAGTCACATTTGATTCCAGTAGAGTTGAGTAACATTTTGTTCCATGTCTGTTTAGTCACATTTAATTCCTATAGACTTCAGTAACATTTTGTTCCTTGTTGTTTAGTCATATTGGATTCCAGTGGAGTTCAGTAACATTTTATTCCATGTCTGTTTTATCACATTTGATTCCAATGAGTTTAGTAACATTTTGTTCCTTGTTATTTAGTCACATTTGATTCCAGTGGACTTCAGTAACATTTAGTTCCGTGTCTGTTTAGTCACATTTTATTTCATTGAACTTCAGTAACATTTTGTTCTATGTCTGTTTAGTCACATTTGATTCCAGTGGACTTCAGTAACATTTAGTTCGGTGTCTGTTTAGTCACATTTTATTTCATTGAACTTCAGTAACATTTTGTTCCATGTCTGTTTAGTCACATTTGATTCCAGTGGACTTCAGTAACATTTTGTTCCATGTCTGTTTAGTCACATTTGATTTCAATGGACTTCAGTAACATTTTGTTCCTTGTTGTTTAGTCACATTTGATTTCAATGGACTTCAGAAACATTTTGTTCCATGTCTGTTTAGTCGCATTTGATTTCAATGGACTTCAGTAACATTTTGTTCCTTGTTGTTTAGTCATATTGGATTCCAGTGGAGTTCAGTAACATTTTATTCCATGTCTGTTTTATCACATTTGATTCCAATGAGTTGAGTAACATTTTGTTTCTTGTTATTTAGTCACATTTGATTCCAGTGGACTTCAGTAACATTTAGTTCCGTGTCTGTTTAGTCACATTTTATTTCATTGAACTTCAGTAACATTTTGTTCTATGTCTGTTTAGTCACATTTGATTCCAGTGGACTTCAGTAACATTTTGTTCCGTGTCTGTTTAGTCATATTGGATTCCATTGGACTTCATTTACATTTTGTTCCATGTCTGTTCAGTCACGTTTCATTCAAGTGGAGTTAGTAACATTTTGTACCATGTCTCTTTAGTCATATTTGATTTCAATGTACTTCAGTAACATTTTGTTCTATGTCTGTTTAGTCACATTTGATTTCAGTGGACTTCAGTAACATTTTGTTCCATGTCTGTTTAGTCACATTTGATTCCAGTAGAGTTGAGTAACATTTTGTTCCATGTCTGTTTAGTCACATTTGATTTCAATATACTTCAGAAACATTTTGTTCCATGTCTGTTTAGTCGCATTTAATTCCTATAGACTTCAGTAACATTTTGTTCCTTGTTGTTTAGTCATATTGGATTCCAGTGGAGTTCAGTAACATTTTATTCCATGTCTGTTTTATCACATTTGATTCCAATGAGTTTAGTAACATTTTGTTCCTTGTTATTTAGTCACATTTGATTCCAGTGGACTTCAGTAACATTTAGTTCCGTGTCTGTTTAGTCACATTATATTTCATTGAACTTCAGTAACATTTTGTTCTATGTCTGTTTAGTCACATTTGATTCCAGTGGACTTCAGTAACATTTTGTTCCGTGTCTGTTTAGTCATATTGGATTCCATTGGACTTCATTTACATTTTGTTCCATGTCTGTTCAGTCACGTTTCATTCAAGTGGAGTTAGTAACATTTTGTACCATGTCTCTTTAGTCATATTTGATTTCAATGTACTTCAGTAACATTTTGTTCTATGTCTGTTTAGTCACATTTGATTTCAATGGACTTAAATAACATTTTATTCCATGTCTGTTTAGTCAGTTTAGTCACGTTTGATTTTGAAGACTGCAGTTACATTTTGTTCCATGTCTGTTTACTCATTTTGATTCTGATGGACTTCAGTAACATTTTGTTCCATGTCTGTTTAGTCATTTTGCTTCGGATGGAGTTCAGTAACATTTTGTTCCTTGTTTTTAAGTCACATTTGATTCCAATGGACTTCAGTAACATTTTGTTCCTTGCATGTTTAGTCACAATTTTGATTTCACTTTACTTCATAACATCTTGTTCCATGTCTGTTTAAAGTCACATTTGATTCCAATGGACTTCAGTAACATTTTGTTCCATGTCTGTTTAGTCACATTTGACTCCAGTGGAGTTCAGTAACATTTTGTTCCCTGTCTGTTTAGTCACATTTTATTTCAATGAACTTCAGTAACTTTTTGTTCCATGTCTGTTTAGTTACATTTGATTCCAATGGAGTTCAGTAACATTTTTTGTCCCTTGTTATTTAGTCACATTTGATTCCAATGGACTTCAGTAACATTTAGTTTGATGCATGTTTAATCACAATTTTGATTTCACTTGACTTCAGTAACATCTTGTTCCATGCCTGTTTGAAGTCACATTTGATTCCAGTGGACTTCAGTAACATTTTGTTCCATGTCTGTTTAGTTACATTTGATTCCAATGGACTTCAGTAACATTTTGTTCCATGTCTGTTTAGTTACATTTGATTGCAATGGACTTCAGTAACATGTTCCATGTCTGTTTAGTCACATTTGATTCTGATGGACTTCAGTTACATTTTGTTCCCTGTCTGTTTAGTTACATTTGATTCCAATGGACTTCAGTAACATTTTGTTCCATGCCTGTTTAAAGTCACATTTGATTCCAATGGAGTTCAGTAACATTTCGTTCCATGTCTGTTTAGTCACATTTGATTCCAATAGACTTCAGTAACATTTGTTCCATGTCTGTTTAGTCATTTTGATTCCGATGGACTTTAGTAATATTTTGTTCCTTGTTGTTTAGTCACATTTGATTTCAATGGACTTCAGTAACATTTTGTTCCATGTCTGTTTAGTCACATTTGATTCTGGTGGAGTTCAATAACATTTTGTTCCATGACTGTTTAGTCACATTTGATTTCAATGGACTTTAGTAACATTTTGTTCCATGTCTGTTTAGTTACATTTGATTCCAATGGAGTTCAGTTACATTTTGTTCCATGCCTGTTTAAAGTCACATTTGATTCCAATGGAGTTCAGTAACATTTCGTCCATGTCTGTTTAGTCACTTTGAGTCCAATGGACTTCAGTTACAGTTTGTTCCATGTCTGTTTAGTCACATTTCCAGTGGACTTCAGTTACATTTTGTTCCATGTCTGTTAAGTCAAATTTGAGTCCGATGGACTTCAGTTACATTTTGTTCCATGTCTGTGTAGTCACATTTGAGTCCGACGGACTTCAGTTACATTTTGTTCCCTGTCTGTTTAGTCATATTTGATTCCAGTGGACTTCAGTAACATTTTGTTCCATGTCTGTTTAGTCATATTTGATTCCAATGGACTTCAGTTACATTTTGTTCCATGTCTGTTAAGTCACATTTGAGTCTGACGGACTTCAGTTACATTTTGTTCCATGTCAGTTTAGTCACATTTGAGTCTGATTAACTTCAGTTACATTTTGTTCCATGTCTGTTTAGTCACATTTGAGTCCGATGGACTTCAGTTACATTTTGTTCATGTCTGTTTAGTCATATTTGAGTCTGATTGACGTCAGTTACATTTTGTTCCATGTCTGTTTAGTCACATTTGAGTCTGATTGACTTCAGTTACATTTTGTTCCATGTCTGTTTAGTCATATTTGATTCCAGTGGACTTCAGTTACATTTTGTTCCATGTCTGTTAAGTCACATTTGAGTCTGATTGACTTCAGTTACATTTTGTTATATGTCTGTTTAGTCATATTGGATTCCAGTGGACTTCAGTTACATTTTGTTCCATGTCTGTTTAGTCATATTGGATTCCCTTGGACTTCAGTTACATTTTGTTCCATGTCTGATTAGTCACGTTTCATTCCATTAGAGTTGAGTAACATTTTGTTCCATGTCTGTTTAGTCACATTTGATTCCAGTTGAGTTCAGTAACATTTTGTTCCATGTCTGTTTAGTCACATTTGATTCAGATGGATTTCAGTAACATTTTGTTCTATGTCTGTTTAGTCATATTTGAGTCTGATTGATGTCAGTTACATTTTGTTCCATGTCTGTTTAGTCATATTAGAGTCTGATTGACGTCAGTTACATTTTGTTCCATGTCTGTTTAGTCACATTTGAGTCTGATTGACTTCAGTTACATTTTGTTCCATGTCTGTTTAGTCATATTTGATTCCAGTGGACTTCAGTTACATTTTGTTCCATGTCTGTTTAGTCATATTGGATTCCAGTGGACTTCAGTTACATTTTGTTCCATGTCTGTTTAGTCATATTGGATTCCAGTGGACTTCAGTTACATTTTGTTCCATGTCTGTTTAGTCATATTGGATTCCCTTGGACTTCAGTTACATTTTGTTCCATGTCTGTTTAGTCATATTGGATTCCAGTGGACTTCAGTTACATTTTGTTCAATGTCTGTTTAGTCATATTGGATTCCAGTGGACTTCAGTTACATTTTGTTCCATGTTTGTTTAGTCATACTGGATTCCCTTGGACTTCAGTTACATTTTGTTCCATGTCTGTTTAGTCACGTTTCATTCCAGTAGAGTTGAGTAACATTTTGTTCCATGTCTGTTTAGTCACATTTGATTCCAGTGGAGTTCAGTAACATTTTGTTCCATGTCTGTTTAGTCACATTTGATTCAGATGGATTTCAGTAACATTTTGTTCTATGTCTGTTTGGTCACATTTGATTCCAATGGAGTTCAGTAACACTTTGTTCCATGTCTGTTTTAAGTCACATTTGATTCCAGTGGACTTCAGTAACATTTTGTTCCATGTCTGTTTTTAGTCACACTATTGTAGGGATTGATCTGTTTTATAAATTATTGAAAATCTTTTATGGGATCTGGAGTATTGTGATCTTTTAATGGATTTTATGGATCCACAAGTGGTCAATACTCGGGCGCCCAAAAAGGAATTATATTTTGAAATTGAAAATTTTTTTTTTCTCAAAAACTGATAATCCAAATTTGTTCATAATTTAATGTGGTTCATTAAATGATTTATGTGAGGTTTTAAGTTTGTTGTATTTGAGGGGCAAGGACCCTTCAGAGCACAGTATTAGGAAGCTTTGATTTTTATATGGGGATGCTGTTGAAAATCACCCTCATTTTTCTCGTATATGAGTATCTTATCGGCTTAAACCATTCAAAATTTGAAATGGTAAGGCAGGTAAAATCAGGTGAGTGACTTAGGGCTTGGGTCTCTTGTTACCGTAATGAAACTGGTTGAAATATCAGTTTTATAATTTGGGAGCAACAGAAAAATGCTTTATATTGAGTTTCAAGTTTATTTTTTTCTGGACTGCATAATATCTGGACCGCAATATTTTTAATGTAGATGAGACAATTTTGGATTGAACTCTCGATATGTTGAACTGTCGAATATGCTGGCTTTTTTAAAAATCTGACTAAGAAATTGATGAAATCAGTGAATAAAATTTAATGGAATAAATTATATAACACATTTGTCTTCTTGAGTTTAATACATCTTTCTAGTGTATGTTCCAGTGAGATATGAAGTTAATTCTTGCAACGTGATCATCAGTCATTGAAAATTGTATGTGAAAATAAATCAAATTGTTTGTTTGATATATCTTTTTCGTCTAGAACACATTTTCCAAATCTTTTTTTTTTTTTGATGCATGAGCTTTAAGCAAAGAACTAAAACATTTGGTACTTGAATTTGGCAAATGCAGTATTGTAATGATATTTGCGTGCTGGTGAGCCAAGGGAAATTAGTTTCACCAAGTTGTTTAGTTTCCAGTATCAGACATATTGTTTTGCCAACATGTCAACAAATATGGCGTGCAGCCCTGTGTAAATGTGGGGTGCGTGGTCCAGTGTTAGGGCATTGGCCCAATGGTTGGAGGGTCTTGGGTCTGATCCTTCTCCATGGCTTTGTGTTGTGTTGTGTCCTTGAACAAGACACTTTATCCTGCATATGCTTAGTACTTGTTCTACCCAGTAAGACTAGTTGAGCATGATGTGTCTCAATTGTAAAATAAAAAATATTTTTAAAAAAATGAAACAAAAAAAACAACAGAATACATAAGGCTCCAGATAAAATAAGTTGTTAGATCAGATAATTTACCAGAAGACAACAAATCACATAAACAGATCAGAAAAAGATAAGAAATACATAATTTCCCTTGGACTTCAGTTACATTTTGTTCCATGTCTGTTTAGTCACGTTTCATTCCAGTAGAGTTGAGTAACATTTTGTTCCATGTCTGTTTAGTCACATTTGATTCCAGTGGAGTTCAGTAACATTTTGTTCCATGTCTGTTTAGTCACATTGTATTCAGATGGATTTCAGTAACATTTTGTTCCATGTCTGTTTGGTCACATTTGATTCCAGTGGAGTTCAGTAACACTTTGTTCCATGTCTGTTAAGTCACATTTGATTCAGATGGATTTCAGTAACATTTTGTTCCATGTCTGTTTGGTCACATTTGATTCCAATGGAGTTCAGTAACATTTTGTTCCATGTCTGTTTAGGCACATTTGATTCCAGTGGAGTTCAGTAACATTTTGTTCCATGTCTGTTTAGTCACATTTGATTCAGATGGACTTCAGTAACATTTTGTTCTATGTCTGTTAAGTCACATTTGATTCCAATGGAGTTCAGTAACACTTTGTTCCATGTCTGTTTTAAGTCACATTTGATTCCAGTGGAGTTCAGTAACACTTTGTTCCATGTCTGTTAAGTCACATTTGATTCAGATGGATTTCAGTAACATTTTGTTCCATGTCTGTTTAGTCACATTTGATTCCAATGGAGTTCAGTAACATTTTGTTCCATGTCTGTTTAGTCACATTTGATTCCAGTGGAGTTCAGTAACATTTTGTTCCATGTCTGTTTAGTCACATTTGATTCAGATGGACTTCAGTAACATTTTGTTCTATGTCTGTTAAGTCACATTTGATTCCAATGGAGTTCAGTAACATTTTGTTCCATGTCTGTTTTTAGTCGCACTATTGTAGGGATTGATCTGTTTTATAAATTATTGAAAATCTTTCATGGGATCTGGAGTATTGTGATCTTTTAATGGATTTTATGGATCCACAAGTGGTCAATACTCGGGCGCCCAAAAAGGAACTATATTTTGAAATTGAAATTTTTTTTTTCTCAAAAACTGATAATCCAAATTTGTTCATAATTTAATGTGGTTTATTAAATGATTTATGTGAGGTTTTAAGTTTGTTGTATTTGAGGGGCAAGGACCCTTCAGAGCACAGTATTAGGAAGCTTTGATTTTTATATGGGGATGCTGTTGAAAATCACCCTCATTTTTCTCGTATATGAGTATCTTATCGGCTTAAACCATTCAAAATTTGAAATGGTAAGGCAGGTAAAATCAGGTGAGTGACTTAGGGCTTGGGTCTCTTGTTACCGTAATGAAACTGGTTGAAATATCAGTTTTATAATTTGGGAGCAACAGAAAAATGCTTTATATTGAGTTTCAAGTTTATTTTTTTCTGGACTGCATAATATCTGGACCGCAATATTTTTAATGTAGATGAGACAATTTTGGATTGAACTCTCGATATGTTGAACTGTCGAATATGCTGGCTTTTTTAAAAATCTGACTAAGAAATTGATGAAATCAGTGAATAAAATTTAATGGAATAAATTATATAACACATTTGTCTTCTTGAGTTTAATACATCTTTCTAGTGTATGTTCCAGTGAGATATGAAGTTAATTCTTGCAACGTGATTATCAGTCATTGAAAATTGTATGTGAAAATAAATTAAATTGTTTGTTTGATATATCTTTTTCGTCTAGAATGTCATTTTCCAAATCTTTTTTTTTTTTTGATGCATGAGCTTTAAGCAAAGAACTAAAACATTTGGTACTTGAATTTGGCAAATGCAGTATTGTAATGATATTTGCGTGCTGGTGAGCCAAGGGAAATTAGTTTCACCAAGTTGTTTAGTTTCCAGTATCAGACATATTGTTTTGCCAACATGTCAACAAATATGGCGTGCAGCCCTGTGTAAATGTGGGGTGCGTGGTCCAGTGTTAGGGCATTGGCCCAATGGTTGGAGGGTCTTGGGTCTGATCCTTCTCCATGGCTTTGTGTTGTGTTGTGTCCTTGAACAAGACACTTTATCCTGCATATGCTTAGTACTTGTTCTACCCAGTAAGACTAGTTGAGCGTGATGTGTCTCATTTGTAAAATAAAAAATGTTTTTAAAAAAATGAAACAAAAAAAACAACAGAATACATAAGGCTCCAGATAAAATAAGTTGTTAGATCAGATAATTTACCAGAAGACAAAAAATCACATAAACAGATCAGAAAAAGATAAGAAATACATAATTAATAAAACATTACATCATTAGTCTAGTAACAGTCCATACATGTCATTAGATAAATATGCATTCCAGATCAGATAAGTTTTCAGATATTCATGAACTCATATACATTGGTAAGTTAAAATACATACATCCTCATAAGATACAGAGGTCATCAGATAATAAACATAGATCATCAGATAAGACATAGATCACCAGATAAGACACATAGATCATCATATAATATACATAGATCATCAGATAAGACACATAGATCGTCAGATAATATACATAGATCATCAGATAAGACACATAGATTGTCTGATAAGCCACATAGATCATCAGATAAGACACATAAATCATCAGATAAGACACATAGATCATCAGATAATATACCTAAATCATCAGATAAGACACATAGATCATCAAATAAGACACATAAATCATCAGATAAGACACATAGATCATCAGATAAGACACATAGATCATCAGATAATATACATAGATCATCAGATAATATACATAGATCATCAAATAAGATACACAGATCATCATATAAGACACACAGATCATCAGATAATATACATAGATCATCAGAAAAGATACAAAGATCATCAGATAAGATACACAGATCATCAGATAAGATACACAGATCATCAGATAAGACACACAGATCATCAGATAAGATACATAGATCATCAGATAAGATACACAGATCATGAGATAAGACACACAGATCATGAGATAAGATACATACATCATCAGATAAGATACACAGATCATGAGATAAGATACAAAGATCATGAGATAAGATACATATATCATGAGATAAGATACATATATCATGAGATAAGATACATAAATCATGAGATAAGATACATTAATCATGAGATAAGATACATAGATCATGAGATAAGAGACATAGATGATCAGATAACATAAACAGATCATGAGATAAGATAAATTAATCATGAAATAAGATACATAGATGATCAGATAAGATACAAAGATAGAGTAATAACCAACTTAATTCTAGTAATGTGTTATAATATAATATGTTCAAAAATGTCTGAGACATTAATTGTATCAATTAAATCATCAGCTATAAGGCAAGTCAAATCAGATAAGTGACAATTCAGAAAGAAATCATGAGATAAATGTTCACCAAAATCAAAGCAAAATCGGAAGTCGTCAGATCAAAACGACTTTAAGTAATTTTCAGATTGTTTAATTGTCATCACAGTAAATCGTGAGAAGAGATAATTGTTATTTATCATTATACTCACCTTTACATTATCAGATAATATCAGTTTAATGCATCAACAATGATTGGATATATTGTACCGATTTCAATTGGCTACCTCAATCAGTAATGTGTCTGAATGTTGTTTGAGTCCCTGCCAGACCACTGTCAGTCTTTGTTATGATGACAGCGGATCTCCCATTTCTAAATATGTGATGAAGTAGTCTATGACCAGCGGAAACCAGGAACGATAATTAGATGTGCTGTCACCATCATTGTATAACTGAAATACTGTTAAAAATGCCCTACAAACAAGTCAAATTTTGACATTCTGTGGCCTTTTTCGACTACGGTATTCTGTACAACTATCTCACAACTTGTTTTATTTGATTTTCGTTCAATTATCAAACATCACAATGGGTTTATTCAGTGTAAAGTCTATACACAACTTCTATTTCAGTGCTATATATCAAATAGCTTCATTAAATTGAACCAGTTTTTTATTCCATTGGGACCATTGAAGTTTGTTTCTGACTGTTGTTTCTACTTTATATTTGTAAGATTATTTTAGAGTACTGTAATTTTTGATTTTGTGACTGTATAATTATGAAGCTTTTAATGGCTGCATTTTTAGCTCCACTGGCCAAAGGCATGAAGTGCTTATGCGATGGCGCGTTGTCTGTCGTCCGTCATCTGTCGTCTGACGTCTGTTAGCAGCACTTTCTCTGAAACCACTAAGCCAATTAAACTGAAACTTCACATGGGTGTTTCTATTGCATAGGAGACTATACAAAATATTTTTTTTTTTTCGATCTGGAATTCAAGATGGCCGCCGTTACTAAAAATAGTCCAAAACTTAAAAAATCTTCTTCTCATGAACGGCCCAACAGATTTTCAAAATGTTTATGTAGTAATGATGACCAACTATAGTTTTGTTAGATTTGTTCAAATGGTGTCCCTAGGGTTAAATATGACCCCGCTCCAAGGGTTCAATAAGGGGACACATGTCATTATAATATATATTTTTTTTTTTTTTAAAATGGAAATGATTTTGCCTATATCTTCACAGAAGCATTGTTTGGTGAAGGACGTTCAGATTTGTAAAAATGACTGGGTTCCACTGTCTTAAGGGGTCAGGAGGGGCCCCAAAAGGGTAAAAATTGGGAATTACTAAATTTGTTTTCTTAAGAACCGGTATGTCAGATTTGTTCATATTTTGCAAAAATTATCACTATCAGGCCTTCTAAAATTGCCGTTTTTTCTGTTTTTGGACCGATTTCTGAAGTTCAAAACCGATTTTCGTTTCAAAGTTTAATAAAAAAATCGGTCCAGATATTTTCAAAGTTTAATAAAAAAATCGGTCCAAATATTTTCAATCAGTCATATAAATTCTCATAAATTTCTCTTACCATGCCTGTGAAATACGCCTTGCAGCAATAACATTTAACCCAATAATCCGATTGTTTTGTCACCTGCTGTGCGAAATGATGTAAATTTTGACTAAACCATTAATGATATTAGGGGGAGTTTATCGGAAGAGTCTATCGCCAGTAGCACGCCTTCAATGTGTGATCAGCGGCCCGTAGCGTTCTGTCGGTTCATCAAAAGATTGTGTTTGCGTCCGTAATTTCTTTGATATACCGCTTGCCAAAGCTGGGACGGTCGGACCGAATATTGTTTGCGTCATTTAAAATATTTGATAAAACGTGCAGTGTTACTTGTTTGTTTCATTTGTTTTAAAAAATAACTATATATACGAGCTGGTTTTGATAATTGTACATAGTGGCTAGCTACAGCAAAACGCATATCAAAAATAAAAAAGTTGAATGAACCGTTACATTAGTTTCCACAGTGATTATTTCATGCAGCTTCCGGAACTTGCGTCATTTCCAGTGCGATCGAGCGTTTTTTAATATAAAGAAAATTATTCAGTGAAGCGGAAACATAATGTCAGTTATTAAAATGTACACATTGTGATAAAGAATGTTATAAATAATACACAAATAAACTTGAAATAGTTCCCTATTAATAAATAAACGGAGAAAATACATGGTGCAGCTGACATGCTAGGTGGGGTATGCATGTATCATGTAGTGATTTTTTTTTAAAATAAGTGTGATTCTTACGGTAGTAAAAAACCTGGACCGATTTGCATTATGGTATTTTAGAAGGCCTGATCACTATGTGTAGGGGTTTGATTGCAGATAAGAATTTAGGGGTTAAAATTTATAGGGGCCCTGTAAGGGGACTTAGAATTTTACATAGGGATACTATGGGAAAACAGAAAATTCTCTTTTTCTTTCATTTGTTTTAAAACCACTTAGCCAATTAAACTGAAATTTCACACGGATGTTTCTATTGCATAGGATACTATACAGAAGATTTTTTTTTCGATCTGAAATTCAAGATGGCCGCCGTTACTAAAAATAGTTCAAAACTTAAAAAATCTTCTTTTCATGAATGGCCCAACAGATTTTCAAACTGTTGATGTAGTAATGATGACCAACTATAGTTTTGTTAGATTTGTTCAAATGGTGTACCTAGGGTTAAATATGACCCTGCCCCAAGAGTTCAATTAGGGGACACATGTCAATATAATATATATTAATAATATATATATATATTATTTTTTTTTAAATGGAAATGATTTTGCCTATATCTTCACTAAAGCATTGTTAGGTGAAGGAGGTTAAGATTTGTAAATGACTGGGTTCCTATGTCTTAAGGGGTCAGGAGGGGCCCCAAAAGGGTACAAATTGGGAATCAGTAAAATCGTTTTCTTAAGAACCCGTATGTTAGATTTGTACATATTTGATATAAATTATCCCTATGTGTAGGGGTTTGATTGCAGATAAGAATTTAGGGGCTAAAATATATAGGGGCCCTGTAAGGGGACTTAGAATTTTACATAGGGATACTGTGGGAAAACAGAATATTCTGTTGGTGTCCCTAGAGTTAAAAATGACCCCGATGTTTCTATTGCATAGTAGAATTACAAAAAGTGCTAAGGCCACTATGAGTCAGTAGAGCGTCCTCAGGCCCTCTTGGGCCTCTTGTTTTAACACTAAACTGTATTGCAGTTTTTCAGAGATTGCATTATAAAAACCTTCTATACAGTACCCTATTTCGCAATTTCTGTATTTTATCCTTATTCTAATGCCCTTATATGTGTTACTATATTCTTAATAGTTGTTCTCCGATTTTTTTAAGGATAAAATATTAAACACTGAATTTTTAAATGTTATCATATAAATAAATCTATTTTATGATCTTTCTGTTCAGAAACATGTGTTCTTTTCTACTTTTGTAATGTGTGTTTTACAGTTAGAATGTGAAATGTTGTTGTTGTCAATTAAATCACATTCCGCTCTAAATGCTACAACAACTATCCTAAATCTGATAATTCCCGAGCGACAATAACAAATCTTCGGATTTTCAATAACCAGCGAAGTGCGTTCCGAAAATATCCGGAATTGGTTTCACTTAAATTAATCCCGAACATAATTTTTTATAGATGACCCTTTTAAACACTTATTTCTAGAAAATGAAATGTGTTGTAGAAAATCGCACCGATTTCTTCAATTTACATGGTTTCTTTCAGACTAAGTACAGTTTGATCATTTCATGGGCATAAAATGTATAGACTATGAAGTGCGTTCCGAAACTATCCGGAATTGGTTTCACTTAAATTAATCCCGAACATAATTTTTTATAGATGACCCTTTTAAACACTTATTTCTAGAAAATGAAACGTGTTGTAGAAAATCGCACCGATTTCTTCAATTTACATGGTTTCTTTCAGACTAAGTACAGTTTGATCATTTCATGGGCATAAAATGTATAGACTATGAAGTGCGTTCCGAAACTATCCGGAATTGGTTTCACTTAAATTAATCCCGAACATAATTTTTTATAGATGACCCTTTTAAACACTTATTTCTAGAAAATGAAACGTGTTGTAGAAAATCGCACCGATTTCTTCAATTTACATGGTTTCTTTCAGACTAAGTACAGTTTGATCATTTCATGGGCATAAAATGTATAGACTATGAAGTGCGTTCTGAAACTATCCGGAATTGGTTTCACTTAAATTAATCCCGAACATAATTTTTTATAGTTGACCCTTTTAAACACTTATTTCTAGAAAATGAAACGTGTTGTAGAAAATCGCACCGATTTCTTCAATTTACATGGTTTCTTTCAGACTAAGACAGTACAGTTTGATCATTTCATGGGCATAAAATGTATAGACTATGGCCAGTCTTAAAGTTATAAGAGTTGATAAGTGTTTAAATAGAATTTAACCTTTCATCTGAATGATGCTTATCAACAGTAGATTGATAACAGATGACCAGTTAACCTAACAACTGTTTCCTGGGAGCCTGAAAGGTTAACCAGTACTCGAGCACACCCAGTCTCAGCAAGTAACTGATAACTTTTCCTCTTGAATCAGCGGTGAGAGACCAATGATAATGAGACACAATGTCTTGTATCAATCATCACAGAGACTGTTGTTGGGCAGGGATTCGAACTCACGACCCCTGGATTGCTAGTCAGATGCATAACCGACTGAGTTAATCGAGGCCAGACTAAAAGGTAACAGTCAAAATATAACAAAGTAACAAAATATTCAATGTGTCTTAATTGGTTTTGAGATTATGCAAAGAAATGGTTAATTTCAAATTGTTTGGGTTGGTGTTCTAAAATGTAAACAAGCGACGTAGTTCACAGCAGCAATTCAAAGAACTTATTATTATATACCCAATAAAGTCATAAGTATTTTTATAAACGGTATTATATATAATCTGCTTTTATTGTTCATTTTAAGTTTCTATTGTCCGTTTAAAGATATTGTTGTTAAAATTTGTTGTGTCTCAATCGCTTCTTGTGTTTCACTTCCCACCATTCAACTAAGTTGTGTATAATAAAAACTGTCAAAAATAAAACAACAAATAAATAAAAAAATCGAAAAAAAGTACCCAGAGTGCAGTGATCAGCAGCATGCATCCCTGTAATAATGCGTCTTGGGTATTATCTCTTGTTTTTCCATGTCTCCACATTATGTGCATGTCTCAGTTTCTGGAGTTAAGTACTATAATCAGTGTAAATGCTCGTAAATAAACAAACTATTCACGGCATAGCAAGGTACTGACATTTTTATGTAAGATCCATTTTGATGCTCTGTCAGTTGATTATTTGCTGTTGCAAAAACTGATCTTGTTTGTGGTTTCAAAAGAACTGTTAGCTGATGGTCCTCCGTGACCAAGCGGTCTCCACGTCACCGCTTACCATCACCACAGAGGTTGTTGGTTCGAAACTCCATTTTTGAGAAGGTCTGTCAGTAAGTTTTGATTAAGACCATGGGGGGTTTACTCACGTTCTTATGAGTAATGCATCTTCAGTCTTCCTCCACCTACATAATATTCCTCTTCATATACATTAAAATAACTGAATTAAAATAAAATGATAAGATCAAAAGATCAGCAAAGTCAGTATTTACTGCACTTTATTTTATGCTTTTTGATGAATTATAGATATTTCTCAATGGATTATTTATGGTAATCCACTGTTTCAAACAGTGAAATTATGTAAAAAAAAAATATATATATATATTTTTTGTCCTTGCATATCTATTTAAAAAAAAATTATTTAAAAAAAAAAAGAAGGAAAAAAAAAAAAGCCAATAATATCTAATGGTCAGTTGAGGTAAAAATAAACAAAAATTATGTAAATCCATAAAATAAAAAGAAAATTTGTCTGTTTTGGTGTAAGATCAAAATGATACTTCATCTTGAGATCACCAAAAACGATATTCTCACGAGTGGCTTTTGGTGATCGATCACTTAATGAAATATAATTCAATCTTACACCAAAACAACAAATATCCTCTTTATAATATTCCATTTTGATAAGGTAAAATTACACTAATTGGAGTACATTCAGAAGTGGTTACATCTTGGTCTCCAATAGTTTTTGTTGTTGCTATTTTAGTGTTATTTAAGTTATTATTAAATGACAGTCTTGGATATTAATCGTTTGTTGTAAAAAAAAATTCTATGGTAAGAAACTCGGAATGTAATTACTTCATACGCTTTTATTAAATTTTACATGTTTAACATAATTGTAGTTACATAATTATATATGTTCGCTTCTTAGTTTGTAACATTTTTATTTGAAAGATGCAATAAGTTGTGACATTAGAAGATTTAGTTAATGTCAGGAATCATTTTCACATTTAATGAGTCCTCAGTGGCCAAACTGTAAAAGACAGTCAGCAATGTTGAAAAATGAAGCAGTAGTGCAGTGGATAGCTGCTCATGATGGAGGTCTTAAATTCAATCTCAGGTTCGAACTGATGATCTCCTGAAAAAAACTGGTTCTACTCAGGAAATGGATTAGAGCAAATCATTTTAAGCTCTGGGCTTTCTAAGTGAGTAAATTTGTTAGTTACTTTTGCAAGGATCTTGGTTTAATTCAGGTTCCTATTGATATCTGTCCTCTATCATTAAAACAGCGTGGTATACAATTGTATTTAAAAATCCATAAGGTGTTGAAAATAAAGAAAACCAACAGTCAGCTTTCCCGTCTCTGTGATAATTGGTCATGAGTCTCCCACCTGCAAATATGTTAGAAAGTAGTTAATGATTTGCAAAGAAAAGGCACCACATTTAACAGTGACTTCCAGTTATATCATGACTAAATTGTATTGTAAATTTGAAAAAAATATATGTTTAGTTAAAATGATAAAATTATTAAAAAAAAAAAAAATTATCCAGTTGAACACTGGTGCAAATTGTCATATTACATTGTATCTGGGTTTGACGAAAGAGAATTAAAAAAAAAATGAAGAAAAAAACAATTCAAACAATAAATCTGCCACGATTATGCAATAGTTATTTTGTAAAACAAGTGGTCGGCACTAATTTGACACAATTCCCAAAACATCATAATTACGGTTAACATACTGCAGTTAGATTTGCATCTCTTGTTTTTGGTGCAACTGCATTGGTTCAAACTTGACAGACAAAATTCTTGTCAGAATAGAACTAGCTCCAAATTGACTTAAAATTGTTTGGGTGCCAGCCAACACTTTAACAGTTTCTGTTTTCACCCTGAACAGTTAAAAAACTACACATTGTTCTCTCAATTTGTTTTTATCATCGAAAAAAAGGTTGAAGCATAACATGGCATCAGTGGTATACTATTCTGTTATTAAACCTAGTAATTTCTTTGTTGTTTGGCTTCAGATTTACTGGCTGTCCCATCCAGGGCAATTTAAGAGGTATTTCAAACATAGATTATCATGAAATCAGTTATTGTAGAAACAAACAGGTTGTTATGGGAACAGTTTTATGGTCCTCACCTTATTCAGGAATCGATTTGACGAAATTCAGTTCTCAATCGCCGGATAACATATTGAAAGTTTTGGCTGTAATATTACACATATTATAAAATGGGGAAAGTCGGCAGCATGGTTTGCTATTAGAGTGTCTGCCTCGCATGGGGATGGTTACTGTCAGAGTGGGTTTAATTCCCCGTCGTCATACCAAAGTGGGGAAAGACTGCAGCATGGTTTGCTATTAGAGTGTCTGCCTCGCATGGGGATGGTTACTGTCAGAGTGGGTTTGATCCCCCGTCAGGTCATACCAAAGTGGGGATTAAAGACTGTAGTGTGGTCTAGTATTGGAGTGTCAACGCCTCACATGGAGAAGGTCTCTGTCATTGTGGGTTCGATTACTGGCTACGCATAGAAACTAAATGATATTAATGCTTCGTAGCTTGGCACTAAGCATTTTTAGGATAGTTATAGGTCGGCCTGGTGTCAATATAATAGTCATGACTGGGTGGGGTATCATACCATGTGTTTGCGGCATGATATGCCAGTGTGGCAGCACTCAGAATACTGGCTCAGAATACTACATACTGTCGCGATATGACTGAAAAATTGTTAAAAGTGACGCTTAACGCCATATAACAACATATAAATCAATATCATTAATAATATTGTATTCTCAACATAGTTCTGCTTAGTTTGGTTATGTATCACATTCAAATCAATTTATTTGTATTTTGATGTTAAAAGTGAATTAAAATTTGATCTTGCAGGAAAAATTGTCTAATTATAATGACTGTGACATTCAAATCTAATTTAAAATAGTGTGTTATGAATAATTGTATCTATATTTAATTATGTACTGGTATACAAATTATGCATTTAGAAATTTGCTTTTTACAGAAAATTTACAAGAGTCAAATTTTTATTGCTCAGTATAATTATGTAGATCTATGACAGATGTATTGATGCCGATGGGCTCATAATTTTTATGCAATAAATTTATGAAATTATCTTTTGACTCATAATGTATAAATTTTCATGTTCTATCATTTTGTTATTTCCGGGTCCAATTAGCTCAGTCGGTAACGCATCTGACTGTCAATCCAGGGGTCGTGAGTTTGAATTCCCACCTGGCGACAGTCTCCGTGATGATTGATATACGACATTGTGTCTCATTATCACTTCTCACCGCTGATTCAATTTGGAAAGTTATTAGTTACTTGTGGAGATGGGGTGTGATCGAGTACAGGTTAACCTTTCAGGATCCCAGGAAACAGTTGTTTGGTTAACTGATTGTCTGTTAGCCCAATGGTATAAAAATGATGCTTAATATGCAATCAATCTATTGTTATTTCATAGTTGTTTGTACAGTGTATAACATATGTACAGCTCACTACCAGGATTCCTAAAACACATTATCATCTACAAAAATGAAACTGAGATAATAAACAATACAAATTATTATATAATTATCATGGCGTAAACACAGTACAGTCATATTCAGCTACATTCAGTATATAAAAAAAAAGATAATCTTATACTAAATTTTAAATCCATAATTTTGAATAGGTTATTAAGATTTGGTTCACCTAAATAGAGCAGAGGTGGAAGGAATGTTTGAGTCTTTAAAGTAAATCTTTAAGTAATATTAAGTTAGTGTTCATTTAGTAAAATTTTAGAATTAAGAAACCCAAAGGGACCGACCGGGTTAAGTTTTAACTAAATAACTGGCTTTGTGTTTGACTGATAGTTTGACGTTTAATGATTTGACTTGACTCCTGGTGGAGCTTTGATGAAAGCTGAGATGATTGACGTTTTTAAGTTGATGTTTTCTTAGAGGCCGTTTCTAAGCATAGCTCACACGGTTTTGTAATTTGTACATGACTTGTTCAGAATTGAATCAAGGACGGAGTCTATGCAATGCTATTCAAGCGTGCACAGTGATGTCGAACTTCTTACTAATTAAGAACAAACTTAATAATTAAGTTATTTTATAGGCTGTTTTAACAAATAAGAGCAACTCAATTTTGAAAATTGAAGAGATTCCATTTGTTGTAAAATGAGGTTTAAAGCTAATGTCTGATAGAGACAACATTATGGATATTGTAGATGATTCCTCATTGTGGTTGGATTATCATCAACTGTTAATTGTGTTGTATCACTTTGCATTCATCTTTGTTGCATCCCCAACATATTGTAACATATCTTCATTGCCTGCCTTTAACATGTCAGCCTTGAGTGACTGCAGTCAGTGTTTAGCTAAGTTATCCACTAGATTGATGACACATAAAAACTGATGTAGCAAATTTGTTTTGGCAGAGGCAGGCTGGTATGAATGTGAGATTTCCAATGTGTTTACGGTGTTCAAATAATGCTTCACCATAGGATCTTTTTGATCCCTCCTAAAATGAAGTCACGGAGCTCTAGGTTGCTTCCTCTTGCCAAATTCCATTTTGTTCCCAGTTCTTGCTTCTGTCTAAAACAGACATTTGACTGTTTGAAATATGTTTCCGGCAAATGGTGCACAATCATTTTGTTTTCTCGATGCCTTAAATAAAGTAGAAAATTTGATGAAAAAGCTGTTATTTATACTTTGATGTATTGCTGGCAGTTATCAAAGGCATATACAATGTATTTAAGTGGTTTTAGGGAAGGCGCAAAACTGGTAGGAAATTTATTAGTTTTATCTGGAAGGAAATTGAAAAAAAAATTAGATTTGTCAGCTTTGCACACATCTCTTTTAGAATAAAACAAAAACTAAATTCAGAGGAAGTGTTGTGTACTTTTTCAGCTCTACTGGCATAATTATTATAGAGTATTTTAAATGAAAATTTGTACATTGTCCATTTGTCTCTAATTTTTTTGTCTGGTTTATCAAATAGGATTATTAGATATATTTTTGTTTAGATGAATACATCAGGACCATCACTGGCCCTCTTGTTTATCAGATGTATACATCAGCACTACCGTATATTCCCTTATAAAAATAAAACGTATATGCGATTTTAGTGCGTATTTGCCCATCTTTTCCTGATCGATTATTTTGTTACACAGACAACAATTAGCGATATGTTTATTACCTTTGAACTCTTTAACCCATTGTTTATATCTTGGGTGACCACTTAACCACTTTTGGTTGAACAAGTACTTCCCCATATTTGCTGTTTAATACTAGTAAAAATACCGTTTGCCGATTAAAACATTACAAAACGTCGGAAAACGCGGTTAGTCTGTGTACGCTGAAATCTCATTGTTCCACATTGATAAGAGCAAGCGTCCAAGTGATTTAAAGTGAAGAGTACAATGACCATAAATTCGGATATTCCAGTACGCAGACTAGTAATTTCATACAGATTTTCAGCTTTTTTTCATCCTATGTCGATTATTTCATTCACTCTAAAATAATTTTGAACCATTTTTTTGGGGATTTAAACCGGAATTAAAGTTTTTTTTCCATGGTTTTATTGGTTTTATTGTATTTTTAACTGTTGTTAAATTTGCTTTTTTTATCTTTTATAAACGCTCCCACCTTGTAAAATGTAACGCCCCCGAGGGTGTTAATTAGGGAATATACAGTATATTTGATCCTCTTGTTTATCAGATGAAAACATCAGGACCATCATAGGCCCTCTTGTTTGTCAGATGAATACATCAGGACCATCTTTTGCCCTCTTGTTTATCAGATAAATACATCAGGATCATCTTTGATCCTCTTTTTTATCAGAAAAATACATCTGCACAATCTTTGGCCCTCTTGTTTATTAGATAAATATATCAGCACAATATTTTGCCCTCTTGTTTATCAGATGAATACATCAGGATCATCTTTGGCCCTTTTATTTATCAGATGAATACATCAGGACCATCTTTTGTCCTATTGTTCATCAGATGAATACATCAGGGCCATATTTGGCCCTCTTGTTTATCAGATGAATACACCAGGACCATATCTGGGCCTCTTGTTTAGCAGATGAATACATCATGACAATCTTTTGCCCTCTTGTTTATCAGATGAATACATCAGGACAATATTTGGTCCTCTTGTTTATCAGATGAATACATTAGTACAATATTTTTTGCCCTCTTGTTTATCAGATGAATAGATCAGGACCATATTTGGTCATCTTGTTTATCAGATGAATACACCAGGACCATATTTGGGCCTCTTGTTTATCAGATGAATACATCAGGACCATCTTTGGTCCTCTTATTTATCAGATGAATACATCAGGACCATCTTTGGCCCTCTTGTTTATCAGATGAATACATCAAGACTATATTTGGCCCTCTTGTTAATCAAATGAATACATCAGGATCATCTTTAATCCTCTTGTTAATCAAATGAATAAATCAGTACAATTTTTGGCCCTCTTGTTTATCAGATGAATACATCAAGACCATATTTGGCCCTCTTGTTTATCAGATGAATAGATCAGGACCATATTTGGGCCTCTTGTTTATCAGATTAATACATCAGGACTATATTTGGCCGTCTTATTTATCAGATGAATACATCAGGACCATCTTTGACCCTCTTGATTATCGGATGAATACATCAGGACAATTTTTGGCCCTCTTGTTTATCAAATGAATACATCAGGACCACATTGTCCCCTTTTGTTTATCAGATGAATACATCAGCACAATCTTTGGCCCTCTTGTTTATCAAATGAATACATCAGGACCAAATTGTCCCTTCTTGTTTATCAGATGAATACATCAGGACCATCTTTGGCCCTCTTGTTTAACAGATGAATACATCAGGACCATAGTTGGCCCTCTTGTTTATCAGATGAATACATCAGTACCACATTGTCCCCTCTTGTTTATCAGATGAATACATCAGGACCATAGTTGACCCTCTTGTTTATGAGATGAATACATCAGGACCACATTGTCCCCTTTTGTTTATGAGATGAGTACATCAGGACAATCTTTGGCCCTCTTGTTTATCAGATGAATACATCAGGATCACATTGTCCCCTCTTGTTTATCAGATGAATACATGAGGACCATATTTTGCCCTCTTGTTTATCAAATGAATACATCAAGTTCATCTTTGACCCTTTTGTTTATCAGATAGATACATCAGGACCGTCTTTGGCCCTCTTGATTATCAGATGAATACATCAGGACCATCTTTGGCCCTCTTGTTTATCAAATGAATACATCAGGACCATATTTGGCCATCTTGTTTATCAGATGAATGCATCAGAACTATTATAAAGCTAGTGGTGTCATGCCAGCTTTGTGGATACTTTTGCTTGGATTATTTTGTATAATCATACCAGTAAAAGTTGATTAAAATAAAATATTTGACATTATAAGTCATAGATGACCACGTGTGTGAAATTATCTTAGAATACCTTTCAGAGATTTATTAAAAGAAACTGTTATGCTCTTGCTAAAATATAAAAGAAATGAAGCATCTACATACAATTACTGGAAAATTTGAATATCATATTGCATTGCATGCATAGTATAGTTATAAGGTCTCAATTGCAAAGTATCACCCCTAAGTGATGGTAGCAAGATTCTTGCACCCAAGAAATAAAAGCTTAGTAAATGGGCATTATTTTTGTTTAAAATGGTCACATTTCTTTGAGAACATTGAAACATTTTCATGAGTTATGCCAAGTTTGGATGGCATTGGGTACAGTTGGATGAAGGTATAACAGTTTATGTTTATAGTGATACATTGCAACAAATGGGCAGAATTGTCAAAAATGAAGAGGTTTTGTCAAACCAACAAAGTTGTTAAAAAGCAATCTGATCATCCCCATGTTTTTTCCTGCATATTTTATGGACCATCAGAGGACTGGAAAAAAGACACTTTTAGAAAATCTGGCAATGTGTTCATTGTTCCAGAAGTATATACATGATTGTCTCTACGATCATATAGAACAGTACAAAAAAAATTGGTGCGTGAGACATGTATGTTTCTTTAAAACAAAATGGCAGACAGTTAAAAGAACGAGACTAGTTAAGACTCTGGTCGCCAAGAAGGGAAACATATCAATTATTTCAAATTTTATAATACAAAAATAAAACACACAGTAAAAGTTTTCTTCTTGAGTAAAATAACAGTGGCTGCAAGTAGCGCATGCATTCCAGTAAATCGCTTTTGTAAAAACACCTTCAGGGGGTCTTTTACTGTGCCGTTGTTTTTTTTTCTACTGTCATTTATTATTGATAACCTTTACATGTGGGCCTGTTCCAGCTTCCAAGATGACACTATTAATTGCGTTGTTTGTATGGTAAATCTTCCCTTATATTAGAGAAATTAACATGTTAAATGTCAGCTTGTATGACTGTGTTTTCTCAGTAATTATGGTAGTCTTATTTGGTGAATCTCTGGCGTTTTTTAACAGAATGAGACAAGTATAGCAGTACCTAGGGAGTTGTATATAAATTGTATTAAGGAATTTGTTACTAGAACGACTTTAGTTACGTTTTATCACAATTAGGTGGTGCATCTTTTGGATTGGATGCAGATTAAAATAGGTAATTGAACTATTTGATTAAATTTCAATTAATTTTGTGAAATGTCTTGAGTTTTGGTTGAAATGTTAAAACGTTCATATATTTGTGTTTTTATATATATATAATTATATCACATTAATTTTTTATATACCATACTGTAATATTATGTAATATTATACTTAAATGGGATATATTGACATATTTAATCTAAATGCATATCATTGTGTTTGTGGTATGACTGTTTTTTTTCCTTTCCTTATAAGGAAATATAATTATATACCAGTATAACAATTTGATATTTTACATAATCAAGAGAAAGGTGATTATCTGTTGTCTTTGAAGTAAGTATATAAATGAAACATATTTTACCCAGGGTATTTTGAAATCAAATATTTGAGACATAAAAATTGTATTAAGTAAATATATTTAAATGTGCTGTATGTCATTTGTTAGAATATACTAATTGTGGCCAATCTTCTATGTATCAGTTCCATTTCATTCAGTGATCATTGTTTGATTTCTAAACCATTATAAATAAATGGTGTCAAAAACTATTTGCTGTATAGTTTATATACTTGATGTAATTAGACTGGATTTATACAGAGTCACAGAAAAAGATATTTGGAAGGAATAAACTTCCCCCAACATTTAATTTAAAAATATTCTATTCAAACTTTACAATATAACACCACATTTGTGAAACAATAAGAATAGGATCAGAATGAAGATAAATCTTATAAAGTTCTTATCCAAGAATACAATTTTCATGAATAATTAGTGGTCAAATCATAGAATGAATATGCTTATTATTAGTACATTCTAACATTATAAATTAATGATAGGGTTTCGAAAAGACAAATAACATGTTTTACATGAGATCATAAAATTTTAATCAATTTGATTTAAAAAATTGAAAAGAAAACAAGGAGAACCATTTAATTTTTTGTATGAAATGTAAGAAATGAAAATGGAAATGTCGAAATTTGGGGAACTGCATGGTTGGGATGAAACGGTTCAGGTAATCCACGATTCGGTTCAATTTTCATTTAAGAGCTCACAGTTCGGTTATTTTTCGGTTTGGTTTTTAAGTAAACAGGAAAACACATTAAAGTTATTAAACTTTTATAAAATGACAAATAACAATTATTATCAGTGATACCTTGACTAGAAAAAACATAAATAAAACAGAAACATCTAATTTCAGCTATATGTGCATATTTTCAAGTGTAGCCACAATTCTAACAAATCTGCAAGTGTGGATGTATATTTCAAAGTAATTTTCACTGCTTACGCAATATCCCAATTTAGATTTTTTGTCACAAGCCTTTGCATTAATTGGTGTTTCTTTTTGTGCCAAATAAATTAGCGCATGACACTACATGACAAACAATGGGAATACGCGTGCAGTTATAGTAATGCGCATGCCGCAGAAAAGTTGAATCGACCTATTTGCATAATTTCACATGCACGTTTTTATATTCATATCCGTAGTGGGGGATTTTTAAACGTATCTGATATGTCAGATATTGATATGTAATTGGTGAAATTTACTTGAGGAAATAGCGTGTCTTATCTTGTGCTGTAACACGGCATCAAGGTATCAATTTTAAAGTAGGCGGGGTTATGGGAAGGGTTACTGCCTGCTAAGAGTGTATTCCAACTTCTGATTAACTCATACTTTTCCGTGTAAATAATTTATTCATGACCCAGAGTATGAGGGTAGATAATTATTATACTTTGTTACAAACAAACCAACTTAATATTATGTCATTGTTAGGTGATGTATTTATACAATGGCGATCTTAACAAAAAAGAAAAGTCAGTTTTAGGATGAAAAAGTTTATTAAAGATAATTCCTTACATATATACAGCACCTGTGTATCGAGTGTCCAACTGTGCAGTTGCGTGTAACTTAGTCCTGCTGATGTCGGGAGGTTGTGTATTACAATCGGCCACAGCACGCGTGTCAGTGGCAAACATGTAGGTCAAATCAAGGTAAATTTAAAAGACATCCTGTGTCCTCTGCAATGAAGATAAGACACTGCTGAAAACTAGAGACTGTGGGATATTGAGTTTGGAAATAAAGCATCTGGGGGCCTGTATGATAAGTTTTTTTATAGCCCCTGAAAACATGGTGTGAACCGAACTATTTTGGCATGTTTCAAAATTGAATTGTTGTAGTGACTGAATTACCAATAACTATCTGAGATGTTTTGAGTTTTGGTTGAAATGTTAATATGATTGTGTGTTTATGTTTATACAGATTATATATACCACAATGCAACTTAAAATTTAAATGGGATATTTATCACCACATTTGACCTTAAAGCCCATGCTTTCATTGTGTCTGCGGGTATGACTTTGGTTTCCTTTCCTTATAAGGAAATATATACAGTTGAACCTGTCTTAAGCAGTCAGTCAAGGGAAGGAGCAAAAGTGGCCTTTTAAGACAGGTTGTTGCTTAATACAGGTAAATTTGCTCAGAAAATATAGAAATGGGAAATAGCAAATGTGGCTGCTTAAGACAAGTGTTTGCTTTATAGAGGTGACCACTTATACAGGTTTGACTTAACACCGATATCTGTTTTCAATATACGAGACTTGCACATTATTTCAGTTGTCTAAACATGTAATGTTTGTTTCATTTCAGGTGTCGGAAAGTTGGCATATGCTCAGTGTGCCTCAGAGCTGCGAGAGTCGTCTGTCGCAAAGTTCTATGATAGGAGAAGAAGAAGAGGTAGGTCAAGACAGTAGTTGTTAAACAAAGTTACCATAGTTACAAACTAGGATTTCGGAAAACACGGGTCCGAGGTTATAAATAAAATACTTTGTTTAATCTTCATCTCAATAATAAATAGACTCAAAGTCAGTGTCAGAGAAAAATTATGGTCGACTACAGTAGCATGGTCAAATTTTCACAACAGTGCCTTTAATTGCAAACTCAACCATCTGATTGCTTCTAGGCATATTTGATTAAATAATAAATTCTCATTTCTATAATCATAAAGTTTCCTAAATTGTCTTGCAATTGAAACAGGGACTTCCAGTAGTTTCAAATTTAAATTCTTCAAGATTGGAACATTTGACATTATTTTGAATGGAATAGGAAATTGTCATATTATACAAGAATGTGTTCCCTGTTTCAGGAAATTCTTGTGTTTGTGGATTCCCCAAACAAAAAATTATTCTGTCGGTTGTGTGGAAAGGTCTTCAAAGATCCAGTTATTGTTACCTGTGGGGTATGTTTTTGTTTCTATTTTATTATTTGTCATAAATGTAATGTCTGCTGTCTGGGAAATGTGATTGATTAGTCCCTATATGTCTCTGAGTAGCGCATCACACAGTATTGTATTTGCTAGTCAACAAACTTTTGTTACACGCCGCTGTGTCATATTTGTTAGGGTATATATAACTATCACATGGCACTGTGTCATAATTGTTAAGGTATGATTAAAATATCACATGCCACTGTTGTATTTGTTAGAATATCATTATAATATCTTTTCCACTGCGTTGTATTTATTGGGTCATATATATCACATTACACTGTATTATATATATAATATCTCATGCCACTGTGTCATTTTTGTTAAGGTATATAATACCACATGCCACTGTGTCTTAATTGTTAGTATATATAATATCACTTGATACTGTATTATATTTGTTAGGGAATATATCACATGGCACTGTATTATTTTTGTTAAGGTATATAATATCACATGACACTGTGTCATATTTGTTTGGGTATAATTATAATATCACATGGCACTGTATTGTATTTGTTAAGGTATATAATATCACATGACACAGTCACACTGTGTCATATTTGTTTGGGTATAATTATAATATCACATGCTACTGTATTATATGTGTTAGGTCATATATATCACATGGCACTGTATTATATTTGTTAGGTCATATATAGCACATGCCACTGTATTATATTTGTTAAGGTATATAATATCACATGACACTGTGTCATATTTGTTTGGGTATAATTATAATATCACATGGCACTGTATTGTATTTGTTAAGGTATATAATATCACATGACACAGTCACACTGTGTCATATTTGTTTGGGTATAATTATAATATCACATGCTACTGTATTATATGTGTTAGGTCATATATATCACATGGCACTGTATTATATTTGTTAGGTCATATATAGCACATGCCACTGTACCATATTTGTTATAGTATATAATATCACATGCTACTGTATTGTATTGTTAAGTCACATATATCACATGCCACTGTGTCATATTTGTTAGGTCATATTATATCACATGACACTGTGTCATATTTGTAGGTCATATATATCACATGGTACTGTATTATATTTGTTAAGGTTTACAATATCACATGCCACTGTATTGTATTTGTTAAGGTATATATTAATGCACATGGCACTGTGTCATATTTGTTTGGATATGATTATAATATCACATGCCACTGTATTGTATTTGTTATAGTATATAATATCACATGCTACTGTATTGTATTGTTAAGTCACATATATCACATGCCACTGTGTCATATTTGTAGGTCATATATACCACATGCTACTGTATTGTATTTGTTAAGGTATATAATATCACATGACACTGTGTCATATTTGTTTTGGTGTAATTATAATATCACATGGCACTGTATTGTATTTGTTAAGGTATATAATATCACATGACACTGTGTCATATTTGTTTGGGTATAATTATAATATCACATGGCACTGTATTGTATTTGTTAAGGTATATAATATCACATGACACAGTCACACTGTGTCATATTTGTTTGGGTATAATTATAATATCACATGCCACTGTAGTATATGTGTTAGGTCATGTATATCACATGGCACTGTATTATATTTGTTAGGTCATATATAGCACATGCCACTGTACCATATTTGTTATAGTATATAATATAACATGCCACTGTATTGTATTGTTAAGTCACATATATCACATGCCACTGTGTCATATTTGTTAGGTCATATTATATCTCATGACACTGTGTCATATTTGTAGGTCATATATATCACATGGTACTGTATTATATTTGTTAAGGTATATAATATCACATGCCACTGTATTGTATTTGTTAAGGTATATTATAGCACATGACACTGTGTCATATTTGTTTGGGTATGATTATAATATCACATGCCACTGTATTGTATTTGTTAAGGTATATAATAGCACATGACACTGTGTCATATTTGTTTGGGTATGATTATAATATCACATGACACTGTATTGTATTTGTTAAGGTATATAATATCACATGCCACTTATTTGTTAAGGTATATAATATCACATGCCACTGTAGTGTATTTGTTAAGGTATATAATATCACATGACACTGTGTCATATTTGTTTGGGTATAATTATCATATCACATGCCACTGTATTATATTTGTTAGGTCATATATATATCACATGCTACTGTATTGTATTTGTTAGGTCATATATATCATATACCACTGTATTTTATTTGTTAGGCCATATATATCACATGCTACTGTATTGTATTTGTTAGGTCATATATATCACATGCCACTGTATTATATCTGTTAGGCAATATATATCACATGCTACTGTATTGTATTTGTTAGGTCATATATATCACATGCTACTGTATTGTATTTGTTAGGTCATGTATATCACATACTTCTGTATTATATTTGTTAGGTCATATATATCACATACTACTGTATTATATCTGTTAGGCCATATATATCACATGCTACTGTATTGTATTTGTTAGGTCATATATATCACATGCTACTGTATTATATTTGTAAGGTCATGTATATCACATACTACTGTATTGTATTTGTTAAGTCATATATATATCACATGCTACTGTATTGTATTTGTTAGGTCATATATATATCACATGCTACTGTATTGTATTTGTTAGGTCATATATATCATATGCCACTGTATTATATTTGTTAGGCCATATATATCACATGCTACTGTATTGTATTTGTTAGGTCATATATATCACATGCCACTGTATTATATCTGTTAGGCCATATATATCACATGCTACTGTATTGTATTTGTTAGATCATATATATCACATGCCACTGTATTATATTTGTTAGGTCATGTATATCACATACTACTGTATTATATTTGTTAGAGTATACCAAATGCCATTGTGTCATATTTGTTAGGTCATATTATATAACATGACACTGTGTCATATTTGTTAGGTCATATAATATCACATGACACTGTGTCATAATTGTTAGGGTATATAATACCACATGCAACTGTATTATATTTGTTAGTGTATATTATATCACATGACACTGTATTATATTTGTTAGTGTATATAATATCACATGACAATGTACTTTATTTGTTTGGGTATATTATATCACATGACCAATAATTGTATTGAATTTTTTAGGGTATAATATAACTTGGTACTTGGTCTGCACCATACAAAGGTTACAGCCATTTTGCTCAGCTTTAATTTGTCTAAGGGATAAATCCATATAACTATAATTATTGGTGGGGAGCCATCATTATCTGGTGTAGCCAGTAACAAGGCACAGTGTAACTGCAGTAAGACACAGACTGTCTAATTGAACCTCCTGTGGCATGTGCAGACTGGATGAGATTGTTTTAAAGCCCTATTGTCATGCTTCACAGCCCCCGTAGATAACTATGTAGGGAGTCATTCTTGTGGAAATGTTACCATGTTATATTTATGATAAGATGCATACAATAATTATATGTGTTGCATAATTACAGTTGGTTCAACACTTCAGTATATTCAGAAGGATATAAGAATCTATCATGAGTTACCTGTGTGGGATAGAAATATCTCGCCCAAGGGGTTGAATTTCCTGAGTTCCCTGCATGTACTTTTGATCCAGAGGATGAGATTTTTTTTTCTCCCATTCATCTCAGTCAAATGATAGATCTTTGATAATGGCCTTCATTACAAAAATATTCTTCTATTTTAATGCTTGTTTAATGCCCACAATTTCACATATATATGAAGAAATTGACATTTTAAAGTACATACTAAAGTATGTACCAGAAATTACACCTGGTAATCTCTCTGCATATTGTTTGTTAAAATAATTCACTTCAAATATTATTTTTAACTCTGACCATTTTCTTGTAGGTAAGCAAAATGTCTTAAATATATACGTTGACGTCATTATTCTGACTTAACGTCTATCGCTTTTTGATGGTTCCTTCAGCAAAATCAAGTTTTAAAATATTTTTGTAGATGTGAAAATGAAAATGTATATAATTACAATTTATTGATAAGGAAATATATAACAAAAATAATTTAGTCCAAGATTTTTGTCAGGCCATGTGAGAAAACTGCCACGTGACATGGAAGATAGAGTTTTCCTCCACTGGGAAAACTGTATCTTCTATAAGCAGAAATGGGAGAAACATGTTTTCCCTCTTTTTGAATAAACAGATTTATTTAGTTTGGACTTTGTCTACTTATCTAAGCAAAGCTAAATAAAAAATGAGGTAATCTGATTGCTCTGTATCCAGTGCCTGTCTGTTCTCTGTTGATTGTCTTTTTTTCTTGAATTTTTTTGTGTGTGTGTATTCACAATACCACCCACATTTTTTATTGGATTTTTACCACACTTTCGTAATAGTTATATAACCATAATATCTCAGAAAATTTCTTGAGCTGACCAATTTAAGAATAATAATGGCCCTTGAAAAGTCAAACAATGCATTATTTGACATTGAGTGCAATTTTAACATCACATGTTTCATTGGATTTTCGCTAAACACGCAAAGCAGTAGTAAGAATATATCTATTGTTTCTTATAATCACACCTTGAATTGACCAAATTTGATAATGCATGTTGGAGTTATGGCCCTTGAATCATAAAAAAATTGTGATCTTATGTGCACTCTAGAAAAATGCAGAAAAGTGTCTTGCTCAAGGACTCCGCAGTGATGGAGGACCTAATCCACAGCCCTCCGATCATACGGAGGTTCAGTGCTCTACCACTGGACCATGTGCTTCACACAGGGTCTACACTCTTCATTTGATCTTCACCCATTTTACACAGCAGTTATCAGTGTATTACCATAATAATATTGTTGATGTCTTTTTGAACTGGTCAAATTGGATAATTTATGAGTTATTATCCCTGAATAAGTGAAAATGAAAAAATACTTTGTCTTTGTAGTCTCACCATGTTTTCTTTGTCTTCAGCATACCTACTGCAGACGTTGTGTAACCCATAGAACTGAAGGTAATACCTATATTCTTAATACCGATCCTTGTTATTTGTAATATTGAGGTTTTAATGCATGACCCTCTATCCAGAAGGTTCAGATGTTATAATATGTTGTTATCTGGTATTTGTTATATTGATGTTTTAATACATGGCCCTCTGTTCAGAAGGTTCAGATTTTCAATAAGTAGATCTTTTTGACTACCAAAATTGACAAATTGTTAACAAAATCACTATTTCCTGGGATCCTGAGAGGTTAACAGTACAAAAGTGCTTCAATCTCAGCAAGTAACTGATAACTGAATGTCAGTGAGATGCAGTGTTGTATATCAGTCATATCTGAGACTGCGACTGAGTGGGGATTCAAACTCACGACCCCTGGATTGATAGTTTCTATTGACTGAACTAACCTTCCCCGCTACCAGAATTGTGCACTATGTGTCTGTGAAGACTCTGGAACTACAGAGTTGCAGTTCTGTTGTATCTACGGTTTCACTGACTGCTGATTGACAGTTTAATCTCAATTCAATATTCACTTCTCACTGACCGTCTAGGCTAATTTAAGGCTTGATGATTCAACAAACTGAAGCTGCCATCTTAGACCAGGATAACAAAGTCAGACAGATTAAATAGAAGTAGTTATATGTGTGTACTGGCATTAATTATTTGTATAGTACCCACAGCTGCCAGTCAGTCTAAACTCTCGCTTCTTATTTTTATTAACATCTCCCTCTATTTATTTTGTACCTTGTGTGTTTGCGTGTTTGTTGTCTATGTCAGCCTCTGGTATCTAGTTAAAATTTTGTTTGTCTGGTGTAAATGAGGATAAAGCTATAGACAGGGCCAGCGATACAGCAATGGTACTTAAACAGTGACTTTGGCTCCGTTTGTGTTGATATACAGATAAAATTGTCTGTTTTAATTTTAATTTTTGGCTTTTATTTTCGTTTTTGGCTTTTATTTCGAAATAAAAGTTCTCTGTTAGTATATTCACCCCTGTTTCAGAAAAGTTTATGTTTGTCTTAGAAATAACCAGTGAACTTGTTCACCAGGATTGAATTGCACCTACATTAAATTAACATAAACTTACAACATGCAGAGCTGATATAAGTAAAACAAACTTGTATCCATCCATAAACATTAACAATTTATCTTCAGAATATGTAAATGTTGGTAAAATCCGACCATGGGGCCATGCAACTTTGCATGGAGACAAACTTTGCTATGAAATGATCTCTGATTGACTAAGAATAAGTTGCTGAGTTGGATATTGAAAACAGAGTTGGTTTAATTTTTTCTGGCAAGTTGGTTTGACAACTGCCACTATTGTAATAAAACTTCACAACGTCATGAGAACAATCTTGCACAAGTAAATCCTATACCATAGAATGGCTACCATATAAAATGTTTGTTTTTTTTGTTATTCATGGTAGCATTTCTTAATAAGGAGAGTATGTAACCTTTTTCAAGAGAAACTAGACACTTCTTATTTTGATAAGCTGAAAAAATAAAATAACATAAATTTTTGGAGCCGAAAACAGATATAAAACAAATCATTAATTTTGTCTCCAGTATTTGATATTTGACAAAGAACTGGAACTGGTTAAGATTTTACATTTTTACCTTACAGAAACATGTCCCGTAGATGGACACATGCTGGGTGTTGTGGTGGCCAACATTGCTGTTTCCGAACAAATCGGAGAGATGATGATACATTGTAAATATGGTTGTAACCTCACAGAAGACGGTCAAACTTATATGGTAGACACTGCAAGGTGTCCTGTCACAGTTAAAATTGCTTCTAGGAGGTGAGTGATTTGCAGCTGCTTTTTTTCAATAATATGTTTTTATTCACATCAAATATTTAAAAAGTTTTGCATGTATAATTTACAGTACTGACATAATTTGCAGCTTAGCTTCTCTGTTCTTTTGATGACATTTATTGTAGTCTCTCAGGACTCGTTATTATACGGTTTGATATAATAATGCGAAACTCTTTATAACATGTTTTTTTTATATGGCTCTCAAATTAAACATTGGTATTTTCAACCAGGTTTATTAAAATTTATATATTTTTTATAGTTATAATAATTAATCGAAAATCTGAACTAAATTGCTAAGTGTTTGCGAGCATGTTACGTTTTTCCAAACTGTTACAATGCATTATTTTGCACATTGATCATTCAGACTGACATGGTAACATCTTTTTATTGTTATAAATAACATCACTTTTAATTGATATACACTGAAAAACAATGGTCTGTCTTATTTATCACAAATAGTCAGGTGCTTATTTACGGTACTTCTACCAGATATAGTATTGCCAAATAATGTAGCGCAGTGCACCTTGGGATATTTATAACGTGGTTCTGCATATACATGTATTACGTTTCCATTTCGTGGATTCTGGCAACTGCATTATAATGGGACCCAAGAGTATTTACAAAAATAAATGTTTTATCCCAGAGCCCAATTACTATGATACATATTTATCAGAGACCATATTACTATGATTGATAAATGTTGTATCATTGAGTCCCATTTGCTGTAAAACATGTTTTATCACAGAGTCCCAATTACTGCAATAACTGTTTTATCACAATCTCAATTACTGTGAAACATGTTTTATCACAGAGTCCCAATTACTGCAATAACTGTTTTATCAAGTCACATTTGCTGTGAAACATGTTTTATCACAGAGTTCCAATTACTGCAATAACTGTTTTATCACAGTCACGTTTACTGTGAAACATGTTTTATCACAGAGTCCCAATTTCTGCAATAACTGTTTTATCACAATCTCAATTACTGTGAAACATGTTTTATCACAGAGTCCCAATTTCTGCAATAACTGTTTTACCACAGTCAAATTTACTGTGAAACATGTTTTATCACCGAGTCCCAATAACAGCAATAACTGTTCTATCACAATCTCAATTACTGTGAAATATGTTTTATCACAGAGTCCCAATTACTGCAGTAACTGTTTTACCACAGTCAAATTTACTGTGAAACATGTTTTATCACAGAGTCCCAATTTCTGCAATAACTGTTTTACCACAGTCAAATTTACTGTGAAACATGTTTTATCACAGAATCCTAATTACTGTAGTAACTGTATTATCACAATCACTATTACTGTGAAACATGTTTTATCTAAAATTTTGTGATACATGTACATGTTTTATCACATGGTCCCATGTATGAGGGGCATTCAATAAATAATGTTAAAACAATGAACCTGTAAATTGAGAAATTTCACTGTCAGATAGGTTTATTTGTTGCATCCAATGATACAGCAAACAAATTGTGTAAGTTCCAGAAAACTTTATCGTAGTCTTGACCACATACAGTCATAAACACTGCAGTCAAATATAATAAGAAGGATCTGCTTAATAAGTTCACACATGGAGCTGTGTGAATGCGCTTTGCACAAGTGGATTATGTGCGTAGCAGATTCTTATATGTATATGATAATAGTAAGAATATTTAGCATTCGTTAGTGTTATATCACAGTGTTCCTAATATGGTGATACATGAAATGATGTTTTATCACAGGGACCCAATAACTGTAATAAATATTATATCACAGTGGTTTTAATTATAGTGATGCATAAATAGGATGTACAGTAGAACTTTGATGGCTTGTGATGCATGAATATGATGTACAGTAGAATTTTGATGGCTTGTGATGCATGAATATGATGTAAAGTAGAATTTTGATGGCTTGTGATGCATGAATATGATGTAAAGTAGAGCTTTGAAAGCTTGTGATGCATGAATATGATGTATAATAGAACTTTGATGGCTTGTGATGCATGAATATGATGTACAGTAGAACTTTGATGGCTTGTGATGCATGAATATGATGTATAGTAGAACTTTGATGGCTTGTGATGCATGAATATGATGTACAGTAGAACTTTGATGGCTTGTGATACATAAATATGATGTACAGTAGAACTGTGATGACTTGTGATGCATGGATATGATGTATAGTAGAACTTTGATGGCTTGTGATGCATGAATATGATGTACAGTAGAACTTTGATGGCTTGTGATACATAAATATGATGTACAGTAGAACTGTGATGACTTGTGATGCATGAATATGATGTACAGTAGAACTTTGATGACTTGTGATGCATGAATAAGATGTATAGTAGAACTTTGATGGCTTGTGATGCATAAATATGATGTACAGTAGAACTTTGATGGCTTGTGATGCATGAATATGATGTATAGTAGAACTTTGATGGCTTGTGATGCATAAATATGATGTACAGTAGAACTTTGATGGCTTGTGATGCATGAATATGATGTACAATAGAACTTTGATGACTTGTGATGCATAATATGATGTACAATAGAACTGTGATGACTTGTGATGCATGAATATGATGTATAGTAGAACTTTGATGGCTTGTGATGCATGAATATGATGTACAGTATAAATTTGATGGCTTGTGATACATAAATATGATGTACAGTAGAACTGTGATGACTTGTGATGCATGAATATGATGTACAGTAGAACTTTGATGACTTGTGATGCATGAATATGATGTATAGTAGAACTTTGATGGCTTGTGATGCATAAATATGATGTACAGTAGAACTTTGATGACTTGTGATGCATGAATATGATGTATAGTAGAACTTTGATGGCTTGTGATGCATAAATATGATGTACAGTAGAACTTTGATGGCTTGTGATGCATGAATATGATGTACAATAGAACTTTGATGACTTGTGATGCATAATATGATGTACAATAGAACTGTGATGACTTGTGATGCATTAATATGATGTACAGTAGAACTTTGATGACTAAAACCAGACACAATTTATAACAAAGTCTGAATTATTGTGATACAAGTTTTATTACAAAGTCTGAATTATTGCGATACAAGTTTTATTACAAATTCTGAATTATTGTGATACAAGTTTTATTACAAAGTCTGAATTATTGTGATACATGATTTATTACTAAGTCTGAATTATTGCGATACAATTTTTATAACAAAGTTTGAGTTATTGCGAAACAAGTTTTATCACAAAGTCTGAATTATTGAGATACAAGTTTCATTATAAAGTCTGAATTATTGCAATACAAATTTTATTGCAGAGTCTGAATTATTGTGATATAAGTTTTATTACAAAGTTTGAATTATTGTGATACAAGTTTCGTTGCAGAGTCTTAATTATTGTGATACAAGTTTTATTACAAAGTTTGAATTATTGTGATACAAGTTTTATTATTGTGATACTAGTTTTATTGCAGTGTCTGAATTATTGTGATACAAGTTTTATTACAAATTTTGAATTATTGTGATACCAGTTTTTTTTATTGTGATACAAATTTTATTATTGTGATACAAGTTTTATTGCAGAGTCTGAATTATTGTGATACAAGTTTTATTACAAAGTTTGAATTATTGTGATACAAGTTTTATTTTTATGATACAGATTTTATTGTTGTGGTACAAGTTTTATTGCAGAGTCAGAATTATTGTGATACAAGTTTTTTTTATTGGGATACAAGTTTTAATGCAAAGTCTGAATTATTGTGATACAAGTTTAATTGCAGACTTATTACAAAGTTTGAATTATTGTGATACAAGTTTTATTGCAGAGTCTGAATTATTGTCATATTAGTTTTATCACAAAGTCTGAATTATTGTGATACAAGTTTTATTACAAAGTTTTTATTATGAATTATTGTGATACAAATTTTATTACAAAATCTGAATTATTGTGATATAAGTTTTATCACAAAGTCTGAATTATTGTGATACAAGTTTTATTGCAGAGTCGTAACTACTATTAGATATATGGTGTATCACAAATTCATAATTTTTTGTTGGAACATACCATTTGATATGGTAATTCCAAACCACACGGGAAAATTAAACTCTTCTTCGCTGCTTATTGCATAATTGGATAGTTTATCATGCTAACCAACAAATATAATTGTCGTAATTCCTTATGATTTACTAAGGCATCCTGAGATAATAACTGCAACTACTAATGAAATAGCACAAAAAATGATGACATTCTCCACAATTTTAACATTGTAATAGATATCAGATACAAATGAAAAATGTCTTTGCAGGAAACATTATGAACTACCCTTCCTGTCTTCTAACCAGAGGCATTACCCTGTCAATTCAGTCATTAAACAAAATCCCACTGACCTAGTTTTGTTGAACAGCAATTCCTCAGAATTTGAAGTTCGGTTGTTTTCCTATACAATTGTGTCTATTGGTAAAGATTTATATGTGTACATCTACAGATAATTTTGACTGGTTTTCTTCTTTGACTGTGAAAATTTACAGTATTAACTATATTTTACATAAAACCAGTCATAATTTTGATTTGTTTCCTTCCTTGACTGTGAAAATTTACAGTATTTATTATATTTTACATGTAACCAGTCCTCTTAGTTGACTGGTATATGATTGAAACTAAACTGAGAAGACTGGTATATGATTAGAACTATTGGCAGCTTTTGGCTGTATCCCCATCTTTCTTGATTGCATTTTTTTTAATGATTTATTAAGATAATTGACAATTTGGTGATACAGGATCTAAATATGCCTGTCACATTTACTTCATTTTCTCAGTGTGATAGATTTGTACTCATCTTGAAAGATTTATTATTAAATATAAATTGATGTTCTGATCAAGAAGTTTCTTGATATACTGGTAGTTCATGTTCATAATATCCCTGTAGTTAATATTCAAAGACACCAGACCATAGTACAACATTGATGAAATAGAATGACAGGGAAGTCACTGTTAGGAGGCAGGGAATGCAGACGTTGCAAAAATTATATGTTTGGGGGTTTCCATGCAATAACTAAAGAATGCCTGAATCAAATCTTTTGACATTTTAATACAATGTTAATAGTTACAAAACACAGGCTAAGTTCGATTTCAAAAGTTGTGGCATTTGTCATGTTACTACAGTTATGCCACTTTAATTTGTGAAAAATTATATTTTTGGGGGTTTCCATGCAATAACTTAAGAATGACTGAAGAAAGTGGGGGACATAAATCCACAGAATTTGCTATTACTGATGCTGGAACATATGAGAATTAATCTAAATAGAACAATTGTGATGGTCATCTGTACTCGGGTGGTCTTAGTTGCTTTCGTTTAATGACCACTTGCCTCTCAAGTTCTCAACACTGAGGTTGTTAGTGCGGGCTCAGCTTGGTTCCAAAAATTTATGTGAGAAAGTTTGCTTGTTACCTGTGGAAGAACAGTGGTCCCTCTTCGATTCATTCTCAGGTCCACCAAGAAAACTGGACATTTCATATATAACCTGTCGAAGTGTTGAACCATTGTTCTAACGCCTTTGGACCAAGCTTGGACTTTGTGGTTAAAGTTTAAGAGATCTTTAGACTGTATTTTAGACTTCTTGGCACTGTAAGACCCAAGTTTACAAGGAATTGATGAAGATTTTTGTTTCATCAGATATTGTATTAACATTAAACTTACAGAGTCTTTATAGTTTTATAATAGATTCTGCAATAATTCATTTTGGAACATTTCTTTATATCATTAATTGGAGGGGATTTTGATGGAAATTTTCTGACTGAGATTCAAACAATTTAGAGTCAAATCGTACTGTGAGCATACTGCACGTTGTATAATGTTTAGCATCGCTTTCAAAAAAATTAAGTTATGTCTGCTTGAGACAGTTTTCTAGGTGCTGCCATACTGAAGTGTCATGCCACAGACATATGGTATGATACCATACCAAGTTGATATCACATTATACTATCTCCTGGCCAATAAAAACCCAAAAACTATCAGAAGGGCTGAGTGCCAAGCCAGGAAGCTTTAAGTTTCATTTTTCAAGTCTTTGGTTCGATCCAGCTGGGAATCAAACCCGTGACCATCTGCATTTGATATTTATCTGCATACTGTAAAACTGAAATATGTATATACATGTGCTGACCATTACTCTTGTAAATAGTTGAAAGGTATCATATTTTACATATTCATGGTTATGTATGCTAGAAAATGTTTTATTTCCATTCCTTTTCATCATATCAGTGTTAATTTGTATTTTAAAGAAGTTCTACTCATGGGTAATTTCTTAAATATGAATTTCCAGATGGTAACAGTTTGAGACTACTATATTTACATGGCTATACTTCGGTAGGTGTCAAGATTGGTTTGATGGTTTGACATCAGTTGAAATTGATTTCAGCATCGCCGTGTGTCCCTTTAAGAAAAATAGGGATCTATATACTTTTTATTGAAGAAACTTTCATTAAGGCCATTATAAATAAATTAATAGATTATCATCCAAATTTTTCTTAAAAACCAGGAGGACGGGAGGATTTTATTTGTTATTTTTATTTTTAAAGGGCAACTAAAATGCAAAAATATTTTATGCTTAATCAATTCAAATTGGTTATCTAAATATAATCCGCCAGTGCGCACCAACACCGGTTGCCATATAGTTACACAGGGCACCTGAAATAAATTCACCATTCTATATGGGGCGTAATGACGTCACCGGGGGTCAACCAATCAGAATAACCGACCAAAATGCCACGCCAGCCTGTCATCGTGTAATTCGCTGTAAACAAACATGGCTGATCGCATCGCTCTGCTTGTTTATGATTATTATAAATCCGTAATTAAGTGCTTACACATGCCAATATGGGAAAACAGTGTTCGATCAGAAATTGTAGGAAATCAAAATGTAAAGACAGTGTTAGTTTGAATAAATTTCCTATCAGTAACTTGTTGAAAAGTGCATGGATTGAAATTGTGACACTCTGATACGCAGGAATAACACAAATCTCCACATTTTCAATAGCTAAAACAATACATATCAATTTATCAGTGATCACGCGAGGTCATTGAATTGTCCAGATTTACGCGGGAATAACAGAAATCTCCCCATTTTCAATCCATTTATTTTTCAAGGACCGGTTGCTTATATTCGCGTAGCATAGCATGGCAGTCTGCGCAGTAATGTTATGCATGACACCATAGGTTACATTTAAAAATAGCATCCAAACGTAAATACCCATGCAAGTGATCACTCGAGGTCATGGAATTTTCCAGAAAGATCTAGGTCAACTCTATTTTCCGAAAATGTACAGCGTCTATTTTTATATTTTTGAAAAACCATGTGTTCTGACTGTGATAATTGACATGGTAATAAATCAATGTTTGTTTTGATTACGACCACTGGGTTAGGATCCTGTGCGCTACCATGACTTATCATTATGGCTTCCTGTGGTTAGAAGTTGGGGAAGGGGTGTCGTAAATTCTGTCAGTTTACAGTTCGGTAATTTACCAAAGCCGTGATATATGTCCTGGGGGTATATGATATGGACTAATCAAATGCACACGCAAATATGCGACAATACTGATCTGGTTTCACAGCTGACACTTGTGACCAGAATTTTTATACCATCAAGGGGGCAATAAAACCATATGGCGTCGCAGATCAGCATGGTATCTGCTGGTCATTATAATAAAGTAATTATTTTTTTAATTATCTGTTCGTTTGTGAAAGATCCCGTTCTAATTAATTCATAAATATTATATGCATTACCGATTTAAATAAATTTTGAATTTATGTCCGATTCTAACTTGACTTTTCTGATCTGATCTGATGACAGAAGCAATTTATTTACATACATGTAGATCTACATGTAAAAATAATAGCATGGGGATTCTTTTTAAAAATGCGCAAGAAGGAAAAGTAATTAAACAAGTTTGTTTTTTTCATAAGTAAAATTGTAGCATGGTAATGGAACACATAATAGAATAGTAATAAGTAATTTCTATTTTTACTATTATATTAACTGATAAATTGTTACTAGACCTACCATTATTATAATTAAAACTACCACTATTTATAATTATTGTTATTAATTATTCATAATAATAGATCTGATAATAAATATGTGGTAGTTGTATTAATTATAATTAAGGTAGAAATAATTTATTATTAGTAGTAAAGGTAGTCCTTAATTATTATTGTATATAATCTGTTTCTCCATCGAGTACCACCGGTTCAAACTGGTATGGTTGGATGCCATAAACTAGGGTTTCGTGTTCTTAATCACTGCTTGAGCCTAAGAAATCCGATAAAATGTCACTTACGTCAGAATCACCATTAAAATAACTCTCTCATGAAATGTTTTCGTCTATTGCAGCCATCTTGAATTAGATCGTGTTATGGGTATGACGTCATCGGTAACCTCATTCGGATAACTCCGTTAATTCTTTCGTGTATTTCCTTGAGAGGTGTAACGTGCGTTACTGTTTCCCTGATTTACCGATGAACAAGCACGAATTTCATGAAACAAATCCATTTTTATTAACCTCTAATCAATTCTATTCAAATAATATAAAAAATAATTAGCATTTTGGTTACCCTTTAAGATTTTTGATGTTTTTGTTTTTATTTATTTATTTATCTTTTTTTTATGTAAATAAAAAGGGTCGGGCAGCATGAAAATTAAGGGGCAGGTGGGGATGATAATCTAGCAATTAATTTATTATGGCCTAAAGGGAATATATATCAGGAAAAAACACTATAAATGTCTTAAAAATTAAAATAATTATTAAAATGGATAAAAAGCATCTCATTATCAGGGCTTCTAAAATCAAGGTTTTTTTTCAGTTTTTGGACCAATTTCTACTTTTCAAAACAGGTTTTCATTTCAAAATTTAATAAAAAATCATTCCAAATACTTTCTATCGGACATATAAATTACCCTAATCATGCTTTACTATAAGCTGTGAAATATGCCTTGCAGCAATAACATTCAATTGTTTTGTTACCCGCTGTGCGAAAGGAGGTCAATTTTGACTAAGCCATTACAGATAGCAGGGGAGTTTTTCGGAAGTCTTCGATGTGTAATCAGCGACCGGTATCGGTTCATCAAACTGGTTTTGCTTCAGTAATTCCTTTTGATATACCGCTTGTCACAATGTGTTGACTTGTTTGCTCTATCGTGTTTTTTTTTCAAAGTGGTCAAAGCTGGGACTTTCAGACCGAAAAGTGCTTGCGTCATTAAAATATTGAATAAAAATGCGCAGTATTACTTGTTTGTTTGAGTTTTTTAACAATGATTTAATTATAATATTAATGACATTAATTAAGGAAAGTAGTCAAACCTTGACCGATTTTATTTTGATGTGGGACTGGAATTGTTTGTGTTAGCCATAACCTTTGGAAAAATAGTGTTGACAGAGTACAGATCTGTGAATATTCAACGTAACTTGAACTAAATAATTGATATAAAATTTCCATACTGTTTATAATTATATCTTATCTATTAATTTTATATATTTCCTTCATATAACTTCTTAATCCAAAAACATGCACCAATTTTCAAAAAGGAACAACATAAACATGTCACTTTCAAAATTTGAAATCATGTACATTTCACCCTTACAATATCCCTTTGATGTTAGCCGTCGCATGGTGACGTCACAGTCATCAAAGAGATGACAGCAACTTGTTGTTTCATTCAATACATGCAATGAAATTGTGCAGTTTGTTTGTGTTAAAATAGGATTTCGTCAATAAGTATTATATTCCATTTTAAATAATTTCAATTAGATGCGAACGTTTTTTTAATAAATTGATAATAATATAAAAGGAGACTGAGTCGAAAATGAATTAATGCAAATTACATATATTCATATTTAGTTTAGCGAGAATAATACTGTCTAATGTCACATTCAATAATATGTGCTTTTGACAATGTTCAAAGCATTGAATGTGGCATCGACTTGAGATGAAACAAGGCTATACCTGGTATACACGATACTTTCGGTTTACATCCTGAATCTATTTTTTGCATGAAATTGATTGAAACTGGTTCATTCATATATATATATATATACATGCATGGGTATATTGTAGAGTGGTTTTAAAAGGAAAAAGTGTGATTCTTACTGTAGCGATTCTTACAGCAATAAAAACCCAGGACCAATTTGCATTTTGGAATTTAAAATGAATTAATAAACAAGTGTGTGGTGTGGGTGTGTGAGTTTATGGCTTTGTTGTTATATTTATTATTGTATTATCATGATAGCCATACATATGGCGATGAACATGTGTATGTTTTTGCTAATAAAATTTTGACTTGACTTGACTTGAAAAATAAAATCACAATGGTTTGGTATGTCAAATCCATCAAAACGGGACAAAATTGATATCTAACTTGGAGTGAAGCTTGAAAAAAAAAATCATTCTTAAATTAAACAGTATTTAAATACTGTTTGACGTCTTTGGACAATTCCTAAGATGAAACAATTTTTACTAAAAAACCTGTATGATTGATCAGAGTGAAATCAAAATGAAATCAAGTGACTCATTTAATACGTCACAAAATATGTCGCAATTTTACATTGGAAACCTGTTTTAGTCTAACCTACTAAGGTGCGTAGCCCAAGTAAGGAAATCCCTTTTCAATAAAATATTTTGGCATGTTTTAATAGATGTCCTTTTGGCAATACAGGATCAGTGAGTATATATATCTAGGCTTGATATATTGGAAAAAATTGTTTATAGCCAATTTTATAATTTTGAAAAATCCAGATAATTATATTCCCTTTAAAATAATAAACAATCATCAGATCTCCTAAATTCACATACAGTAGAACTTCGATATCTTTAACTCGGCTGGCTGGAACACCACTGATCGCTTGAACAACTAACCCGGTCCCTGCCAAATTCCTATATAATTTCTATTGTTCTACAACCGATGGCGAGAACACTGATAGGTGGAACAGTTGAACTAGAAATTAGGTCCCGCCAACACACTAACCTGTGTTTTTCGCACCTTTCAGTCGAACAACTGATCAAAGATAAAGAAAATCGGAGAAGTTTGCCACGCATTGAGCGGTGTAAAGTAATTTTTACACGTCATAATATTCCCACTGTCTTAAAAAGCGAGAAGTTTGTTATGATAATTTAGCGAGTGTGTTTATAACTGGTTACACGTTTGTTTTAATTGTATACCACATGTTGTATTAATTAAGTTAATTTGATTCTTAATTTGATGTTTATTTGTAATTTTAGATGAAGTCAAAATAAAACCAATTTATATTGCAAACATTGAAAAGTAAAGAGTGTCACATACAATTTACCCTATAAATCTTAGACATGAGAAGTTCAGTCTCATTGCACAATTTTGAACGTAACAACACATTTACCTGAAGAAGAAGAACTTAGTGATGGACCCGGTAACCGGGGTATAACTAAAGCAGCCTCTTTGATGATTGCCGATCAACTTGGTGAAGCACCCGGTAAAACCGGAGTGTGATTATCAGGTTGTTTGCATTCTCACCCACACCGAAAGCTTAATATAGCTTTTTATACATGAGTATATAAAATTATGATGATAAAAGGTAAATTAAGTAATTTTAGTGTAATACAATTAATTATATTTAGAAGTTATCATTTCTTGTATATTGGATTTTCTGCATAAACAAGAAATACACTTCATTTACATCATCTTTTTCACCTGTTCAAAGTGTACACATGCGATTCAATAACACACTCACAAACATACTTTTACACCATAAGATGATTGTTGTACCAGGCTTGACTAGAACTACCGCTGACTCGAACTATTTAGTCGAGTTCAAGCGATCGAAGTTCTACTGTATATCCGAATTCTGACAACATTTAGAAAGTGAAACAAAAACTTATAATGTTTAAGTCTCAGTGGTGTAGAACGTTGTCTCAATTGATTCTAGAAAATGTCAAATTCTTCATCTGGGAAACTGTGAAAACAGAACAACAATAAAAAAAAATCCAAAAAGAATTGTTTAAAGAGTAACAATACAGACTGTGGAAATATTGGAAATGAAACTTATTGATTGGCATGCGCCATGGCTATCACTCTTTGAATAGGTGATGTTCAGATAACATCATATTTCTGTTGTATTTCTGTGGCATGCTATAACGTAGGGAACAGACTTGGTGGCCTGTTTGTGAACATGGTACTTGATATAGGTAGTTCTGAAAATAGAATTAATCTGAGTCTTAATTGAAGCAGGACAATACCAGTTACTCATTTGTTCATATCATCATGTAATTAATTTATTGTATATTGGCCCAGTGATTGTCACCCAGGACTGTCATGATTTAGCCCAAGGTCATAATCTGCAGGCCAATATGACTGCACAAAAACTGATTTACTATGCCAAAATGAAATTACCAAATGAATGATAGTTTTATTAATTAACAACCATAACAAGAAGTAGTTTTGTTGGTGCAATAGTTTGTCTACTCCCTGCAACCAAGTTAAAGAAGGGTATACATTGTACTTGTATCTGTCTGTAAACAAAGTCTTGTGCAGCCTCTTTCTTTAATGCTCACATGTCTTTTAGACTTTTCATAGTTGTACGTGTGTTCTGTTCAAGATTGATATATTTAGCTCACAGCCAAAGGTCACACCAAGTGGTCAAACATGGAAAAGACCTTATATACATTTCACTACACAGTTGCGCCCCATTTTTGCCATGTTAACAGGATTTTTGAGTTAAAAACAAAGTCCCATCTAATTTGGTTTGAAATATTTTCAAAATGGTTCATAGTGGTTGTTATTTCTTGCTGCATATGAGTAAAGCAAAAGCATATAATGCAATAAGACATCACTGGTGTTAAAAAAGTGACTTGTTTTAACAGATGCATGTATTTATGAGCATTTGGCGACTTCTTTTTTGAAAAAATCTTAGGGTGTCACTGCACTGTCTTTAAAAAAGAAAACAATCTCGTCATCTTATCATTTATTGAGCATTTTCATGTTGGGATACATCCTGCTATAAAAAAAAGAATTCTGTGCAGAATAATTTTCTTAACACAGAAATCCTAGACTTTTTTTTATATAGAACAAAGTACAAAATTCCACAGTGTAGTGTATAGAAACTGGTGTTCATGTCCAATCTATAACAGTGTCATTCATTAAGGGATTTTGAAATAGCTTAGCACAAAATATAACTGTATGAGTTCCAGCTCCTTAACTCTAAGGTCAAAAGGTCAGACTTGGAGGTCAAATATAAAGGTCTTATAATTATATGTATGTTGTGTTTGATCTGTAAGTTTGTCATGATAACCCCACCCCCTCACAATGAAACCTCAACAAAGTTATTAGGGGTTATACTGATTTACCATGGCTGTTAAAATGACTTGAAAGGTGGGCTGCATTCAGCACGGTTAAACATGTTTAGTAGAAGTTGAGTTATGTTCAACTGTGTTTTGAAGGGTCCAACAAATGTATACATCTGTAATAAATAGGGTGTATCCGATGTCTGTTTTCAACAGTGGTATGCGGACAGTTTGCAGCAGCCTAAGCGTCTGTCTGGGTTTTTGTCTAGGATTTTGTCTGAGAACTGACCAAGGCCAATCAGGTGCTTGCATCCCTAGCCTCGTTCTGATAACACACATGCCTCTGCAGCATGGGTCAGGCACTTTTATCTTAGATAATGCTCTATGTAACATCTCTGTGATATGCTTATATATATTCTCAAAAAACAAGTTCGGATTTACTTGTATGATTTCGCCGCTTTCAAAAACTAACATGTCGGGACGGCGTGGCAGAAGCTTGACAAGGTCAGGAAGCTTGAGAAAGCCAATGAATCGCAAGGAAAGTACCGCTTATGATAGTAGCCATTCTCCAGTCCCACGGAGGGAGGCAGACTGAAGCCACCGCATTAGCTGCAACAAAAGGATATAGTCTCAACCAAAGTTTGCCTGGGAATTGGACTACCAACAAATTAAAGGAACAATTAAAGAAACAAGGTATAGTTTTGCCTAACAGTACTCCTCACAATACCTTGGTGAAATTGTTCGAACAACTGATAAACAAAGAAGTGCTAACAATATAATGGACAGTGCTTATATAGCGATAACAAAAGCGAGGCACGGGACAAAATTGTGTACACCGATATCGATGAGGTCAGCAACAAACATGGTGGCGCCCATAAATCCTCTCTGGGGACGTCTGAAAACATACAAATAAATAGTTTTCAGTAAGAAATGCGTTCTATGCAGGCCAATATGGCTGAAATCACGCGTCGGGTTAATACAGGCAGCACTTCCACTGCATTTAACATCAGAACTCTTTCAAATTTGGAAGACTGCAGGAAATTTGAATTGGGGGGAAATGTGATGAACCCAGCTGTGCATCGAAAGTGCGTTGATGAGCTGCCAGAAGTGAGCATCATCCCACAGAAATTAAGAAACGACATTCTAGCACATAGATACATTAACTTTGCCCTTCTATTGATTTGTGGTAATGGAGATTGCCAGTGAGACCCAATGTTATTGACCAGAATGGTCAGGTGGTGATAAGGTCAACAGATGCCTAGTGTTTAATACGCAGGAGTTTGAACATGCATGAGTTTAGATGTGCCTTTTCTAAATTTAAAATTGTCATCTGTGAAGTGGAACCTTACCAACGTATGAAATTAGACACTTATAGGGATATGATAGACGGTATGTTTAGACTATTTGGCGGCAGCAATTTTATGACAATCACACTGGTTTTTCTAGAAAAGCCGAGCAATATGAACTCCAGAAAATGCCTGTGGACTGGTCACCTTGTGACACTCAGCTATACATGACAACTTTCTCGGGTCTACTGTCAACAATATATGAAACTTGCCGAAGCACCGATCATGCAACTTCATTTGCCCTGTAAATGCAAGTTTCTCTGCAGCTCAGAACCGTAAAGAAAAATACACTATCAGGCAACAAAATGTGTTGGCTTCCTCCACTCGTCAGCCCAACTGATCCCATATAGACAGTCATGGTAGAAACTGGTCATTTCACCTTGGGAAAGAAATATGCAACAATTTTAATGGTATGGGTTGCAACTTGACCCACAAGGACACAAATATTGTTCACGTATGCGACATCTGCAAATCTGCCACTCACTCTGCCACAGAACACAGCAATAGAAAAACTTCAATGGCAAATCCAGTGTTACCAGCCCCGAGGCATTGACATTAATAAATTCAGATCTTGTTGCTACAACACCCATTAGCATTGGTATTTTAACTTAGAATTGCAAAATCACTCAGACAGGCAATATGTATCTAAACTCATTAATGATCTTCGCTATGGTACAGGGCTTCAAAACTTACCAACAAAAATATATCAGTGTAAAAACTTACAATCTGCCAAAAAACATCCAAGAATTGTTACTGAATTTGTCGAAAAAGTACTTTCAAAAGGTTATCTATATGATCCTTTTGACAAACTGTCATTCGAGATATATAGGATCAGTCCTATAGGTTTGGCAGAACATAAATATTCTAGCAAAGACTTGGCATTGATATGAGTGCTTCACATTACAATAGAGAACATGCTATTATTAATAGTTTAATTGACAAAATGAAATTTCCGTATCATATGTACGTGTAGAGGATGCCATTGCTTTCATTAAAAGGTGTGGATACATTGCCAATTTGTGTAAAACAGACATAATGGATGCGTTCAAATTGATTCCAATAAAAGACCCGATTTATGGATATTTCATGGATTCTCTTGGAATGGAAAGTATTATTTTTCACAAGACAGTTTTGGGTCTCGTAGTAGCCCAAAAATCTTCACATTACTGTCAGAAGCAATCCATTGGATTGCTACAAATAATAACAACATTCCGCACTTGCTGTATCTACTTGAAGTCTGATACTGTAATGATTTTCTTAGGTATAACTCTGGACTCGAAAGAAATAAAAGCTGCCTTATCAAAGGGGTAAAAAAATCAACAAAAAAAAATCAGTACAATAAAGAATATACTTAATGACATGCACACAAAAGATTCTATTTCAAAACATGAACTTCTTAGTGTCTTGGAACATTTAAATTTTGCTTAAAGAGTAGTCGTACCTGGAAGAAGTTTTGTTTTCTATTTGTTAGGCCTGCCATGCTCACGCCACCACGTCAAACTCAACAATTTAGAATGCCGCTCTGACATCAACATGTGGATACAGTTTTAAGATGGCCGGAATGGTGTCTCATTTTTTTACGATGGCAACATAATGGAATCTGAAGATATGCAGTTGTTTGCAGATGCCAGTGGCAGCTATGGCTTCAGGGGATAGTACCAGAGAAAATGGTTCTCAGTACCATGGCCAGAAGATCTCCCTAAACTTGGAGACACTGATATGTCAATCCCATTTCAGGAACTTGTCCCTATCATGGCAAGCGTGGTTTTATGGCAAAATATGTGGTTCAAAAAGCTAAAAGTTTTCCATTGCGACAATACTGCCACAGTGGCTATTATATCTAAAGGCCGGTTTTGTCATTCGATAATGTTGAACCTCCCATTTCATTTGTGTCTAGTACTGGCTCAGGTCACATACATTGTCAGTACACCTTCGACCATGACCACCTATGCACCCTCGTGTCAGACCGCAGTTCACTGTAACTGTCGCAGATCACTGTAACGCAGCCTGCAGACGCACCCTTGCGTCAAACCCACAGTTCACTGTAACTGTCGCAGTTCACTGTAACTTCCTGCAGTTCACTGTTACTATCTCCCTTGGTGAGAGCAAGTCTCACTGTCTGGTCTTGGTTGCCTCAACATAAATCGCCGGCTTGCTGTGATGGGCTGTGGGAAGGCTGCCCCCTTTTGCCAAATCTAAGTTGTTTATGTTTTATTTACATTCAAATCACATTTAGAAATAAACAGTAAACTTTATCAAATATCTGTATCTCTTTTATGTTTGTCCCTTCAAACTCTGTTTTTAAAGGCAAATGGTGACCTTACAAACCAAAAGTAAATGGAACTTGGTCTACTTGGCGTTGTCCCTCCACATGTCATTCAGTTCACTTCTGTTATCAAACAAATTAAACATTTAAGCGAACTGAACGCAGCCGTGGTTTCACTAGATTGACAGAGCAGGCACATAAACACAGATCTAGACTGATTCTCTATATATAATTTAATTGACAAAGCCTGATTGAAAATAGAAGGTAATCTAAACTCAATTACATTGTACATGTAACTACTATGGAATCTCTAGTAACAAAATGCTTGGTTCAACCAAGTACATCAATACATTTATTTTACTTTGATTAATAAGGATTTTGTTAGTGAAACCATAACTGTGTAGTGAAACTAATCTGGGAGACGTTGTTTTTGTTCTTTCTGTCTCCGTCTGTCAGTCTGTCACAAAGGCTTGTCCTAATCAGAACTCTTCCTACATTTGTGGTCAGATTTAGCCCAAATTTGAAGGGAAGAATCAGTGAAACATCTAGAAATGTTGCTCATATCCTTTTTTCATCCAGGTTCATTAATTTTTAACTTAATAAAGGCCCTTTGCATTTTCAGAATAAAAAAATCTTGTTGGGAGAACCAGTCAAAACTTGCTGGGAAGATCAATGTTAGGTCTAGTGTAAATTCCTTTTTGCAATCCAGTTCAATGATATTTAGCTAGACTGAGTTATCAGGCCGTTTGCATTTTTTAAATTAAAAGTTGATTGTGTCATTCTTCTCTTGAACCTACAGTAGTATTTCAATGACAGGAATCAAGAAAGCTGTTTGGGCATATTCTTTTTGGGCATATTCTTTTTGCTATCCAGTTTGATGATTTTCAGATGAGTTACAGTCCTTTTCAGTGTTGAAGTGAAGAATCTTATATTCACTTCCTCTTAATATATATGTTGGAATTAACTGAAAATTGAAGCTAGGAAGGATATGAGTTATGGCCCATGGAATTTTCCAAAATGAAAAAATCTTATCCATACTTCCGTCCATGCCAACGACCAATTTTTTTACAAAACTTGCTGTGAATGATCGGTGTGAAAACTCGATGTCCATAAATTTATCCACTTTGCATTCAATCATTTATTTTTGATGCCCAGTCTCCTGTCCTGAAATTTGCCAGTTTTGAACGATAACAATAATATGAAAGATAATTCTCTCAAGAGAAATACTTTTCCCCGAAAAACAATTTCTAGTTTTGTAATTATTTTTGTTTTGACATTATCATGTGGCACATATGGAGCTCATGTCATCTGTATCTTTCAATTTATCTGATTTTGTAACATAACAGCCATGTTTTAACCAAATTAGTTTATTGTAAAATGCGAAATATCCAAAGTTGCTCCACAAAACATGCCAATGTTCAATTTGGTGCACTGTAGATAAAGGAAACGTGGTACATTATAAGTGTTGTAATTTTTATGGCGATTAAGTAATAGATAGGGCTAATATTGTCTTCAGCCATGTGGTGGGATGGTTATGAATTTGACGACTAACCATGCTGGTAATCTGAACGTTACAATGCCCATTGGCAATTCTGTACAGTCAAGTTCTCAGTATGCAGAAATTTGTTTCATTGTCATCTGCCGTTGAGTTTAAAAGCCTCCATCAGTTCTAACAATTTTATATAAATATCTGAAGTACCTAACAGCCTGTCAAGGTCTTTTTGATTAAAAAAATTAACTTGTCACTACTGAGGTCAACAGATTCTTGAACCTATGTTGTATACATCCAATGTTTGCCTAGATGGAACTACATGTAGTATACAGCCAATGTCCGCGTAGATAAAACTACATGACTGTAGTATACAGCCAGTGTCTGCATAGATAGAACTACATGTAGTATACAACCAAAGTCTGCCTAAATAGAACTACATGTAGCATACAGCCAATGTCTGCCTAGGTAGAACTACATGTAGAATACAGCCAATGTCTGCCTAGGTAGAACTACATGTTAATACAGCCAATGTCTGCTTAGGTAGAACTACGTGTAGTATACAGCCAATGTCTGCCTAGATAGAACTACATGTAGCATACAGCCAATGTCTGCCTAGATAGAACTACATGTAGTATACAGCCAATGTCTGCTTAGGTAGAACTACATGTAGAATACAGTCAATGTCTGCCTAGGTAGAACTGCAAGTAGTATACAGCCAATGTCTGCCTAGATAGAACTACATGAAGTATACAGCCAATGTCTGCCCAAGTAGAACTGCATGTAGAATACAGCCAATGTCTGCCTAGGTAGAACTACGTGTAGTATACAGCCAATGTCTGCCTAGGTAGAACTACATGTAGAATTCAGCCAATGTCTGCTTAGGTAGAACTACGTGTAGTATACAGCCAATGTCTGCCTAGGTAGAACTACGTGTAGTATACAGCCAATGTCTGCCTAGGTAGAACTACATGTAGTATACAGCCAATGTCTGCCTAGGTAGAACTACATGTAGTATACAGCCAATGTCTGCCTAGGTAGAACTACATGTAGTATACAGCCAATGTCTGCCTAGGTAGAACTACATGTAGTATACAGCCAATGTCTGCCTAGGTAGAACTACGTGTAGTATACAGCCAATGTCTGCTTAGGTAGAACTACGTGTAGTATACAGCCAATGTCTGCCTAGGTAGAACTACGTGTAGAATACAGCCAATGTCTGCCTAGGTAGAACTACATGTAGCATACAGCCAATGTCTGCCTAGGTAGAACTACATGTAGCATACAGCCAATGTCTGCCTAGGTAGAACTACGTGTAGTATACAGCCAATGTCTGCCTAGGTAGAACTACATGTAGCATACAGCCAATGTCTGCCTAGGTAGAACTACGTGTAGCATACAGCCAATGTCTGCCTAGGTAGAACTACGTGTAGTATACAGCCAATGTCTGCCTAGATAGAACTACATGTAGTATACAGCCAATGTCTGCCTAGATAGAACTACATGTAGTATACAGCCAATGTCTGCCTAGATAGAACTACATGTAGTATACAGCCAATGTCTGCCTAGATAGAACTACATGTAGTATACAGCCAATGTCTGCCTAGATAGAACTACATGTAGTATACAGCCAATGTCTGCCTAGATAGAACTACATGTAGTATACAGCCAATGTCTGCCTAGGTAGAACTACGTGTAGTATACAGCCAATGTCTGCCTAGGTAGAACTACGTGTAGTATACAGCCAATGTCTGCCTAGGTAGAACTACATGTTAATACAGCCAATGTCTGCCTAGATAGAACTACATGTTGTATACAGTGTATAAATGGGGATAAAATGTCATGCTAAAAGACACCTTTGGTTCTTTATCTCCCTTTATTGCCCTTGTTTGACTTAGAAATTCTGGTTAAAGTTTTGCGTGCAAGTACCATCAGGTCCATATCTCACCAACCACTCAATGTTTTTGATTAAAACTTTACACAAGTCTTCGAAGTCATCAACCCTGCTACAATAACTAAGTTAAATAACTCTTGCATGATATAATATAAATTATTGCCCTTGTTTGACTTAGAAATTCTGGTTAAAGATTTGCATACTTGTCCCTATTCGAGTAACCTTTGCATGTATTGTCTTGAAACTTTACATAAGCCTTCCTAGTCATCAACCCTACTACAATTACTAAGTTAGATAACTCTTGCATGAATATAAAGCAAATTATTGCTCTTGTTTGACTTATAAATTCTGGTTGAAGTTTTGCATGCAAGTACCATCAAGTCTATATCTCACCAACCACTCAATGTATTTGATTGAAACCTTACACAAGTTTCCCCAGTCATCAACCCTAATACATTAACTAAGTTAGATAACTCTTGCATGAATATAATGCAAATTATTACCCTTGTTTGACTTAGAATATCTGGTTAAAGTTTTGCATGCAAGTACAATCAAGTCCATATTACACCAACTGCACAATGTATTTGATTGAAACCTTACATATGGCCTTGTAGTCATAAAATCAAATAAATCAATCAAGTTGGATAACTCTTGCCAAATATTTTTGCAAATTAGGGCCTTTGTTTTACTTAGAAATAGTATAACTTAGCAGTCACTGCATGTATTTGATTGAAACTTCATACAAGATATTGCAATTAAAAGACCTACTCAATTTTGTCAATTTTATAAGTTAGTTAACTCTTATTTGCTTGGATTTGTCATCAGTCTCAATCAAATTTGTACTTCTGTGACAAATATTCGAATAGTCCCTCTGACAGCTCTTGTTTTTAATGGAGTTTAATGACATTTTCAGCACATTTCATGCTATATATAGTAGATGACCAGTTCTACTGGTGGAGCAAGACCTCAGAATGAAGCTGATTAGTGTTGCTGCCCCTCCAATGTTAACTGGAACACTCTCTGACATAAAATTGTTAGGCCGAGCGAGACTTGAAATCACTTTACGACTTCAGCAGGGAGAAGTTATACAGTCAGATCTTGTGATAGTGCCTTAGACCACTTGGCCACAGAAAACTTTGGCATTTATTTTAAGATAAGTTTGTAAATAGTTGACAACTACTTTTTATTGTAAAATGCTTGTTACTTAAGCTGACATGTTACATACAGAGTTTTGTGTCATACAAATTATGATGTTGATATATACATATAGCTGATGAATCAGAACATTTTCAGCGACTTGTGCTTGCGTAGCAGAGACGTAGGCGAGACGTGTAAACTCTCCTGGGCCACCATAGTGATACATTGTTAGATAAATGGCTGATTTAGAATCAGAAATAATTTACGCTATTGGAGGAAGCTGATATTATAACAATAAATAGGGACTGTATGTGATATACAGTTCTAGGAGAATGATGTTATCACAGATAGAATTGTAAATTAAGGGAGAGATCCGCAGTATCTGGGTATATGTCTACTTTATATGGCCTCATATGGTCATATACAAATATACTAGACATTTGATGTTTTATGTGATGGGAAACATGTGTTATTTTACAGCATAATTATATTTATGTATTTTGGTTAAATGATTAGTCTGGAAAAAAGTTATGCTTAATGCTGTCAAATGCTGCTCTTTGAATGTGTACAAAGCCAGGACCGATTTGCTCATCCGGTTACATGTTTAACAGATCATCTGCATAAAAATAACACTAAATATTCAATCAATCATTTAATCAATGTGTACATCGATGTAGTTTGATAGTACCAGAGCATAGTGGTAGTTTGATAGTACCTGTACATGTTAGTAGTTTGATAGTACATGTCCATGGTGTTAGTTTGATAGTACATGTGCATGGTGGTAGTTTGGTAGTACCTGTCCATGATGGTAGTTTGATTGTACCAGAGCATAGTGGTAGATTGATAGTACCTGTACATGGTGGTAGTTTAATAGTACATTTGCATGGTAGTAGTTTGATAGTACCTGTCCATGATGGTAGTTTGATGGTACCTGTAAATGGTGTTAATTTTAAATTACATGTACATAGTGGTAGTTTGATAGTTCCTGTACATGGTAGTAGTTTGATAGTACCTGTACAATGTGGTAGTTTGATAGTACATTTGCATGGTAGTAGTTTGATAGTACCTGTCAATGGTGGTAGTTTGTAGGTACCTGTACATGGTAGTAGTTTGATAGTACCTATCCATGGTGGTAATTTGATAGTACCTGTACATAGTGGTAGTTTGATAGTACATGTACATGGTGGTAGTTTGATAGTACCTATCCTTGGTGGTAATTTGATAGTATCTGTACATAGTGGTAGTTTGACAGTACATGTACATGGTGGTAGTTTGATAGTACTCTTACATAGTGGTAGTTTGATAGTACCTGTACATGGGTGTAATTAGATAGTACCAGAGCATAGTGGCAGTTTGATAGTACCTGTACATGGTTGTAGTTTAATGGTACCTGTACCTGGTGGTAGTTCCTGTTTTATAATGCCATTATTATATAACCTGTAATGTCTTGAAGAAGAAAATTGACCATCTGTTGATACATTATAGCTATGTTTATCTTCCCTTAGTTAAAAGTATACATCTATCTATATTTATTTGCACATATTTTGAAACATGCTTTTGTGGATTTACTTTGTGTGTACATTTTCTTGTTAATCTGATGGCATTTCTACTTTATAGAGCTGGATAAGTATTTTACCTCATCCATCATTATTTTATATACTTGATCTCAGTTTGCTCCACTCTGTTAGGTTTAACATGTTATCACAGAAATTCTGCCAACTATAACTGTGTATAATCTTGAAATCTTCCTACAAATTATTTTCTCAAATGCGACTGAGGCACAAGGTTATTTGGAGTTGTACAAAATATAAATCTGGACTCCCTTTTAATTGTTTGCCGGGCCTGATTAGCTCAGTCGGTTACGCATCTGACTATCAATCCAGGGGTCGTGAGTTTGAATCCCCTGCCCGGCAACAGTCTCCGTGATGATTGATATATAACATTGTGTCTCATTATCATTGGTCTGTCACCACTGATTCAAGTGTGAAAGTTATCAGTTACTTGCTGAGATGGGGTGTGCTCCAGTACTGGTTAATCCAAGGAAACAGTGGTTAGGTTAACTGATCGTCTGTAAGCCCTCGATGGCATAAAAATGACGCTTAATATTCAATCATAATTGTTTGCCCTTCATTTGAGAAGAGCTCCTTTGGTCAGAAATCTTTTAATTTGATATCCATTTACAACATTCATCACTCTATTATTTTCAAAGCATAACAATAACATAATATTGTTTATAATTTGTCCGAGTTTTTGGATTTTTCCTCTATCAATGTCTCTCTTTTGAAAATGTTTAGTTTGCAGTACACTGTAAATTATGGCCATAGGATTTAAAAAAGCAGTATTCCAAATAGATAAACAATTTATTACATTTTCTGTCATTTCATTTTGTTTTGTATCATTTCATTACGTTTTCAGATACTCCATTGCTCAATTTTCACAAATCCACTCTCTCATTCATCAATTTCTTCAGGTGGGGTGTGGGGGGGGTGCTGTAGGTTGGAACTCAGTACAAAAATTTTATGTGGAAATGTTTCGTAGTTAATGGTGAAAGAAGCGTAGCTTTGCTTAGACTTGTTCTTATGTTTTCCTTAAGAAATATGGTGACATAACCTATAATGTGGTAAAAATGGTATTAAACTACATTCTCTCATCTATTCTTTCACCCATCCATTCATCTATCCATCTATTAATGCATCCACCGGCTGTTCATTTATAAATTTGTTTCTTTATTTCTCTGATGTTTTTATTTTTTTCCGAATTATTAATTTGTTTATTCATATAGTGTTTCCCATTCGCCAGAGTGATGTTGATGTTTACCTGTTAACAGGTGAGGTATTTGCTGAGTAATTCTCCATGGTTATGAATGCCAACATGTCATGTTGAAGTACATCAAACATTCACTGATGTAGGTGTGGATGTGTGTGCCCTCTTATCTGGCCACCTGTACTTGAAACATATTCACATAGCAGCAATCTTACATTTTGTTGTAAATCAATAATTTAATATGCATGTGTAGAAAGTGTGCATAAAATATTATTATCAATGACAATTGGTTAATATCTAGATAAAATGAATCTTAAAGTAAAATTAAAGTGTAACTAAAAATAGACAGACCCCTCTGATGTGCAATAAGTGTTATGAACTGAGGTTTTATGGTGTTTAGTATCATTTTCAACAATTTTTCAGTCATATGGTGGCGGTGTCTACTTGAGACAGTATTCTTAGCGCTGCCAAACTGAAGTAGCATGCCGCAGTTACATTATTCTGACACAGGGCAGACCAGACCTAATGCTGAGCACCAAGCATGGAGAATCTTCTAGTACCATTTTTTAAGCCTTTAGTTCTATGTGACCAGCCAGGGATTGAACCCACACTTTTTGACATACAAGGTGGACGCACTACCCCAAGACCATCACTGCAGTTATTGTCTTTTGAAAATGACATTTAAAACAAATAAAGATAGTATTTATATTATATAAACATAAAACCCCCTTATGTGTTGCACTGTAGGTCTCCCTACACTACACAGTTGAATTTTGTTCTTTGTTCCTTATAAAATAAGCTCTAGGATTTCCATGGTAAAAAAATAATTCCACATAGAATTATTTTTTAAGTATTTTTTTTTTTATAGCAGGAATGCATACCCACATAAAAATGCACAATTACTGGATGGTTGACCAGGTTGTTTTTTAAAAGAGGGTGCAGTGACGCCCTGAGATTTTTTGAAAAGAGAAGTCCTTGAATGCTCATAAATACATGCATATGTTGAAATCCTATAAAAGTCATTTTTTTAACACCAGTGATGTCTGCTATACCAACTTGTGCTCTACTCCTCTGCAACAGAAATCACAATGACAAAGAACCATTTTGAAAATATTTCAAAACCAAATTACATAGGCCTGTTTTTTAAGCATAAGAATCCTGTTACCATGGAAAAAAAGGGGTGTAACTGTGCAGTGAGATGTGTACTGACGAGCGCCGGCCTGAGAAGATCTTAACAGTTGATTAATGAAGTGCAAAGAAATATTGTTATAAAGTCTCAATTTGTATAAGTAAAGTTGAGGATGCACAAACTATATAATCAATCTTGCACTTAGTGAAGTAGAAATCTGTAAGAGACTTATTGTGATTGCATGGTAGCCTCTGTGTTAAAATGGGAAGACATTAGTTTCACGCTGACGCCGCTATGATTTATTATGTAATAAGATGCTTGATAAACTTCTGTTCATGAAGTGTTTTTTTTGTTTTTTTTGGAAAAAAGGGCATTTGTACAATATAAAATGTGTGCTTTTTTCCTGGGCTGTTTTATAGATTTGAATGTTCTTTGCCAAATTGTTCTATTTTGGAGTCAATTAAAAGAGCTTATTACTAATTTAAAATGATTAATTACCTACTGTAAATGAAAGACAGATCATATGGTCTGAAACAAACAGTAATTGTCAGATGTTTTCTTCGATATAAAAAGTAAGCACTTTGAGGTTATGTCAAGGGAGCAGAAGTTGCTGTATTGGGAGAAGTTCATAATTTCCATCAAATTTTTTATTGTTTATTGTGATTAAGTGATCCTATTGTAGAGCTAAAAGCATTGTCCAAAAATTAGAGTGGTCTGGGCTGAAGAGAAGAATTTAATATTTGGTATAAATGAATGGTGCTATTGTGAAGCTAGAGGCACATGGTGACAGCCATGGTCTCAGATACTCATGGTGTAGAACATACTACTCCATGTACAAGTGTAATTAAAGAAACACAAGATTTTGTAATTATCAATAAATCTATCATTGGCAGACATGTTTATGCATTTAATTGAATAAATAACCATAAACCTACATTCTGTTGGCTAATTAATGCAGAAGAACATAATAAACATGTGTTGGTTGCATGTTCATCCAGCTTTGCACGCCACATTCAAGTCTGTAAGATTTCAATAGAATCTGTAATGCATGTATCTCTGAAAAAGAATTGGCATAATAAAAAAAAGTTGAAATTACTGCTCCACGATAAAATAACTGATGGCTCCCCAATGATTTTCAATAAAATAAAGTTGATCTCTATTTAGACTTTTAATACTTTTATCTCCACTTTCAAGACAAGTGATCGAGAGCTGTGAAGAACTGCAGGGGGAAAACAATGTTACTATTCCATTATGTTATTTGGTTGTGTTACTATACTTCACTCTGTTATTGTTGTTCACTGGTCTGAAGCATACAAGGATTTTCGGAATATTATGTGATGGAGAAGGATGTGCGCTGATTCCTTCCAAGTGTGTAGAAACACAGGATATTATGTTCTTTTCTCAATAATATTACAGACAGAAGTGTGGAGTATAACATGTGACTGGTGAAAGAGTTTCGCAAATGCATTTACCTGTAACTGGTACACATATGGTGTAACCTATTGTATAACTGTTATAAAGTGGACTAGCCAATACTAACTTGTTTGAATTGGGGATCTTTCAATGCCTGTTTTTGTAGTAATAATATATTTACTAAGTGTTGAAATGTATGTGCATGTGTAAGTGTACTGATAGTTGTACTTGTTCATTTGTTCTGTCAGTTACAGGTATATAATTTTTATGAATTTAAAGGTCTACATAATTTAGTTTTGGCAGGTCTAGGTTTTCACATGTTCTGGTCAATGCCTTCATGTGTTCTGCACAGGCCTAGGTTTACATATGTTCTGTTCACAGTGATCATGTGTTTTAGCAGTTCTAGGTTTACACATGTTCTGGTCAAAGTGATCATGTGTTCTGGCAGGTCTAGGTTTGCATATGTTCTGGTCAATGTCATCATGTGTTCTGGCAGGTCTGGGTTTACACATGTTCTGGTCAATGTCATCATGTGCTCTGGCAGGGCTAGGTTCACACTAGTTCAGGTCAAAGTGATCATGTGTTCTGACAGGCCTAAGTTTACAAATGTTCTGGTCAGTGTCATCATGTGTTCTGGCAGGTCTGGGTTTACACATGTTCTGGTCAATGTTATCATGTGTTCTGACAGGCCTAGGTTTACACATGTTCTGGTCAAAATGATCATGACTTGTGTTCTAGCAGGCTTAGGTTTGCACATGTTCTGGTCAATGACATCATGTGTTCTGACAGGCTTAGGTTAACACATGTTCTGGTCACAGTGATCATGTGTTCTGGCAGGCCTAGGTTCACAAATGATCTGGTCAAAGTGATCATGCGGTCTAGCAGGTCAAGGTTTACACATGTTCTGGTTGAAGTTATGATGTGTTCTGGCAGATCTAGGTTTACACATGTTCAGGTCAAAGTGATCATGTTGTCTGGCAGGCCTAGGTTTACACATGTTCTGGTCAAAGTGGTGATGTGTTCTGGCAGGTCTAGGTTTATGCATGTTCTGGTTCAAGTCATCATGTGGTCTGACAGATCTAGGCTAACACATGTTCTGGTCAAAGTGATGATGTGTTCTGGCAGGTCTAGGTTTACACATGTTCTGGTCAAAGTGATCATGTGTTCTGGCAGGTATAAATTAACATATGTTGTGGTGAAAGTGATCATGTCTTCTGGCAGGTCTAGGTTTACACATGTTCTGGTCAAAGTCATCATTAGTTCTGGCAGGTCTAGGTTTACACATGTTCTTTTCAAAGTGATGTTGTTGTCTGGCAATTCTAGGTTTACACATGTTCTGGTCAAATTATCATGTGTTTTGTCAGGTCTAGGTTTACACATGTTCTGTTCCAAGTCATCATGTGTTCTCACAGGTCTAGGTTTACACATGTTCTGGTCAAAGTTATCATGTGTTCTGGCAGGTTTAGATTAACATGTGTTTTGGTCAAAGTCATCATGTGTTCTTGCAGGTATAGGTAACCACATGTTCTGGTCAAAGTGATGATGTGTTCTGGCAGGTCTGGGTTTACACATGTTCCATTCTAAGTGACCATGTGTTCCAGCAGATCTGGGTTTACACATGTTCTGGTTGAAGAGATTATGTGTTCTGGCAGGTCTAGGTTTACAAGGGGTCTGGACAAAGTGATAATGTGTTCAGGCAGATCTAGATTTACACATGTTCAGGTCAAAGTTATCATGTTGTTTGGCAGGTCTAGGTTTACACATGCTCTGGTTCAAATCATCATGTGGTCTGACAGATCTAGGTTTACACATATTCTCGGGTTCAAGTCATCATGTGTTCTGGCAGTTCTAGGTTTACACATGTTCTGGTCAAAGTGATGATGTGTTCTGGCTGGTCTTGGTTTACATATGTTCTTGTCACAATGATCATGTGTTCTGGCAGGTCTGGGTTTACACATGTTCCATTCCAAGTGACCATGTGTTCTGGCAGGTCTAGGTTTACACATGTTCTGTTCCAAGAGATTATGTGTTCTGGCAGGTCTAGGTTTACATGGACTCTGGTCAAAGTGATCATGTGTTCCGGCAGATCTAGGTTTACACATGTTCTGTTTCAAGTCATCATGTGTACTCACAGATCTAGGTTTACACATGTTCTGGTCAAAGTGATCATGTGTTCTGGCAGGTAAAGATTAAAATGTGTTCTGGTGAAAGTGATCATGTCTTCGGGCAGGTCTAGGTTTACACATGTTCTGGTCAAAGTCATCATTTGTTCTGACACATCTAGGTTTACAAGTGTTCTTGCCAAAGTAATGGTGTGGTCTGGCATTTCTAGGTTTACATATGTTCTGGCAAGTCTAGGTATACATGATCTGGTCAAAGTCATCATGTGTTCTGGCAGGTGTAGGTTTACACATGTTTTGGTCCAAGTCATCATGTGTTCTGGCATGTCTAGGATTACATGTTCTGGTCCAAGTTATCATTCGTTTTGGCAGGTCTAGGTAAACATGTTCTGGTCCAAGTCATCATGTGTTCTGACAGGTGTAGGTTTACGCATGTTCTGGTCCAAGTGGTCATGTGTTTTGGCAAATTTGGGTTTACACATGTTTTGGTCCGAGTCATCATGTGTTCTGACAGGTTTAGGTTTACACTATGTTTGGTCCAAGTCATCATGTGTTCTGGCAGGTCTAGGTTCACACATAATCTGGTCCAAGTGATCATGTTTTTGGCAGGTCTGGGTTTACACATGTTTTGGTCAAAATCATCAAATGTTTTGGCAGGTCTAGGTTTACACATGTTTTGGTCCAAGTCACCATGTGTTTTGGCAGGTCTAGGTTCAGACATGTTCTTGTCCAAGTGATCAAGTGTTTTGGCAAGTCTGGATTTACACATGTTTTGGTCCAAGTCATTCAATGTTTTGGCAGGTCTAGGTTTACACATGTTTTGGTCCAAGTGATCATGTGTTCTGACAGGTCTAGGTTTACACATGTTCTGGTCCAAGTGATCATGTGTTCTGGCAGGTGTAGGTTTACACATGTTCTGATCCAAGTCATCATGTGTTTTGCAGGTCTAGGTTTACCCATGTTTTGGTCCAAGTCATCATGTGTTCTGGCAGGTCTGGGATTACACATGTTCTGGTCCAAGTCATCATGTGTTCTGGCAGGTCTAGGGTTACACATGTTCCGGTCCAAGTGATCATGTGTTCTGGCAGGTTTAGGTTTACACATGTTCTGGTCCAAGTGATCATGTGTTCTGGCAGGTCTAGGTTTACACATGTTCTGGTCCAAGTGATCATGTGTTTTGGCAGGTCTAGGATCACACATGTTCTGGTCCAAGTGATCATGTGTTCTGGCAGATCTAGGTTTACACATGTTCTGGTCAAAGTCATCATGTTTTCTGGCAGGTCTCGGTTTACACATGTTCTGGTCCAAGTGATCATGTGTTCTTGCAGGTCTGGGATTACACATGTTCCGGTCCAAGTAATCATGTGTTTTGGCAGGTCTCGGTTTACACATGTTCTGGTCCAAGTGATCATGTGTTCTGGCAGGTCTAGGTTTACACATGTTCTGGTCCAAGTCATCATGTGTTCTGCAGGTCTCGGTTTACACATGTTTTAGTCCTAGTCATCATGTGTTTTGGCAGGTCTCAGATTACACATGTTCTGGTCCAAGTCATCATGTGTTCTGACACATCTAGGTTTACACATGTTCTGGTCCAAGTCATGTGTTCTGGTAAGCATATGTTCTGGCAGATCTTGGTTTACAAATTTATGTTTTCATGGTTGTGTTCTGGTAAGATTTAGGTATACATGTGTTCTAGCAGATCTTGGTTTATATATTTGTGTCTCATGATTGTGTTCTGGTAAGATTTAGATATACATGTGTTCTGGCAGATTTTGGTTTACATATTTGTGTCTTCATGATTGCGTTCTGGTAAAATTTAGTTATACATGTGTTCTGGCAAATCTTGGTTTCCATATTTGTGTCTTCATGGTTGTGTTCTGGTAAGATTTAGTTATACATGTGTTCTGGCAGATCTTGGTTTACATATTTGTGTCTTCATGGTTGTGTTCTGGTAAGATTTAGGTAAACATGTATTCTGGCAGATCTTGGTTTACATATTTGTGTCTTCATGATTGCGTTCTGGTAAAATTTAGTTATACATGTGTTCTGGCAGATCTTGGTTTACATATTTGTGCCTTCTTGATTGTGTTCTGGTAAGATTTAGGTAAATATGTTTTCTGGCAGATCTTGTTTTACATATTTGTGTCTTCAAGATTGTGTTCTGGTAAGATTAAGTTATACATTTGTTCTGGCAAATCTTGGTTTACATATTTGTGTCTTCATGGTTGTGTTCTGGTAAGATTTAGTTATACATGTATTCTGGCAGATCTTGGTTTACATATTTGCTGACAGGTCTTCATCTATATCCATGTTACAAGGCAAATCTTAGGATTTCATTTACATAACAGATAACATATGCACCATATTCTTGCTGTCCAGAGATATGTAAACATATGTACCATATTCTTGCTGTCCAGAGATATGTAAACATATGTACCATATTCTTGCTGTCCAGAGATAGGTTAAAGTTATATACACCAGAGATAGGTAAAATATGTACCATATTCTTGCAGTCCAGAGATATGTTAACATATGCACCATTTTCTGTCTGCCCAGAGATAGGTAAAGATTATATTCACCAGAGATATGTAAAAATATGCATAATTTTCTGTCTGCCCAGAGATAGGTAAAGATTATATACACCAGAGATAGGTAAAAATATGCACCATTTTCTGTCTGCCCAGAGAAAGGTAAAGGTTATGTAAACCAGATATAGGTAAACATATGCACCCTATTCTTGCTACCCAGAGATAGGTTAAAATATGCACCATTTTCTTGCTGTCTGGAGATAAGTAAACATATGCACCATTTTCTTGCTGTCTGGAGATAGGTAAACATAAATTATGCACTATATTCTTGCTGCCCAGAGATAGGTAAAGATTTGCACCATATTCTTGCTGCCAAGAGATAGGTAAAAATAGTCACCATATTCTTGCTGTCCAGATATAGGTAAACATATGTACCATTTTCTTGCTGTCCAGAGATAGGTAAACATATGCACCATTTTCTTGCTGCTGAGAGATAGGTAAAGATTTACACCATATTCTTGCTGTCCAGAGATAGGTAAACATATGCACCATATTCTTGCTGTCCAGAGATAGGTAAACATATGCACCATATTCTTGTTGCCCAGAGATAGGTAAAGATTTACACCATTTTCTTGCTGTCCAGAGATAGGTAAACATATGCCCCATATTCTTGCTGCTGAGAGATAGGTAAAGATTTACACCATTTTCTTGCTGTCCAGAGATAGGTAAACATATGTACCATTTTCTTGCTGTCCAGAGATAGGTAAAGATTTACACCATATTCTTGCTGCCGAGAGATAGGTAAAGATGTGCACCATATTCTTGCTGTCCAGAGATAGGTAAACATATGTACCATTTTCTTGCTGCTGAGAGATAGGTAAAGATTTACACCATTTTCTTGCTGTCCAGAGATAGGTAAACATATGCCCCATATTCTTGCTGCTGAGAGATAGGTAAAGATTTACACCATTTTCTTGCTGTCCAGAGATAGGTAAACATATGCACCATATTCTTGCTGCCGAGAGATAGGTAAAGATTTGCACCATATTCTTGCTGTCCAGAGATATGTAAACATATGCACCATATTCTTGCTGCTGAGAGATAGGTAAACATATGTACCATTTTCTTGCTGTCCAGAGATAGGTAAACATATGCACCATTTTCTTGCTGTCCAGAGATAGGTAAACATATGTACCATTTTCTTGCTGTCCAGAGATAGGTAAACATATGCACCATATTCTTGCTGCCGAGAGATAGGTAAAAATATGCACTATTTTCTTGCTGTCCAGGGATAGGTAAAGATTTGCACCATATTCTTGCTGGTGTGAGATAGGTAAACATATGCACCATATTCTTGCTGCTGAGATATAGGTAAAGATTTACACCATTTTCTTGCTGTCCAGAGATAGGTAAACATATGCACCATATTCTTGCTGCGGAGAGATAGATAAAAATATGCACCATAGTCTTGCTGTCCAGAGATAGATAAAGATATGCCCCATATTCTTGCTGCCCAGAGATAGGTGAAGATATGCATCATATTCTTGCTGCCAAGAGAAAGGTAAAGATATGCACCATATTCTTGCTGCCCAGAGATAGGTAAAGATATGCACCATATTCTTGCTGCCCAGAGATAGGTAAAGATATGCACCATATTCTTGCTGCCCAGAGATAGGTAAAGATATGCACCATATTCTTGCTGCCCAGAGATAGATAAAGATTATATACACCAGAGATAAGTTAGAATTATGCACCATTTTTTCTGCTGTCTAGAGATATGTAAAACTATGCACCGTATTCTTGCTGTCCAGAGAAAGGTAAAAATATGCACCATTTTACTGCTGTCCAGAGATAGGTAACAATATGAACCATATTCTTGCTATCCAGAGATAGGTAAAAATATGCACCATATTCTTGCTGACTAGAGACAGGTAAAGTAGGCACAATTTTCTTTCTGCCCAGAGATATGTTAGTATATTCACTATATTCTTGCTGTCCAGAGATAGGTTAACATAGGTCAACCAGATATGTAAAACATTTACACCAAATTTCTTCAGTCCAGAGATAATTAAAAACTAAATTATTAAAAGTTAATACTGAGATATATATAATGGTGTTCCAGTTTCCTTCAAACTCTTAGTAACCTGCAGTTCTAAGATCTTTGGAATATTTTTATGAGTATGGGCATAACCAAACATGATTGAATCTGTCATAGGAGATTTAACGCCTGGTTACCATTCATTCATGCAGGGGGTTCTGAGTACCTGTTCAAAGTTTTGTGTATCATTAATTACATGTATTGTTCTTGGAGGTGAATAACAGCACGTGGATGTTGAAGGTTATTTCTTAATTATAGAGTTTAGTATTGTTTCAAATAAATGATTGTGATAGATTTAAAGTTTCATGATGCTTCACAAATGTTCATTATTTATGCCCCTGCCTTGTTATTGTGCTGAGGGTTAGGGTTAGCTTTGTCAATCTCTTACTTTTTTCCACTCAAAAACTTGAGTTTCCTTTATAATTAAGAATGATAAAATTGCGTATGAATGCTCCTGACAGGTGTATGGAGTTTGGGATTGGTTTTCATGCAAATCAATTCAATATCACTGTAGTGTTGTAATCACTTAACAAAGATAAACAGTTGCCACTCAGTAACTTTAATTCTCTTTAAAATAGTTTGATGAAATTATAAGTAAATGCAAAGGAAGCTTGGATTGTGTTTTTATTAGCTAAATCGGGTCACGGTCACTGTTACTAAGAATATAATGGCAGTTACTTCTGGAAGGACTGTGGTTTGACTCAAATTCATTCTGAGGTCTTCCTCCAGCCATAAAACTGGATATGCCATATATAATTATAAACTGTCTTGTGTTGAAAATACACTGACAAGAAATAGAAATGCCCCATTTTAACTCATTGTACAATAATTTGTTCACCGTGATTCAAAATTAGAAAAGAACAATTCCATTCGCAAATTTCATCATTTAAGAGAATTGATGGTTCATTAGACAGCATTTCATGGTTGCATTATGCTTCAAACTTTGAATTTCAATAGATTGTTCAGAGCAATTTCACTGACACAATCAGTAGTGCGTGTGGCTACCTCTACTGGCAACCACAGCAGCAAGACGTCGCCCCCATGGAACCACGACAGTTATGTAGCAGATACCGTGGGATTATGGCCCACTCCTGGTGGAGAACTGCTGACAGTTCCTGGACGTTGGCAGGCTGCTGTTGACATTGACATAACCGCCGTCCAAGATAATCCAGGTGTGTTCAATCGGATTGCAGTCAGGTGAACATGCCAGTCAAAGCAAGACGTCATTGTTACGGGTCTGTAAAAAGTTTCTGGTGACACATGCAACGTGAGGTGGTGTGTTGTCATGAAGGAAGACCAGGCTTTGACATTGGCGGACCATATTAGGAACAGTCACAGGACGTAATATCTGGTTGATGTAACGCCTGGCTGTGAGATTACCTTGGCACATGACGAGTTGGGACTTAAACCTATGGTTGATGGCTGCCAAGACCATAACTCAGCCCTCACCATAACGGTTGTGGTGCAGAAAGCAATTGTTAGCATAGCTTTCATGATATCGTCTGTAGACACAGATACGTCCGTTGACGTTCAAGAAGTTGAAACCTGTCTCTTCACTAAACACTACGTTCTGCCAAAGCTGATGGCGATGGTTGTAGACCCAAATAAGACATTGGTAACGGTGACTTCGTGTAAGAATTAGTCCGCGTAGGGGCCTGCGGCAGCTAATTCCCCATTCTTTAAGCTGATTTCTGACTGTTTGTCGACTTACAGAGCATTCACGGTTACCTACCACTAAACTTGACATGGATTAAGCTGTCAGAAATCTGTCACACAGATGGCGTTGAGGTATGTAATTAACCTGCTGATGTTATACGCGGTCTACCAGAATGTGGCCTATCGACAAACATTCCCGTGTCTCTGACAGAGCGAACGAGACCCAATATTGTTGAACAAGAGATGTTAAAACGTCTAACGACTTGTTTTTGCGTTCGCCCACATTCAAGCATGGCCAAAAGCTGGACCCACTCTTCGAAATTTAGCGTCGGCATTATCAGAAACAAGATAATTGTCAGAAAAACCTCTGAAAATTTGGTTATATGTCAACTAACACATGGACCTGTCTATCATTCACTTGATAAAAGCACATGGTTGACATACACAGGCTGCACGAGGTTATCATGAGCAGGTTCTTAAATTTAACAATGAGCTGAATAAAATTGTACGAGTTTCGGTTGGTTGGGTTGGTTGGGTTTGTCGGTCAGAGTACATGTACATTTCTGACATTTCCTCCCAAATTTAAACTATGTAACGAAAATAATGCCAATTTTCAATGAGGTGTTTCTTTATCTAATCAGTGTAGTGATGAGTTCCATTATAATCTCAGTTTTTCTCCTCCCACCCTCTCTGATGTATTTGTGATGTAAATGGTTCACATTTAAACAAAATGAAATATAATTATTATGTTTTCCCCCTAAAAGTGGTTGTCAGTATCATAGTTTCTGTTTAAAAAATCGGTTAATTTGTTGTTATGTTTATTTCGTTAGAACTGTTATGCAATAAACACCAGTGTAAGTGGTGCCACCTGTTGTCTTACAAGAGGCAGACTGTGTGCTAAAAAGTTGCAACAAAAAAAGTTGATAAGTGTTGATGAATGATTTCAGGTGTTAGATTGTAATAGACAATTATTCAGCTTCTGCTCTTCTTACATGATGATAAAATTACAAAGGTGATAAAGTTGGATGGGAGATAATATTGGATTGCCAGATAGTTATGGCTACAATCAATCAAAGTATATACTTGTATTGCATAGTTAGACACATTACATAAATAATGATAAAATTTCTTTTATGTAGTGAAACTCCCTTGGAAAAATAATTAAATTAAAACAAAAATTACAAAATCTGTTCCTTTTTCTTCTCACTTTGTTTAAGTATGTCTGATCAGGAAGATAGTTCATACCATACCTGTTTTCATTATCTTTCAGGTATTTTTGGTGAAAGAAAACATTTTGTTGAGTTATACAGCGTTCTAAAAAAACATTTTGCCAATGGAGTATTTTATTCCTTGATTTTAAAATAAAAAAGTTTTAACAAAGTTGTATTAGTACAAATTCTATCTAATTTTGAAATAATAGAGTATCTATTTGAATATAGTAAAATATCAAGTGCAACAAAGTATTGCTCATTCAATACTGTATTTCAAATTCTGGTGGTACTGTTACCATTCAGCCAGATACTGTTAGATCAGTTGGTATCAATCCAAGGGTTGTGAGTTTGAATGTCTGTCCAGCCTGTGTCTACTTGATGATTAATATACAACATTGTGCCTCATTGTCAATCATCTCTCACCACTGATCAAGTGGGAAAGTTATCAGTTACTAGCGGTGATGGGTGTTCTGAAGTACTGGTTAACCTTCCAGGATCCCAGGAAGGAGGGATTTGGTTAAACTCTTGATGGCATGAAATGATACTAAATATTCAAACACATCAAACTAATTATTTGAATGCAGGTAAAAAATTGAAGCAGTTAATCAAAATAAAACTCAGTCAATGTTGTATTACACAATCAGGTGGTATCATTACTACCAATCACTTCATTACAAATCTATGTTATAAGTTTGATAAATTATTAGTTTAATATGTAGTATCTGTGTACATGGAAAAACAATTCAACCACAGACACTAACAAATAATAAAGTTATGACATTATTGAGCTAATTAATAAACCAAAACATCAGTCTGTAAACATGAACATCAAATTTTTATCAATTTTTTGTTTGAAGTTGTGATTCATGTTGTCACTCGTGTTTGATAGAATAATTGAGAAAAATGTTTTTGTTGCTTCTCTTTCCTTTAATTGACATCCTCAGGAAGTAACATTGACCTGAATTTACTATTGGTTCATTAATATAAATTAAACATTTTTGACAAAAAATTGATATCAAAGATTGCTCTCCTATTCAGTAATTATCACACTTGTGGTTGACCTTTGGTGAAGAATGAACTATGTTTATCTTTTGACTACTCAGTAATTATAACACTATTGTGGTTGACCATTGGTGAAGAATGAACTATGTTTATCTTTTGACTACTCAGTAATTATTACACTATTGTGGTTGACTATTGGTGAAGAATGAACTATGTTTATCTTTCGACTACTCAGTAATTATAACACTATTGTGGTTGACCATTGGTGAAGAATACACTATGTTTATCTTTTGACTACTCAGTAATTATAACACTATTGTGGTTGACCATTGGTGAAGCATGAACTATGTTTATCTTTTGACCACTCAGTAATTATCACACTATTGTGGTTGACTATTGGTGAAGAATGAACTATGTTTATCTTTTGACTATTCAGTAATTATAACACTTGTTGTTGACCATTGGTGAAGCATGAACTATGTTTATCTTTTGACTACTCAGTAATTATAACACTTGTGGTTGACCATTGGTGAAAAATGAACTATGTTTATCTTTTGACTACTAAGTAATTATAACACTGTTGTGGTTGACTATTGGTGAAGAATGAACTATGTTTATCTTTTGACTACTCAGTAATTATAACACTATTGTGGTTGAATATTGGTGAAGAATAAACTATGTTTATCTTTTGACTACTCAGTAATTGTAACACTATTGTGGTTGACCATTGGTGAAGCATGAACTATGTTTATGTTTTGACTACTCAGTAATTATAACACTTGTGGTTGACCATTGGTGAAGAATAAACTATGTTTATCTTTTGACTACTCAGTTATTATAACACTACTGTGGTTGACCATTGGTGAAGAATACACTATGTTTATCTTTTGACTACTCAGTAATTATAACACTATTGTGGTTGACCATTGGTGAAGCATGAACTATGTTTATCTTTTGACTACTCAGTAATTATAACACTTGTGGTTGACCATTGGTGAAGAATAAACTATTTTTATCTTTTGACTACTCAGTAATTATAACACTATTGTGGTTGACCATTGGTGAAGAATGAACTATGTTTATTTTTTGACTACTAAGTAATTATAACACAATTGTGGCCAATCATTGGTGAAGAATGAACTATGTTTATCTTTTGACTACTCAGTAATTATCACACTATTGTAGTTAACCATTGGTGAAGAATGAACTATGTTTATCTTTTGACTATTCAGTAATTATAACACTTGTGGTTAACCATTGGTGAAGAATGAACTATGTTTATCTTTTGACTACTCAGTAATTATAACACTATTGTGGTTGACCATTGGTGAAGAATGAACTATGTTTATCTTTTGACTATTCAGTTATTATAACACTCACATGGTGTTTCATTGGGAGTTTTTATACACTTCATTATCAAAATAGAGATGTATTTTACCATTTTTGTTTTCATATTTATGCAAATGCACCCGCATCAGACTACAATGCTGGTTTTAAAATCTTATTTTGTTTAAATCTCTGTGCATGACGTTATAGGTGGTTCTTATAAGGAAGAGGTATAAACTTATGACAATAGGCAATATTGTATAATTATTATGATTATGTAAATCCTAGTTAATTGTTAGTTTTAGATAATTGTAATTATGTAAACTGGTAATTGCAGAGAATGTTATAGTACAGAATAGTAGAGCAGTAGAGAATTACAGCAGATATTACATTATTGACAAAGTTGTAAACAATTAATTTAGCACAAAAGCATTCTTGATTACAGAATTGTTAATGCAGCAGGGAATTCAAACTTGACTATATATCAGTTGTAATGCAAGAAAATGTTTTATTTACTGGATGTGTAGTGGCTAGCAAAGAATATAATCATAATGGAGAACAGAAATTGAAATATAACGGATTATATTAAATTCTCGGCTAGGTGAATTACCAATATCATTGAAAACAGAGATAGGTTTAATAATAATACATTATCAACTGAAGCTGAAGGTGTTGTACCATTACAGACAGAAGAGATAATGCATAGTTAGTTCTTGTTAATATTTACATTTAAATTATATGTGTTCATTGTAGCACCATGGTGTGCTAAATGTTCTGATTGGAGAGTTTGTCTATGGAATACACACAGGAACAGTTAACAGTGAGAAAAAAAATACAGTTGATAAGAGAAAGTGTTGAAGTTGCTGTTGATGTCAAAGGTGATAAGTTATGTGTGATTGTATCAGTCCAACATCAACTATTGTAATGGAGGTATCTGATGATGACTCCGATGTGTCCGCAGCTCTGGATGACGCAGAATTTAAAGGCAGTTTTACACTGCCTGCAGTGTTTCAGTGCAGAACATGCAAGAGTAAAATCTGTAGTATAACATTTTCAAGTCTGCCGCACACTGGCAGAGCTGTTGTAAAAAGAGAAAGGTACATTCAGCTATATTCATAATAATTTATAGATTGATACTGTATACTGTTGTGTTTGTACCTTTAAGTGTGGGTGGGGGGGAATAATAATATCATCTTGCAATTTCTGGGTCCACTATAGTTGCCAAGTGGTCTGCATTCAAGTGGGGCAGTGCAGAGTTGTGACTAGAAGTCGGCAACCAGAGTTTCCCCATGGGTATTCCTACTTGAACAACAGGCTATTTTCAGCTGAATTCCTTCCATTTTTTACAGAGGACCCCCAGACTCCACTTGTTTTTTTTACCCTCCTACTTCAAAACTTAATGAAAGCTCTGGCAGTGGTGTAGTGGATAGAGTGTTGGCCACTCACACCAAAGGTTTACTGCGGGTTTGATTCCCACTAATGGGCCACATGTAATTCTCTTAAAAAAATTGGTAAACATCACTAAGTCTTTGTCATTATTTAATTTTAAATTGTTCACCCCAGACATGAAATCAACATAAACTTATTTGAATTTAAATATAAAAGCATCAACTTTCAGAGTGAAAAATGAGCATTTATTTGCGGAGATCTTGTATTATTAAGCAAGTGTTCAGTGAACATGACGTGGAAATACTGGGAATTATTAATAATTAGATTTGTGGCAGAACTTGGAACGGGAATGCAATACTGAAACATGTTCTGCTGTCTGTATCAATGTATTGAAATTAAGATTTATTGCTTTACACCAATTATGCAATGACTTGATAATATTATAAGAAATAGATGGTGTAGATCACACCAAGTAGTCCAAAATAAGAAAATTAGAAACTGAAAAAAAAATCTAACAAATATCGTTTTAAATTAGAGATGACATAAATTCATATATATCACTGGTAGCTATTTACAGCTTTTATACGAGAAGACATTTGTAATGCTCACATGGAAACAGTTGTTAACTACTGAATGAGGGGTCTTGCAGTTACCAGTCTGCATAACTGATAAATAAAGATAGACTTTTAGTATGTATTCTCTCACATGGAAATATTTATATTGACATTTATAGTGATGCCGTCTGCTGAAATATCTCCCGTAATAACGGTGTTCAGTCACTTTGAATGATAAAAATACAAAAATTGTCTTTGTTTGCAGTCTCATTACTTGAAAATATTTGTCAAATTGTCTGCAAGGAATTTTCCAGAAAATTATTTTCCAGTTTATCATTTAATCATTTAATTAAAATAAACATTATTATTTTCAAAACATTGAGTGCTATTGGCATACCCATGATTTGAGTGTCCTTTGCTATTTGGTTTGCCCATGATTTGAGTATCCTTTGCTATTGGCATGCCCATGATTTGAGTATCCTTTGCTATTGACATGCCCATGATTAAGCATTCTTTATTATTGGCTTTCCCATGATTTGAGTATCCTTTGCTATTGACATGCCCATGATTTGAGTATCCTTTGCTTTTGACATGCCCATGATTGACTATTCTTTGCTATTGCCTTGCCCATGATTTGAGTATCCTTTGCTATTGACATGCCCATGATTGAGTATCCTTTGCTTTTGGGTTGCCCATGATTTGAGTATCCTTTGCTATTGACATGCCTATGATTGAGTTTTTTTTGCTATTGGCATGTCAATGATTTGAGTATCCTTTGCTGTTGGCATGGCCATGTTTTGACTATCCTTTGCTATTGGCATGTCAATGATTTGAGTATCCTTTGCTATTGACATGCCCATGATTGAGTATTCTTTGCTATTGGCATGCCCATGATTTGAGTATCCTTTGCTATTGACATGCCCATGATTGATTATTCTTTGTTATTGGCATGTCCATGATTTGAGTATCCTTTGCTATTGACATGCCCATGATTGATTATTCTTTGTTATTGGCATGTCCATGATTTGACTATCCTTTGCTATTGACATGTCCATGTTTTGAGTATCCTTTGCTATTGACATGCCCATGATTGATTATTCTTTGTTATTGGCATGCCCATGATTTGAGTATCCTTTGCTATTGACATGCCCATGATTGATTATTCTTTGTTATTGGCATGTCCATGATTTGACTATCCTTTGCTATTGACATGCCCATGTTTTGAGTATTCTTTGCTATTGACATGCCCATGATTGAGTATTCTTTGCTATTGGCATGCCCATGATTTGAGTATCCTTTGCTATTGACATGCCCATGATTGATTATTCTTTGTTATTGGCATGTCCATGATTTGAGTATCCTTTGCTATTTGGCTAGCCAATGATTTGAGTATCTTTTGCTATTGACATGCCCATGATTTGAGTATCCTTTGCTATTGACATGCCTATGATTTGAGTATCCTCTGCTTTTGACATGCCCATGACTTGAGTATCCTCTGCTATTCAGCTTGCCCATAATTAGAGTATTCTTTACTGTTGACAAGCCCATAATTTGAGTATCCTTTGCTATTGACATGCCCATGATTTGAGTGTCCTTATCTATTCAGCTTGCCCATGTTTTGAGTACTCTTTGCTATTGACATGCCCATGATTTGAGTATTCTTTGCTATTCAGCTTGCCCATGATTTGAGTATCCTCTGCTATTCAGCTTGCCCATGATTTGAGTATCATCTGCTATTCATCTTGCCCATAATTAGAGTATCCTTTACTGTTGGCATGCCCATGATTTGAGTATCATCTGCTATTGGCATGCACATGATTTGAGTGTCTTTTGCTATTCAGCTTACCCATAATTAGAGTATCCTTTACTGTTGGCATGCCCAGATTTGAGTGTCCTTTGCTATTCGGCTAGCCATAATAAGAGTATCCTTTACTGTTGGCATGCCCATGATTTGAGTGTCCTTTGCTATTCGGCTAGCCCATAATTAAAGTATCCTTTACTGTTGGCATGCCCATGATTTGAGTGTCCTTTGCTATTCAGCTCACCATAATAAGAGTATCCTTTACTGTTGGCATGCCCATGATTTGAGTGTCCTTTGCTTTCCGGCTAGCCATAATAAGAGTATCCTTTACTGTTGGCATGCCCATGATTTGAGTGTCCTTTGCTATTCGGCTAGCCATAATTAGAGTATCCTTTACTGTTGGCATGCCTATGATTTGAGTGTCCTTTGCTTTTCGCCTAGCCATAATAAGAGTATCCTTTACTGTTGGCATGCCCATGATTTAAATGTCCTTTGCTATTCGGCTAGCCATAATAAGAGTATCCTTTACTGTTGGCATGCCCATGATTTGAGTGTCCTTTGCTATTCAGCTCACCATAATAAGAGTATCCTTTACTGTTGGCATGCCCATGATTTGAGTGTCCTTTGCTATTCAGCTCACCATAATAAGAGTATCCTTTACTGTTGGCATGCCCATGATTTGAGTGTCCTTTGCTATTCAGCTCACCATAATAAGAGTATCCTTTACTGTTGGCATGCCCATGATTTGAGTGTCCTTTGCTATTCGGCTAGCCATAATAAGAGTATGTTTACTGTTGGCAGGCCCGTGATTTGAGTGTCCTTTGCTATTCGGCTAGCCATAATAAGAGTATCCTTTACTGTTGGCATGCCCGTGATTTGAGTGTCCTTTGCTATTCGGCTAGCCATAATAAGAGTATCCTTTACTGTTGGCATGCCCGTGATTTGAGTGTCCTTTGCTATTCGGCTAGCCATAATAAGAGTATCCTTTACTGTTGGCATGCCCGTGATTTGAGTGTCCTTTGCTATTCGGCTAGCCATAATAAGAGTATCCTTTACTGTTGGCATGCTCATGATTTGAGTGTCCTTTGCTATTCGCCTAGCCATAATAAGAGTATCCTTTACTGTTGGCATGCCTATAATTTGAGTGTCCTTTGCGATTCGGCTCACCATAATAAGAATATCCTTTACTGTTGGCATGCCTATGATTTGAGTGTCCTTTGCTATTCAGCTTGCCATAATTAAAGTATCCTTTACTGTTGGCATGCCTATGATTTGAGTGTCCTTTGCTATTCGGCTAGCCATAAGAGTATCCTTTACTGTTGGCATGCCTATGATTTGAGTGTCCTTTGCTGTTCGGCTCACCATAATAAGAGTATCCTTTACTGCTGGCATGCCCATGATTTGAGTGTCCTTTGCTATTCGGCTAGCCATAATAAGAGTATCCTTTACTGTTGGCATGCCCATGATTTGAGTGTCCTTTGCTATTCGGCTCACCATAATAAGAGTATCTTTTACTGTTGGCATGCCCATGATTTTAGTGTCCTTTGCTATTCGGCTCACCATAATAAGAGTATCCTTTACTGTTGGCATGCCCATGATTTGAGTGTCCTTTGCTATTCGGCTCACCATAATAAGAGTATTCTTTACTGTTGGCATGCCTATGATTTGAGTGTCCTTTGCTATTCAGCTAGCCATAATTAAAGTATCCTTTACTGTTGGCATGCCTATGATTTGAGTGTCCTTTGCTATTCGGCTAGCCATAATAAGAGTATCCTTCACTGTTGGCATGCCTATGATTTGAGTGTCCTTTGCTCTTCGGCTTACCATAATAAGAGTATCCTTTACTGCTGGCATGCCCATGATTTGAGTGTCCTTTGCTATTCGGCTAGCCATAATAAGAGTATCCTTTACTGTTGGCATGCCCATGATTTGAGTGTCCTTTGCTATTCGGCTCACCATAATAAGAGTATCCTTTACTGTTGGCATGCCCATGATTTTAGTGTCCTTTGCTATTCGGCTCACCATCATAAGAGTATCCTTTACTGTTGGCATGCCCATGATTTGAGTGTCCTTTGCTATTCGGCTCACCATAATAAGAGTATCCTTTACTGTTGGCATGCCTATGATTTGAGTGTCCTTTGCTATCCGGCTTGCCCATAATTAAAGTATCCTTTACTGTTGGCATGCCCATGATTTGAGTGTCCTTTGCTATTCGGCTAGCCAGAATAAGAGTATCCTTTACTGTTGGCATGCCCATGATTTGAGTGTCCTTTGCTATTCGGCTAGCCATAATAAGAGTATCCTTTACTGTTGGCATGCCTATGATTTGAGTGTCCTTTGCTATTCGGCTAGCCATAATAAGAGTATCCTTTACTGTTGGCATGCCCGTGATTTGAGTGTCCTTTGCTATTCGGCTAGCCATAATAAGAGTATCCTTTACTGTTGGCATGCCCGTGATTTGAGTGTCCTTTGCTATTCGGCTAGCCATAATAAGAGTATCCTTTACTGTTGGCATGCCCATGATTTGAGTGTCCTTTGCTATTCGCCTAGCCATAATAAGAGTATCCTTTACTGTTGGCATGCCTATAATTTGAGTGTCCTTTGCGATTCGGCTCACCATAATGAGAATATCCTTTACTGTTGGCATGCCTATGATTTGAGTGTCCTTTGCTATTCAGCTAGCCATAATTAAAGTATCCTTTACTGTTGGCATGCCTATGATTTGAGTGTCCTTTGCTATTCGGCTAGCCATAAGAGTATCCTTTACTATTGGCATGCCTATGATTTGAGTGTCCTTTGCTGTTCGGCTCACCATAATAAGAGTATCCTTTACTGCTGGCATGCCCATGATTTGAGTGTCCTTTGCTATTCGGCTAGCCATAATAAGAGTATCTTTTACTGTTGGCATGCCCATGATTTGAGTGTCCTTTGCTATTCGGCTCACCATAATAAGAGTATCTTTTACTGTTGGCATGCCCATGATTTTAGTGTCCTTTGCTATTCGGCTCACCATAATAAGAGTATCCTTTACTGTTGGCATGCCCATGATTTGAGTGTCCTTTGCTATTCGGCTCACCATAATAAGAGTATTCTTTACTGTTGGCATGCCTATGATTTGAGTGTCCTTTGCTATTCAGCTAGCCATAATTAAAGTATCCTTTACTGTTGGCATGCCTATGATTTGAGTTTCCTTTGCTATTCGGCTAGCCATAATAAGAGTATCCTTTACTGTTGGCATGCCTATGATTTGAGTGTCCTTTGCTGTTCGGCTCACCATAATAAGAGTATCCTTTACTGCTGGCATGCCCATGATTTGAGTGTCCTTTGCTATTCGGCTAGCCATAATAAGAGTATCCTTTACTGTTGGCATGCCCATGATTTGAGTGTCCTTTGCTATTCGGCTCACCATAATAAGAGTATCCTTTACTGTTGGCATTCCCATGATTTTAGTGTTCTTTGCTATTCGGCTCACCATAATAAGAGTATCCTTTACTGTTGGCATGCCCATGATTTGAGTGTCCTTTGCTATTCGGCTCACCATAATAAGAGTATCCTTTACTGTTGGCATGCCCATGATTTGAGTGTCCTCTGCTATCCGGCTTGCCCATAATTAAAGTATCCTTTACTGTTGGCATGCCCATGATTTGAGTGTCCTTTGCTATTCTGCTAGCCAGAATAAGAGTATCCTTTACTGTTGGCATGCCCATGATTTGAGTGTCCTTTGCTATTCGGCTAGCCATAATAAGAGTATCCTTTACTGTTGGCATGCCTATGATTTGAGTGTCCTTTGCTATTCGGCTAGCCATAATAAGAGTATCCTTTACTGTTGGCATGCCCATGATTTGAGTGTCCTTTGCTATTCAGCTCACCATACTAAGAGTATCCTTTACTGTTGGCATGCCCATGATTTGAGTGTCCTTTGCTATTCGGCTCACCATAATTAAAGTATCCTTTACTGTTGGCATGCCCATGATTTGAGTGTCCTTTGCTTTTCGGCTTGCCATAATTAGAGTATCCTTTCTAATTTTGGCATGCCCATGATTTGAGTGTCCTTTGCTATTGGCATGGTATTATGGGGCCAAAGTAACATACAGTTTATGTAATTATGTACTATTTCAACATGCCTCAGTTTCCAAAGTTTACAGATGAAGGTATTTTGTAGAAGTGTATAATTTGTATTGTTCTTTGTATATTTTCAGAGAGCATGAGGAAGAATGCGATTATATGCCTGTAGAATGTCCAAATAATGCTGGTTGTCCGCCGTTACTAAAGAAGGTATGCATGTTCAAGGGAGACAAAGAGTTTGTTGTTATGCTGGATATGTCACTTCATGGTTGGCATCACTGTCATCCACATTGAAATGAATAGGTTTCATATCATATCTGTTTCCCTCAGTAATTGAATGGCCCCTAGCAATCAATATTGGTTTATAGTGTGTTATCCAAAACCATCATTTTAACAATTTACAATTTTAAGGCAACCTTGACACTTAATTTAATTCGGCTATTATCCAAAATGCTTCAAACTTTTATATATTGCATTCCTGACCCATACTTTATGGTAAAATATGATCATAGGTTAAAATTTGTGTGATGCATCACACTGAATAATTTTGTTTTCAACATTGCAATATGTCGGATGTTTAGGTCATTTTGATACCTAAGGGTTAATCAAAATTGTGAATTGCATGGTCCCCACCTTCCTGGGTCCATGGGGGCAGGGCCAAAACAGTCAAATTCAAGGTAAACTTTGATAATCTTCTTCTTACCATAGGAAGTACTGGGAAACAAATGGTGAGCATGATTAAGGATGTATATGATTCATTTATGAGCATTTTGAATTGCATGTCCCTGGGTCTCACGTTTTGGCTCTAATGGTGGGGTCTAAAAATATTAGCGGGTCTGTAAACAATTCACGTTTTTTACTTCTTCACAAAAACCATCAGCTCAGTCGTAATGAAATATTGTATACAGCTTTGGTGCCTATGGGTAAATCAGAATTGTGAATTGCATGGTCCCAATCACCTGGGGCATTGGGGGTGGGGCCAAAACTGTCAAATGCAAGGTAAATCTTTTTCTTAATATGGGAAGCACTGAGAAGCAAATGGTGAGCATGATTATGGACATATATGGGTCCTTTATAAAACTGTGAATTTCATGTCCCTGGGTGTCACTGTTTGGTCCTCAGGATGGGGCCTAAACAAGTTATTGTGTCAATAAACAATTCACATTTTTGACTTCTTCTCAAAAATCATAAGCTCAATCGTAATGAAATGTTGTGTGCAGCTTTGATATCAAAGGGTGAATCTAGTTGTGAATCCAGAAGCGAATAGATTCATATAGCTTTATGTCATCAAGGATCATCAGGTGACAGTTAAGGCCCATGGGCCTCTTGTTTAAATAGAAGGGAGCTCGTCTGACTATCAATCCAGGGGTCGTGAGTTTGAATTCCTGCCTTATCACAGTCTCCTTGATGATTGATATAAGTCATTATGTCTCATTATCATTCATGTCTCACCACTGACTCGTATGGATAAGTTATCAGTTACTTGCAGAGATCTGGTGTGTTCAATTACTAGTTAATCTTCCAGGATCCCTGGTTACTGATCATTACTCGACATGAAAACAACATTAAATATTCACACAAACACAAATCTACAAGTTGTTCAAATTTTTTTTTATTTTTTTTTTTGAATGTGGTTTTACACCATTTTCAACACATTTCAGGTTATATATGGAATGTCAAGTTTTACTGGTGGAGGAAGACCTCAGACTGAGTAGAACTGCCATCCTTCCACAAGTAACTGGAAACTTTCTCACATAACGAAACAAACTCAATAATTCCAAAGAACTAATTATATTAAGATTTGAGTCACATTCATTTGCATATGTATGCCATACTGCACTGGTGACTCCTGGCCTAATTGCTCCTGCAATTGGAATTTGTCAAATCTCATACTGATAGTAAAGAGCTCACATTAAAAAGTAAACTGGAATCACAGAAAAACAAATTAAATGGATTTTAGAGGAGAAATTAAAGTCCCAAGGGAGTCTGATGCTGTATAAATATTTAAGATAAGAAGACATTGTTTAATGAGATTTACACATATGGAATTTATGGTTTGACTAAAAGTCCCAAAGGATCCTTCCTAGTTCTGGTTTAACCATGTTTAATTTGGTATTGGTACGTTCTAGGCTCCCTGTCTTTAGGCTCCTCATGTTTTTAACTCTTATCAAATTATATATGATAGGGCATATAAATCTGCTGTAAACTAATCACAGTGCACTGGTTCCCTTTCATGACTATACTGGTATGGAGGTACATGTAGTTAATGTTTAATGTTATGTTTAAATCCAGAAGAAACCTTGATGTTCTGTCAGCAGGTAGAATTTGCAGTGGTTTTCATTAATGATGTAATGTCACATTATATGAGAAGCTAATTTAACAAGATTTTCAAGGATAACTCATGATCTTGTCCAGTTGTCATGACCATCATCACAATTATCTAGTCATTTTATCATAACCATCATCATAATTATCTAGTCATGTTATCATAACCATCTTCATAATTATCTAGTCATGTTATCATAACCATCATCATTGTGATCTAGTCATGTTCTCATAACTATCATTGTGATCTAGCTATGTTATCATAACCATCATCATAATTATCTAGTTCTGTTATCATAATCAGCATCATAATGATCTTGTCCTGTTACCATAATCATCATCATGATGATCTTGTCCTATTACCATAATCATCATCATAATGATCTTGTCCTGTTACCATAATCATCATCATAATGATCTTGTCCTGTTATCATAATGATCTTGTCCTGTTATCATAATCAGCATCATAATGATCTTGTCCTATTATCATAATCAGCATCATAATGATCTTTTCCTGTTATCATAATCAGCATCATAATGACCTGGTCCTGTTATAATCAGCATCATACTGATTAGTCATGTTATCATAACCATCATCATTATGATCTAATCATGCTACCATAATCATCATAATGATCTAGTCATGTTATCATAACCATCATCATAAGTATCTTGTCATGTTATCATAACCACCATCATAATGATCTTGTCCTGTTATCATAACCATCATCATAATGATACTGTCCTGTTATCATAACCATCATCATCATGATATAGTCATGTTATCATAATCATCATAATGATTTGATCATGTTATCATAACCATCATCATAATGATCTATTCATGTTATCATAACCATCATCATAATGATGTTATGTTATCATAATCATCATCATCATAATGATGTTATCATGTTATCATAACCATCATCATCATGATCTAGTCATGTTATCATAATCATCATAATGATTTGATTATGTAATCATAACCATCATCATAATGATCTATTCATGTTATCATAACCATCATCATAATGATGTTATGTTATCATAATCATCATCATCATAATGATGTTATCATGTTATCATAACCATCATCATAATGATCTAGTCATTTTATCGTAACCATCATCCTGTATAATCATAAAATATCAAAATGTTTGTAGAATTGAACAAACTCTATGTTGATTCTTTAAATATGAAAATGTATGACCCATTTTTATGCTCCCCCAAAGGGGGGAAGCATATACGTCTCACACACCAATTAATTTTGTACTGTTCTACATATAGAGACATGCACTTCAGGAACACTGGATACATAACCAATGGTTCTAAAAGTGCCTTATTCCCATAGATAGTCCTCTGTTGGTCCAAATATGCAGAAAAAAACATGGGGTTGACCAGGTTGCTTTTTCACAATTTCGATGGTTTGATGGCACCCCTTCATTTTTGACAATTCTGCCCATTTGTTGCAGTGTATCACTATGCATCTTTAAACTGTTATAGCATCATCAAACAGTTCCCAGGCTCACCCAAACTTTGCAGAAATCATGAAAATGTTCCAATGTTCCCATATGCACAAAGAAATATGACATTTTATGCATTTTTAAAAAAACAAAAAACAACCGCTTTACACAGCTCTAATTTCTTGGGCGTAATAATCTTGCTACCGTCATGTAAGGGAGGTAATTGTTCAGTGAGACCTATAGTCGCCGCTTCATCCATGCGTGCGTCCGTGCGTCACCAATTCTTGTCCATGCTATTTCTCTACAACTTCAGGTTGGAATTTTATGAAACTTGTTGGGATACATCATTACCAAGTGCAGATGCGCATATTGTCTTTGTGTTCCAGTTCGATGATTCTTCACGGAGTTATGGCCCTTTGATTCTGTTTGTGACCAAATTCTTGTCCGGGCTATTTCTCTACAACCTCAGGTTGGAATTTTATGAAACTTGCTAGAATGCATCACTACCAAGTGCAGATGTGCATATTGTCTATTTGTTTGGGTTCGATGATTTTTCACTGAGTTATGGCCCTTTGATTCTATTTGTGGCTAAATTCTTGTCCATGCTATTTCTCTACAATCCCATGTTGGAATTTTATGAAACTTGCTAGAATGCATCATTACCAAGTGCAGATGTGCATATTGTCTATTTATTCGAGTTCGATGATTTTCACTGAGTTATGGCCCTTTGATTGAGTCTGTGACCAAATTATTGTCCACGCTATTTCTCTACAACCCCATATTGGAATTTTGTTAAACTTGCTAGGATGCATCATTACCAAGTGCAGATGCGCATATTGTCTTCTTGTTCCGGTTTGATGATTTTTCAAGGAGTTATGGCCCTTTGATTCTTTCTGTGACCAAATTATTGTCTGCGCTATTTCTCTACAACCCAATGATGGAATTTTATGAAACTTGCTAGGATGCATCACTACCAAGTGGAGATGTGCATAATGTCTTTGTTTTCCGGTTCAATGATTTTTTACGGAGTTATGGCCCTTTTATTGAGTCTGTAACCAAATTCTTGTCCGGGCTATTTCTCTACAACCTCAGGTTGGAATTTTATGAAACTTGCTAGGTTGCATCATTACCAAGTGCAGATGCGCATATTGTCTTTGTATTTCAGTTTGATAATTTTTCACGGATTAATGGCCCTTTGATTTTGTCTGTGACCAAATTCTTGTCCGCGCTATTTCTTTACAACCCCATGTTGAAATTTTATGAAACTTGCCAGGATGCATCACTACCAAGTGGTGATTCGCATATTGTCTTTGTGTTCCGGTTCTATGATTTTCACAGAGTTATGGCCCTTTCATTGATTCTGTGACCAAATTATTGTCCGTACTATTTCTCTACAACCTCAGGTTGGAATTTTATGAAATTTGCTATGTTTGTGTTCCAGTTCAATGATTTTTCATGGAGTTGTGACCCTTTCATTCTGTCTGTGACCAAACTCTTCTCTGCTCTATTTCTCTACAACCTCTAGTTGGAATTTTATGAAACTTGCTAGGATGCATGATTACCAAGTGGAAATGTGCATATTGTCTTCATGACGCTATTTCGCTACAACCTCTGGTTTTAATTTTGTAAAACTAGCTAGGATATGCACATATTGTCATTTTGTTCCGGTTAAATGATTTGCGAATGAGTTCTGTCAAATGCAGAGCCACATAATTTTCCTGCTATGTAGTTTGGTATTTTTCAACCAAGTAGCCATCAGCACTAAGGGAATATGGTACTGAGTCAAACACTCACTTGGGGAGCATCCATCAGTTTCACTGATATTTTTTTTGTCTGTATTTGAGAGAAGAAGATCTGATAGCAGTTTTCTTCCTTAGTAAATATAAGTATTAAAATTTGTGATTATCAATTACAGGAACTGGATGACCATTTACGACACTGTAGTAATGTAAGGTGCCCTCATCAAAAATACAGGTAAGTTGTGTACAGACATTATAGTGACTTAAAGTTCCCTTATTAAAAATACAGGTAAGCTCTGTACAGAAACTATAGTGACTTATAGTTCCCTTATTTAAATACAGGTAAGCTCTGTACAGACATTACATATATATACATTATATATATATGCATTTTGTAATATATTTGTAAAATCAAACATCGTGTTTAAGAAATTGTTGCTATCAGTTGAGCTTGTGTGACTTATCTCCTATCGGAGGGCACTGGAAACAATACCACCACTTAAGCCTCAATGCAAAATATGAAAATATTGATGTATTATTTTATGAATATGCATGTTTGGTTCCGAGGATAATCACATTACATCTTTCATAATGTGAATTACGGAAGTAATATTTTAGCCAAACAACCAGTGAATAGCGCAGAAACAAGAGAAAATCTTTATTTCATGCTTTTTTAACAAAACTATTGCATCATTGTTTTACAAATAAAAAAACAAAATTTGAATTGTATGCTTTTTTATTTTCTGCTTCAATGTACATAAAATTCTGGCATGAAATAGAGTTATAGTTACAGAATAGCTACCCCCCACACCCCCTGTCTATCAATCCTCTCCCATTTTTTTTTTGTTTTAAATTTGTTTTGTATTAAATGAAATACTCTACCCCATTTCAACTTTGCTACCAACTCCAAGTCCCTCACCACTAACCCCCCCTCCCCCCCAACCATCAACGCCCATTTTTTTTTTTTTAGTTTTGTATTAAATCAAATACTTTGCCACATTTCAACTTGTTTACCAACCCAAAGACCATCACCCTCACCCCCCCTGCCCCTCCTGTCCCCCCCCCCCCCCAACCCATTCCTGCCAATTTTTATTTTGTTTTTAAATTTTGTTTTGTATCATTTGTATTAAATCAAATATTCTGCCCCATTTCAACCTTGTTACTGACCCCAAGACCCTGACCCCTAATTTTGTTTTGTTTTAAATTAAAAACTTTTCGCCATTTCAACTTTGTTACTGACCCCAAGGACATCCCCCATCCCCCTCCAATTGTTTTCTTAAAATTTTGTTCTGTATTGAAGTAGATACACTGTCCCTAGCATTTCAATTTTGTTACTAACCCCAAGACACCCTCTCCCTCCAACTTTTTTTTTTATTTTATTCAATTAAACATTTCTGTTTATTCAACTTTGGCACATACACTAATCACCATCAAGTTTAAAAAGTTTTCTCACTTATTTTGACTAACATAATAGATTTGGAAAAAAAGACGAGTGTCTGCACCCACTTGCGGTGCTCTTGTTTAAAATAAAGTAAGCTCTGTGCAGACACTATAGTGACTTAAAGTTCCCTCATCAAAAATACAGGTAAGCTCTGTAATGACATTATAGTGACTTTTAATTCTCTTTTAGAAAATACAGGTAAGCTCTGTACAGATTTTATAGTGACTTAAGGTTCCCAGATTAAAAATACAGGTAAGCTCTGTTCAGACATTATAGTGACTTATAGTTCCCTTTTTTATCTCACCTGAGTGAAAGGCTCACAGGTGAGCTTTTGTGATTGCCTGTTGTCCATCCTCTGTCGTTAACTTTTAGTTTCTAACAACTTTTCCTCTAAAACCACTGGGCCAATTTTGATATAACTTCACAGAAATGTTTCTGGGGTGACACTCTACCAAATTTGTTCAAGCCATCTTGATTCATCAAAAAACATGGCCACCAGGGGGCTGGGCAAGTTTAATTAGTAAAAACTTAAAAAATCTTCTTGTCAGAAACTACTAGCTCAATTCTAAAATAATTTCACAGAAATGTTCCTTGGGTAACCCTCTACCTAGTTTGTTCAAGCCATCTTTTTTAGTCAAAAAACATGGCCACCAGGGGACAGGGTAAGTTTACTATATAAGCTATAGTAAAAACTTAAAAAATCTTGTCAGAAACCACTGGGCGAATTTTGTTAATACTTCACAGAAATGTTCCTTGGGTGACCCTCTACCAAGTTTGTTCAAGCCATCTTGATTTGTCAAAATACATGGCTGCCAGGGGGTGGGACAAGTTTAATTAGTAAAAACTTAAATAATCTTCTTGTCAGAAACTACTGGCTCGATTTTAAAATAATTTCACAGAAATGTTCTTTGGAGGACCCTTCACCAAGTTTGTTCAAATCGTAGTGATTTGTCAAAAAACATTACAGCCAGGGGGTGGGGTAAGATAACTATATAAGCTATAGTAAAAACTTAAGAAATCTTCTCATCAGAAACCACTTGGCCAATTTTGATATAACTTCACAGAAATGTTCCTTGGGTGACCCTCTACCAAGTTTGTTCAAGCCATCTTGATTCATCAAAAAACATGGCCGCCAGGGGATGGGGCAGGTTTAATTAGTAAAAACTTAAATAATCTTCTTGTCAGAAACTACTGGCTCGATTTTGAAATAATTTCACAGAAATGTTCCTTGGAGGACCCTTCACCAAGTTTGTTCAAACCATAGTGATTTGTTAAAAAACATGTATTATAATTATAATCTACTTAAGTTGGGTGATTCAAGGTCAGTCAGGTGAGCAATATCTGGCCAGCTTGGCCTTCTTGTTAAAAATACAGGTAAGCTCTGTACTGATATTATAGTGACTTATAGTTCCTTTATTAGCTCGTTGGGACGAAGTCCAAGGAGAGCTTATGCCATGACTCTGGCGGCAGCGGTGATGTTGGTGGCGGCGGCGTCTGTTGGATTTTGAATAATAAACGCACTCCTGAACGCATGAAATAGTTTCAGTGCACTCAGACATGCTGAATGCACTCAGATACGCTGAGTGCACTCATATGCGCAGTATATGCAGTATACGCTAGACACAGTAAGATAACTGATAACAGAACTATTTGTGCCCTACTGAGTGCACTCGTTCATACAGATACACTCTTTTTTCATTATTTGATCGTGATGTCGATACTTAAAATCGAGATAAAAAAAAATTTTCTTTCACATAAATATAAACCATGTAGTTTATATAAATGTTTTATTGTAAAACGCATGATAAAACTTATTTTGGTCAACAATTTATCAATTATAGCATAAATATCAATATTTAGCTGATCAATACAATAATGTTTAAAATACCTATTATACAATAGACGACACATCAACGGTTATCTACGGTTAATTTAGTTGCATATTTAAGCATGATTTGGTTTGCGCAACAAAAGTATAAATAATTAAAAATGTAATAAAAATGTTTATATATTGTGTAAATAACAATTCGAAAAGATGTAATATGAATTCACTATTTGCTGTGTTATTTCGATATAAATTATTTATAGAACATACAAAACATGTACTTTATTTCAATTAAACATATACTGCTCCAAATACAAAAATATCAAAGCATGCGTGAATCAAATAAAACGTATATGCGGAAAATTATATGATTATGATTCTATTTGTTTGTGTATTTTGACAAAATAAAAATTACCAGTTTTCAATTTAATTTGGACTTGTTTTATATTTTCCCCAAACATAGTTACACTGAGTTTGTGCTTAGTTGTGAACAAATGTACGTAAAACTGTTATATTGCAATTAAAGTGGAAACATTATACTTGTGCACATTTCGTTATAATAATAGTAATAAATTAATTGTATTCTAAAATATAAAGTGGGTCAGTAGTACAGCAGATAGGGTGCTGGCTTCAGACGGTAGAGGTTGCTAGTTTGACCCAGGCTCTACCTGACCTCTCGAAACACAATTCAGTACCAGATCTTATAAGGGAATACACTGGAGAACGATATGCATAAGCTCTGAGCTTACTTCACAATCAAGCTAAATTAAATTAATGTAAAATAAATGTATGCATGCCAAGTTAACACGACAGACCGAAATAACACATTAGACACAGGAAATAAAAACTAGTAAACGTAAATTTCTAGGTGACCTTTTTGAGGTTGTGACATTATATTGACTATTAAGAACAGCTTTTGATCATCGGGAAGGTTTAAATAAATAAAAAAGAACATGTATTCACTGCCTATAAAATAGTAAATAATTATATTGGTTTCCCGCTTTCCTACAAAATCGATACGCCTGATCACTTGCACGTATTCACGTAACAATTAAGCCATTATAAAAGCTGTAAAAGGGGCAACAAGTAAGAAATGACAACAATAATAATAATAATAATAATAATAATAAAGAAGAAAAAATACTCAGATAATAATAATATAATAATAAAGTAATATAGCAATAATAACAATAATATTAATAATAATGAAATTAATAATAATAGTAATAAATAATAATAAAATATATAATAGATATTAATAATAATGATGATAATAATAATATTATAAAAAATCTGCATTTTTAGTATTGATTTTGACTATATATTTCTTATCCAATCACATGCCGGGGGTTAAATTAAGATTCATTAATCTGGCACAAATTATAATCAAAATGAAAATTACACACCGGCAGGGTTCTTCGTGATCAATGGACCGATAAATCACCAATTCACTGTTTATTGACACACATGTGGTTCTCACCATGGGTATCTGTTTTGATGATTGCCATGCAACTCTGCCTTCATTATAGTAATTAAATTGTTATATTAATTGTGAACGACTGACCAGATGCACGTATCCAATATAAAAGCTGTGACAAATCAATAAGTCAATATGTATATTATAATTATAGCTCCAATGATAATAATATTTAAAAAAAAAATAAAACAAATAATGAAAGTAAAAAATAATACAAATAAAACACTACATTTTTACAAGGAATTATTTAGAGACATGTCTTCAATTTTTATTAGTTTTAAAATTGTAGGATTGTTTTATTTTGTAAATTAACAATTCTGATTTTTAGTTGTATCTGTTTTTCATACAAAATCGCTATGGCAGCTGTGGTAAAATGACAGCCCTGAATACACATCCCTTAATACATGTATGTCGCACATTCTACCATTCATTCAGAACTGGCGTGGGATTTTCGGTTCGTTAATTTAATGATATTAACATCATGATATTTACATACTAAAGCATTCTGAAACTTCGAATAACCAATATCTTAAATGATTTTTTTATTTGTTGTTAATTAGCTGGCAGTTTTCCTTTTTTATCTTTTCTTTTCAATCACATAATGTTGGCTCAATTAAGATTCATCCATCTAGCACGAATTATAATCAAAATGAAATCATACATATCTTCCTAGTCAATAGACCGATAAGTCACCTCTTTAGCATATAACCTAATTGACACGGCTCTCACTGGCATGTGACATAACGTAACTAACACCACGGGTGTGTTGCTGCATGTCATATAATAAGCGGTATAGCACAGTGGGTGTAGTTTCAAACAAGTTTAATATAGTTTGTCATTTTAAATAATATATTAACATAAAGCATACTATCAGTAAAAGAATAATTTGAGAAACCCACTGAAAAAAGTTCATTGCAAGTATAATTATATACATAATGATAACGAAAAAATTATAAAAATTTAAAATATCAGAATATCTTTTTTTAAGTTAAGTGAAGCCACATTTGGACCCAAATCGAGAAAAACACTACAAGATTATTATTTTTCAAAAATTATTTATTATGATGTTGAATTGCATTGCACGGATTATAATAAATTTTTCATCACCCATGCAGTGCATATTATTGATTATAAAGCTTATTTTAGTTTGAACATTAACAAAACCAGTGATATATCCCCATGTTGTTAAGTCACTGCTTACACTGAGCAGATTTATGGATTATTTTAAGGCCAACGAGGTATCAACAGTATGGTATTATTAATTAAATTTAATTATTAATAACAATATATTTAGTTTATGTTGATGATGTATCTGTAAATTTTGTGGACAAACTTTATTGCTTTCCTGTAACAAACAGCTTACGGTATATCACAGAAGATACTGACGCAAACACATGTCGGTCTGGATAACAGAAGCCGGTATAACGTGCGATATTCTTTGATCACCCAGACCTCTGATCACATATCAAAACATAGACATTTCTGTTAAACATGCCTACTATCGATACTAGTTTATCAAAAATTTACAACCTTTCCCCAAGCGGGTGACTTAATATGTAGACAAACAATCGGATTATGAATTAATTTACCTTGACTAAATCCCATGGATACATTTTATTGCTCCATTGGAACAGATTGAATTAAAAAGTCAATATAGAATCATTCTAAGAGTTGAGATGTTGCGATTGGTTATGGGCCGGAAACCGAATTGAGCGAACTGAACGTTGAGTGAACGCTGAACGAAGCGAACGCTAAGAGGAGTATAAAATAGAGCACTCAGATATACAGTGCTCGTTAGCGAAAGTTCCCTCATCAGAAATACAGGTAAGCTCTGTACAGACATTATAGTGACTTATAGTTCCCTACTTAAACATACAGGTAAGCTCTGTACAGATATTATAGTGATTTAAAGTTTGCTCATCAAAAATACAGGTAAGCTCTGTACAGACATTATAGTGACTTATAGTTCCCTACTTAAACATACAGGTAAGCTCTGTACAGATATTATAGTGATTTAAAGTTTGCTCATCAAAAATATAGGTAAATTCTGTACAGATATTATAGTGACTTAAAGTTTGCTCGTCAAAAATATAGGTAAGTTCTGTACAGATATTATAGTGACTTAAAGTTTGCTCGTTAAAAATATAGGTAAGTTCTGTACAGATATTATAGTGACTTAAAGTTTACTTTTATTATCTTACAAAAAGTATTTTAATCTCAGAATGCATTTACATTCAGTCATTTAATTATATCAAGGCCATTAAAATAAATTGTTCACTTTTGTGTAAATTGATCAAGGAAGTTGACGTTAAACCAACCACACCCAGTATAAACCCTAGTTTATGTTATGTATTAATTACCTGTGGTTGTTACAACCCATTAATTTCATTGTAAATAGGTCTGCATGTGTGGCTCCCCAGTTGTGAATATGTTTGCTGGGTATTTTGATGTAACATACCCGTGTTTATTACTACATGGTCACCCTGTAGAAACTATTGCATAAACAGAAGCAATGGAAACTAGTGTTGAAAAAGAAAGATTGGAGGAAGATGGTGAATGGGTTGAATTTGGGATATTTACTGACTACTGTGTACTCTGTGAACATTGCAGCTGTGATTTTACCGGAACTCAGGAAGAACTCGATGAACATTTAAAGGTGTGCAAGTTTGAAGGTATGAAAGAGTTCTTGCATCGTACAGATGAGAAGATAGCTGATCTTCAATTCTCCCTAAACTCGAAGGACCAGGAGATTGCCTTCCTCAGATCAATGTTGGGCAAACTCTCGGAGAAGGTCGAAACCTTAGAAAAAGTCACAGAGGTCAAAGTTCGTAAGTAACTTTTTGTGCACTGCCAAACCAGATGCAGTTGCAAGTATAATTGTATTTGACAATAAAATGGCTGGCCATGGTTGGTAATGGCTATCATTTACCCCAGTCTGTATTATAGATATTCAATAGTTATGTTCATCAGTCATGTTTTTCACCAACATTTTATTTAAATACTTAAAAACATAACCCAGTTTTGACTGGTTATTTATTTATTATGTTATCAATATCAAAGAAACCATATGCATTTTTAGGTCACCTGAGTAAGTGTCAAGGGAACTTTTGCCTTTTGTCTGCTGTCATGCATTGTAGGTCCGTAAACGATTGACATTTTCGTCTGTTTCCCAAAAACTGTAAGCTCAATCATAATGAAATGTTATATGCAGCTTTGGTACCTAAGGGTGAATCAAAATTGTGAATTGCATGGTTCCTACCCAACTAGTGCCTTCGGGACAGGGCCAAACAGTGAAATTCAAGGTAAACTTTTAAATTTTCTTACTGTTGGAAGCACAGGGAATAAATGGTGAGCATGATTATAGACATATAGGGGTCCTTTAAAAAGTTGTGAATTGCATGTCCCTTGGTCTCACGGTTTGGCCCTGGAGGTGGCGCCTTACTTCCCTAAATCCATATATAACAAAAAACGTTATTTCTGATGAATGAATAGACTCATTTGAATGGGTTTTGGTGTGATTCGTTGTTGCTGACATGACGGTTAATGCTTATGTTTTATTGACATAAGTTTGAGGGCTCAGCGCAACACTATTGTAACTCTGTTTTTTTTCCAAAAATCGTTTTTTTGCATAAATAACTATAGTTTTACAATGTGTGTCTTGTGTTAAAATTTGGTCCAGATATTTTAAATAATTTTGAAGATATTCACTTTTGGTGAAAATATTGTATCTCAAATATACTAATTCTTTAGCGCAAAATTATTGTAACTTGAGTTACAATAGTTTTGCACCAAATAATATCTTGGAAACCTTTATTTATATCGGTGTTAAACTATTGTAACTTGAATTTAAATTTTATTAAACCCAGTTATCATGTATAACCACACTTTTATTTAGTCCAAGAATATTGCAATACAAGTTTCAAATAATAGTTCAGGAAAATCTTTCAAGATTTTGAAGAAATACAGGTAAAGAGACTTTTTTTTTTTTTTAATAAATTTTTAAAAACATTTTAATTTAATAAAAAAGTAAATTTAGTCAGATGAGTATGTTAATGTTTTATTGATTTGGACATAAGTGACAATAAAATGGTTGATTAATATAGTTATTGTGCTATAAAAGAACCTTTTGTTGATATTTGTTGATATTTTGTTAAAAAATCTGATTATTAAAATTTGCAGTGAATTTTTTGGTTTGCATTTTTTTTTAATAAAAAGGCCATCCAATCTCACAATATTACTCAACACACTTTTAATTTTTACCAATTATAACTTTACTAAACCAATATATCCCTTTTGAATACTTCCAGAATGAGATATGACCTCAGGTACACTCAGTATTATTCTTTTTAATATATCAGTACTAGAAGTCAACAGTATCTAATTATTTTAAAATGGCTGTTAACTTAGAACCAGAACAATACATTTTAGATATTGATTAACCTTTGTTTCCCAGAGTTAACTTTTAATCATACCAATTGAATAAAGCACAATGTGGGTAGTGGGGTTGGTATGGGGTATGGTGGATACAGAGTGTACAGCAGATAGTTTAGATGGTGGAGTGGATGTAGAGGGTGCAGCAGCTGCTGCAAGTGTAGTTGGTATGATGGATGAGGAGGGTACATCAGGATGCTGTAGTTGGTATGATGGATGCAGAGGGTACAGCTGGTACTGTTGTTAGTATTGTAGGTGTAGAAGGTACAGCTGGTAGTATAGTGGGTATACTGGGTGTAGAGAGTACAACTGGTAGCATAGTTGGTATGGTTGGTGTTGAGGGTACAACCGAGGTAACATAGTTGGTATGGTGGATGTTGAGGGTACAACCCAGGTAGCATAGTTGGTATGGTGGGTGTTGAGGGTACAACAAAGGTAGCATAGTTGGTATGGTGGGTGTTGAGGGTACAACCCAGGTAGAATAGTTGGTATGGTGGGTGTTGAGGGTACAACCCAGCTAGCATACTTGGTATGGTGGGTGTTGAGGGTACAACCCAGGTAGCATAGTTGGTATGGTTGGTGTTGAGGGTACAACCCAGGTAGCATAGTTGGTATGGTGTGTGTTGAGGGTACAACCCAGGTAGCATAGTTGGTATGGTGGGTGTTGAGGGTACAACCCAGGTAGCATAGTTGGTATGGTGGGTGTTGAGGGTACAACCCAGGTAGCATAGTTGGTATGGTTGGTGTTGAGGGTACAACCCAGGTAGCATAGTTGGTATGGTGGGCGTTGAGGGTACAACCCAGCTAGCATAGTTGGTATGGTTGGTGTTGAGGGTACAACCCAGGTAGCATAGTTGGTATGGTGGGTGTTGAGGGTACAACCCAGGTAGCATAGTTGGTATGGTTGGTGTTGAGGGTACAACCCAGGTAGCATAGTTGGTATGGTGGGTGTTGAGGGTACAGCTGGTAGCGTAGTTGGTATGGTGGGTGTTGAGGGTACAATCCAGGTAGCATAGTTGGTATGGTGGGTGTTGAGGGTACAACCCAGGTAGCATAGTTGGTATGGTGGGTGTTGAGGGTACAACCCAGGTAGCATAGTTGGTATGGTGGGTGTTGAGGGTACAACCCAGGTAGCATAGTTGGTATGGTGGGTGTTACGGGTACAATCCAGGTAGCATAGTTGGTATGGTTGGTGTTGAGGGTACAACCCAGGTAGCATAGTTGGTATGGTAGGTGTTGAGGGTACAACCCAGGTAGCATAGTTGGTATGGTGGGTGTTGAGGTTACAGCTGGTAGTGTAGTTGGTATGGTAGGTGGAGAGGGTATGACAGGTAACATAGTTGGTATGGTGGGTGTATAAGGTGTGGCTGGTAGCATAGTTGGTATAGTGGGTGTATAAAGTACAGCTGGTGGCATAGTTGGTATGATTGGTGTAGAGGGTATGGCTTGTAGCATAGTTGGTATAGTGGGTGTGGATAGTACAACTGGTAGTATAGTTGGTATGGTGGGTGAAGAGAGTATGACAGGTAACATAGTTGGTATGGTGGGTGTGGATGGTAGAGCTGGTAATATAGTTGGTATGTGGGTGTTGGGGGTACAGCTGGTAGTGTTGTTGGTATGATGGGTGAAGAGAGTACAGTTGGTAGTGTAGATGGTATCATAGGTGTAGACAGTACAGCTGGTAGTGTAGGCGATATGATAGGCGTAGAGGGTACAGCTGGTAGCGTTGTTGGTATAGTGGGTGTAGAGGTTACAGTAGGTAGTATAGTTGGTATGTTGGATGTAGAGGGTACAGCTGGTAGCGTTGTTGGTGTTGTGAATGTAGAAGGTACAGCAGGTAGTGCAGTTGCTATTGTGAATGAAGGGTGTACAGCTGGTAGTGTAGTTGGTATGGTGAGTAGCATAGACGGTATAGTGGGTGTTGATGGTACAACTGGAAGTATAGTTGGTATGGTGGGTGTTGACGGTACAGCTGGTTGTTATGGTGGGTAAAGAAAGTACAGCTGGTAGTGTAGATGGTATCGTAGATGTATATACAGTACAGCTGGTAGTATAATTGATATGGTGGGTGTAGAGGGTACAACTGGTAGTGTTGTTGGTATAATGGGTGTAGAGGTTATAGCTTGTAGCATTATTTGTGTTGTGAGTGTGGATGGTACAACTGGTAATGTATTTGGTACTGTGGGTGTTGAGGGTCATTAGGTAGTGTTGGTATAGTGGGTGTAGAGTATATGACTGGTTTTAAACGTAGTTGATATTGTGGATGTAGAGGGTACAGCTAGTAATGTTGTTGATATAGTGAGTGTAGAGTGTTTGGCTGGTAGCGTAGTTGGTATGGTGGATGTAGAGGGTATGGCTGGTAGCATTGTTTTTATAGTGGGTGTAGATGGTACAACTGGTAATGTAGTTGGTATTGTGGGTGAAGAGGGTACATCTGATTGTGTAGATGATATCATGGGCATAAACAGTACAGCTGGTAGTATAGTTGGTATGGTGAGTATAGAGGGTAGACTGGTAGCATAGTTGGTATGGTGGGTGAAGAAAGTACAGCTTGTAGTGTAGTTGGTATTGTGAGTATGGAGGGTATAGCTTGTAGTGCAGTTTGTATTCTGGGTGTAGAGGGTACAGCTAGTAGTGAAGATGTTAATGTGAGTATAACGGGTACAGCTGGTAGTGTTGTTGGTATTGTGAGTATTGAGGATACAGCTGGTAGTGTAGTTGGTAATGTGAGTATAAAGGGTACAGCTTGTAGTGTAGTTGGTATGGTGGTTGTATAGGGTACAGCTGGTAGTATAGTTGGTATTATGGGGAACAATGAGTGATTAAGATGGTTGATATGGTATATTGAATGTAGTAAGTACAGTGAGTAGTTATAATGGTATGGTGGATGCAGAGTGGACATTGAGTAGTTGTCTTGGTATAATGAATATAATGAAAGCAATGGGTAGTGATGTTGATATTAAGGGGGTAATGAGAAGTGAAATTAGTAAAGAATTATAGAGGATGTAGAAGGAACAGTCAAGAATTGAGATGGTATGGTGGATGATTGTAGTGTCTATGAAACAGATGGTAGTGATATTGGTATGGTGAATGCAGTGTGTAAAGTGGGTAGTGATGTTGATATAATGTGGATTATGAGTAATGAAGTTGGTATGGTAGATGTTTATGTTGGTGTTGTTGATGTAGAAGGTACAGTGTAGTTGAATCTAAATGGTGGGTGTAGATGGTACAGTAAGTAATGGGGTTCTGGTTGGTATTATAGATAATGGTTGGTAGAGAGAAAACAGTACCTATATAATGGAGTAATGTAGAGGAAGCATTGGAGTGAATGTAGATGTTACAGCGGATAATGGTACTGGATTGGTGGGTGTAATGGTTCAGTGGTTAATTAGGTCCGTATGATTGATGTAATGGATGCAATGGGTAGTGGGGTTGGTATGGTGGATTTTTAAGGTACAGTCACTGTGGATAGTTGAGTTGGTATGGTGACAGAGTCGATACATGTAATGAATATAAAGGATCAGTGTCTTATGGATTTGGTTTGGCGGATGTTACGGATGTAGTTGAAAATGGTGCTAGTATACTAGATGTAGAGTGTAGAAGTGATGATGTTGGTATGGTGGTTGTATAGGTTACAGTGGGTATAATGATGTTAGTTTGGTGGGTGTAAAGGGTACAGTACCATGGTGGTGGAGTTGGTACATGAATGAAGACTGAAAGGTGTTTAATTATTTTGGTATGATGGATTTTGAAAGTGCAGTTGGAATTGGAGTTAGTATGATGAATGTAGATGGTACAGTTGTTAGTGATGTTGGTATAGTGGGGCACATGGGGCACAGTACCCACTTGCCGCTTGTTTAAATTTAAACGATAACTTTTTCCAAATTTTTAACTAATTAAACAGATGTATCTTTTCGTCTATTTGTCTAAAAATAAGGTTTTAACCAAAACAATCATGTAGTATGTAATTTGATCTCAACTGCTTATTTCACCCCAGGTAAAAATTCATCAATAAATTTATAAGACTGAAAACAACTGTTTTAAAATCTTGTTTGATATATAGTTGTATATTAATATCAAAATGTCACATTCTTAAACATGACAGTTAGTTACGATTATGCTGTGGTCCAGAAAGTATCTGCATACTATATAAATTTACACAATATCAATTTCTAAATATGAACTTGGAAATATAATTATATATATTAACTTATATAAACATAATTTAATACTTTCATAACTGAAATATTATGCTTTACATTGTTAATGACATAGGTTAATTGATTGTTAACACGAAAACTACCAAAATTATTGTATTTATATGCTAAAACATAAATAATACAGTTTAATATACTTTTGTATATGTTTTTCTTTATTTCCAATACTTCTTATATGTTTGTGTTTACCTTTAATAGAATTAAAATTAGTTTTAGAGTAATAACAACACAATTTTAATCAGTTTTATATTGAGTTACAATATTTTTAAACTTAGAAATTAATTATTTATCTCATAAACTTGGTGCAAAACTATTGTAACTTGAGTTACAGTAGTTTTGCACCAAATATAAATTCAGTTTTATTGAATTTTCAACGCAACACTATTGTAACTCAAACTTTTACAATTAAATCAAGTTATATTAAAGCTTTAATTGATAACACTTGTTTGTATTGTAAGTAATGTAGTTTTCATTTGAATTTTGAAAAATATTTGCAAAAATATCTAAAGAAGAAAATAAAAAACAGTTTTTTCCTACTCCTGAACAATTTGCAAAAACCTAGTTACAATAGTGTTGCGCCAAGCCCTCGAGTTGGAAAATACATTCATATAGCTATTTGTCATCAAGGATAATCAGGTGACTGTAAGGCCCATGGGCCTCTTGTTACTTGAACCAGTCCAAAATCATGATCATCCAGCTGCTTTTCTTAGATTTGATGATGAAACAGAAGCCTGAGTGCAGTTTCATCAACATTTCCGTAACTAAGTAGATACTTAAAACATAAACTGTTGATGTTTATGTGGGCATTTAAGTTTGTTTTCGTTTTCTTAGGCTTCTTTTTAACCAATATATTTAAATTTGTACTCAAGTACTTAAAAACTTAGATATATGTTATATAAACCATCCAAGGGGTAATGATTTTGGACTCGCTAAATTTTCAACATATGAATCTATTGTCATATATTAAAACGTAAGTAAATAACCAGTGAAATTTCAGTTAATTTCTTTTTTAGTATATAAGTAAAACAGAAGACAGTGTACATGTTGCTCGCATTATGTTTTCTAAGTATTTAACTACTAAGTTTATCTTGATGAAACTTGATCCTGTTCAAGGTCTCACTTACCAATTACCTCCCCTTAAACAGATCGTATGAAATTTTGTCGTGGTAGACCCATAAAATATTTGTCATGGCCAGATCTTGCAACATGAATGAAATCTATTTCGAGAGGTCACAAGGGCTATGACAAATTAAAGATGGTTTGGCGATGGGGACGCGACAGAAAAAAATATACGTTGTATTTATGTTGTGGGCGTGTTGCAAGTCAGTCTAGCGATAGTCGTGGGACCATCGTGAGTTGCTGGGCATTGTCAGGGGCTGTTATTCACGCAAGACTGCTGCACAACAGTTGTGGGACACTCGCTCGTCCATCTCCCCAGTGTTCATTCGCCCTAGCTATATACCCCTCAAAAAACAAAAATCTGTCGCAAGACTAACACACGACAGACTTGCAATGTTGTACGAGCCTGTTACGAAATATAATATTCGTGAGACAATCTTGCAACTGTCTCACTACTGTCCTGCGACTGTTGTAGGACACTCATGCGACAGTTGTAAGACAATCATACGACAGTCATAAGACAGTCATAAGGCAATCATGTGACAGTCGTAAGATTGTTGAACTAAAACAATTTCTTCTGGTACCCACGACAAGATATTTATCGTACAACTCACGACAGCCACAAGACATAGATACCACAAAAAGTCATAGAACAAAAAAGGTGCATGTCCACAATCTCGTAAGACTGTCTTGCGACGACCTCTGATGACCAAGCTTTAAGTGATAATGTAGCAAGATTATTGGGCTCAAGAAATTAGAGCTGCGTAAATCGGTTTGGCATTAGTTTTGTTGACCATATTTCTTTATAATATGAGAACATTGGCACATTTTCATGAGTTCTGCCATGTTTGGGTGACACTGGGTACTGTTTAAAGATATAACAGTTTAAAGATGCGTAGTGACACACTGCCAGATATGGGCAGAATTGTCAAAAATGAAGTGGTGTCCTCAAACCATCAAAATTGTGAAAAAACAACCTAGTCAACAGCATGTTTTTTGCAGCATATTTTGACTAACTTGTCTTATCTTTGCTCCTTCTCTACTGTCTTTAATCCATTTTTAATAGTTTCTTTTTTTGTATTCACCCTTAAAATATTACTTGTAAGACATTGTATGCTTGTTATTTTATCTAAAGTTACCATGTAATGTGTTGAGTTTCAAAATTACATAGCTTGTATGCATGAATAGTTGTTGTATAACATTGTATGATGTCTTACATGGAATAAAAGATATTCATCACAAAAAAACAAAAAAAAATAGATTCAGATGTTCCTCACATAAAGATGATGAGCATAACTCCACAACCTTTGTCCTGTAATTTCCAATTTAAGTGTTGAAACTTCTCCCACTGCCCCTATTTATGTAAATATTTGATTTCATGTCTGATCCAAAAATCTTTCTTATATCGAGGACTTGTATAGAAGGATAGGAAACTTGCGTCTCCTGACTAAATGTTGGTGAAACAGCACACGAAGGATTCATAATTTGCAAATTAATCATTCATTATTCATAGGCAACTGATTTCTTGTACGTAAACTGTAAGTTATATGTAATCTAAGATGTTTAAACATGTTTTGATCACGCAAAATGCTCTTGAATTAAAGATATTGAGGTTTGAAGGAAAATTTATCCTAATTTTTTGTAATTTTAGCTGCAGTATAAATATTTTGTAATCTCAAGTACTTCAACAATTTTAAGCACAGATTTCTGGGAATGGTATTGTTTTGATGACAATTTCATTCTGCAATTTAAGAATTTTGAATTGTGTTCCTGAGATAAATGGAGTTAAGATAATTAAAAACGAGATATTGTGAGATTTTGCATGAATACACGAGTGTTCACACAATCTCAATCAGTTGCCTTTCCTTCTCTATATAATTCCTTATTTATATCAAGGACTTGTATAGAAGGATAGTAAACTTGCATGTCTCTCCTAAATGATGATAAAACAGCATGTGAAGGATTCATAATTTAGCACATCAGTCATTCAAATTTCACATACAACTGATTTCTTCTACATCAAATCAGATTTTTACATTTTAAACACGCAAAATGATCTTGAATTTGAAATATTGCTGTTTGAAGTAAAATTTCAAGCATTTTCTTTGATTTTTAGTTGCAGTATACAATCTTGTAGTCATAAGTACTATTACAATTGTAAACACAGTTTGCTGGGAATTGTATCATTTTGTAGAGAAGTCATTTGTGCAAAGAAAGAATGTTGATTTGTAATTCTACGATGAACGGAAGTCAGTACATTTATAAATGAGATTTTGCAAGATTTTGCATGAATGCAGGAATGTTCATAAATAGATTTATTTCAGTAATGAATGCATACATGGACAATTAAAACAACATGTCTATCAGTAGCCTTTCTTCCCTATATAAGTCTATATGGAAGAGTTTTGATATAGGTAGCTAGTTTATTTGAGATGTTGGGGATAATAATAAACATTAAATATACAAACACATCATGTCACAGCATCACACTGTCGTATGTTTCCTGCCAGATTTGACAATTTTCATTGAGATCAGAATTCAATAGTTTTCTTCTTTTTTATGTTTTTTGGGTTTTGGGTGGCATATAGAAATCACAGCTTCCGTCTGTCCGTCCGTCCTTCCTTTTGTCTGGTATTTCGTTTCCAGCCTGTAACTTTGTCATGCATAGATGGATTTTGTTGATACTTGCTACAAATTATCAACATAACATGACGACGTGTCAAGAGTTAAACCCACACTCGTACTTCAAAGTTCAATGTTACAATTTGAGTTTGTTTGACAACACTTTGAGTTTGTGTAACAATTCGTGTCCCGCCTGTTTCTTTGTCATACATAGATGAATTTTAATGATATTTGCTACAAATGATCAACATAACATGACGACGTGTCGCGAGTAACACCCTGACCCCCAATAGGTCAATGTCACAATTTGAGATTGTTTGACAACACTGAGTCTGTGTGAGATTTCGTGTCAGACCTTTAACTTTGTCATGCATAGATGGATTTTATAAATACTTGCTACAAATGATCAACATAACATGAAGATGTGTCACAAGTAAAACCCATACCTCAAAGGTCAAGGTCACACTTTAAGTCTGTTTGAGATTTCGTGTTTGGCCTGTAACTTTGTCATGCATAGATGGATTTTGTTAATACTAACTACAAATGATCAACATAACAAGACGATGTGTTGCGCGTTACACCCAGAATCCCACTTCAAAGGTCAAGGTCACAGTTTAACTTTGATTGATGACACTTTCGGTCTGATTGAGATTTCGTGTCCGGTCTGAAACTTTGTCACCTGTGGATAAATTTCGAAATCACTTGGCTCAATTCATTAGCATGACATTACAAAGTGTCGCATGTAAGACCCACATGCGTACCTCAGAGGTCAAGGTCACATGTCTGTGTCAGATTTCTTGTCCGGTCTGTAACTTTGTCATCTATGGATATATTTTAAAACTCTTGGGTCAGTTGACCATCATGACATAATTAAGTGTCACATGTAAGACCCAGAACCTTTCCTCAAAGGTTTGTGATTTCATGTCTGTCCTTTAACTTTATCATACATGTATGGATTTCAAAAACACTTGTCTCAATTTATCAATTGATCAGCAATTGATCAACAATTGATCTGTAACTTACATTTAGGATTTTAAAATAGCTTGACACAAGTGATCAGCATGTCATGATAATGTTTCACCTGCATTTATCTGTTGAAATACCCAGTTCATTACATCAGATGTCAAAGTCAAGGTTACACAAAGGTCAAGGTTATGCTTTAATGTAAAAAAAAAAACCCATTAAACTGCATGTTTAGTCTGAAACATCAGTGCATTACTCTTGATATTCATGGATACATCGCTACCTATTATATTATATATTGTTATTTTTCACAGACCATTTGGGAGGCATGCGACACTTAACAGTGACATTTCTTGTTTATAAGATTTTTAACATGGGTTTCAAAACAACCCGTTACTGGCCATATATAGCATTCAGTGATATTGCTGGAGGAAGACCATCCTTCCGTAAGTAGCTGCAAAACTTTCTCACGTAAAGTTTTGAAACCAAGCTACTCTTAAACCCTTGACCTAAGTGGTGAATTGTTAGTGAACTTGAGATGGTGTCTTTAACCACTTGGCTAAGGAAGAACTATTTTATACTTAAATAAAACCATTAAAAACAAATTATGTTGTATCTCTTGAAACATTTAAACATAAACATTGAACAGACTATTTGAGGTTTATTTGCTTGATTATATCATAATTGAAGTTAATCATATAAAACTATGTATTGTAGAATTGCTGGAACATAATCAAACCAAAATTATGGGTGAGATAGTGGATTCACGGCGGGAATATGCAGTTATAGCTGTAAGTTGATCATTGATAAAAGCATACTAAGTCTTGTTGTTATTTGAATAATGTTGTTTTAAAAAAACAATTACAATTCCTAGCAAAGCAGTTTTATGATATATTGAAGTTTTATTTTAAAAAATAATTATGTTGTGTGGTTTTTGCTGCTACTGTTTTAATGCCTATTTTTTATAAGGTCATCTGAGCAAAGCTCAGGATGAGCTATTGTAGTCTACTTTCATCCATGTTCTGTCGGGTTTTAACCGCCGTCCTTCCATTCATTGTCTATTGTTAACTTTTGCTTCAGATGACTTCTTCTCCGAAGCCACTTGACAGATTTTCACCAAATATTGTATTCGGCATTCTTACACAAATTCTTTTCAAATGATGACCCTAGGGTCAAATTTGACCAAGCCCAAGGGGTTTATCAATATCTTTTACAAAATTTCAAAAATCTTTTTCTCCGAAAGTACAAGGCCTAGAGCTTTGATATTTTGCATGTAGTATCATTGTATGAATTTCTGTTAAGATTGTTCAAGCCATGACTCTTGGGTCAAAATTTGCCCTGCCCCTGGGACAAGCCGGTTTAACATATGGAAATTTATATTTGAAAATCTTCTTCTTAAGAACCGTCCAAACATTCGTTCATATTTTCAAAATGCAATTATTGGTGACTTCAAAATTTGAGTGAAAAAGTGGATAGTTGATACGGTTAAAGACACTGGTGTGAGAAGGAAAGCACTCCAAATTTGTTTGGATAGTCGAAACTAAAAAAAGTCGCTGAAATTTGATTTATTCCCTGTAATTCTTGTATTGAGCTAATGAGATTGTTAATATAAACTTGTATCTTAACAGGATGAGATGTCACATATCAACAACTATCTCAACCTTGGTGCCATGCCAGGACGTAAGTAATTTGACAAAAAACATAAACATGTTAGCCTCTCCCTTTTGTTGTCATATGTCTGATTACTAAATGTACAATTTATTTATTTATTTTTTTTTTTTAATTTCAATCACTAAAAAGTGATCCATTTAATCACCCCGTAATAGGTCTGTGAGGGTCGGGGTGGGCCATCCCTCAACAAACCGTACAAATATATGTATCAGTCAGATTTATAGTTTTATCGAGCTACGCTTCATAAATGTAGGAAACCTAAAAGTAGAGTAATGTAGAGTAAACTGATGAAAACCCAATATTGTGCTTTTAGTGCTTTATACACACAATATTTTCCAACTACTTGGTACACATATGTCAAATTAAAATGTTACGTTAAATTAATCAGTTTGATATTAAAAAGAAGATTATGTGTCTTTGTTGGAACTGTGACATTGTCAACATGCTGAAATAGCGCACATATTTTAAGTAAATTCGTGGCAAACGTCTCGTGAAACAAGTGCTATCGCACAAACAAGATCATGTCATTAATGAAATGTACAGTAAAACTGTTCCTAAACAGCCGGTCAAGGAAAGGAGCAAAAAGTGGCTTATACAGGTGGTTAGACAGTATACTGGTAATTTGTAGCCCATGGCCAGCTGCAAAACTTCTAGCCATGTAAAAACATGTAATTTGTTTAAAAATGGTGTTAAACCCCGTTTAAAAATAACTTTTAAAAACTCAACTAATTGACAAATGTCAGGGACACTAGTTACAAAAGTCTCTGTAGTTATTAATCTGTAAAAGATAATTGGCATTTGATTGAAAACTTGGATGGATCGACAGTTGTGGGCTTCTGTACACTAGTCAGTCATTTAGATGCATTTGAGAGTAACTGCATCTATATTCTGGAATGATATAATGTATGTATTAGACATGGATTTGATTGATAATGATAAATAACTCTGGAAATGTGTTTGTTTTAGGAGCATTAATTATTTACTCGATGTATTAAACTGTCATTTTTGTACAAGGATAAAGATTTTTGTCTGAGTAGTGTTCTAGTCATCTGTTTTAAATGACATTTATTGTGTTTTGGAATGAAGTCTGGACATTATTTGATGATTAAGTGATAAAATGTTTGTCATTTAATCCATGTTACACAGTTAACTAAAAACAATTCGCACAATAAAAGTAAAATAAAACTATTGATTACACAGAATAATTGTAGTCCGCTTCCTTTTCGTTTGAATAATGAATTCATAAATGCTGTGAATATGGTCATAAAACAGCTTATTATGACAGCACTGTCACGGTTCTGTTACATTTATACTTTCCGAGTACGCTCGCTCAGTTGGTTATGTTTCTGACTGTAAATCTGACTATGAATCTCAGCATGCCCACAGTCCCTGTGATGATTGGTTTTAAACTTTGTTCTATGGCCACGAGTCTCCCACATCTGAATATGTGGGGAAGTAGTTGGTGTCTAGCACTGGTAAGCTGCCCATCAGATACCAGGTTCACTGATTAGGTGTGTTGATTGCCTTTAAATAATTAAAATTCAATTGAAATAAGGCGAGTAACCCCATACAAACAAAAACATTCGTAATAATAAAATTAATTAATTGGTAAAATTGACATTTTCAGGAATATATTGTGTTTAAATGAATTGAGTATAAAGGTTTTTGCCTAAAAATTTTTATTGAAATTAATTGCTTAAATATCTTATTTAATTACTCATTGGTCCTTGATATAGGCCTCATGAAAACTAATTTTTTTGCATTTCAGATGTCTATATAAATTTTTTTATTAAATTTTCAAAACGCTGATTTATCTAGATATCTTGATTGAAGAATTCACTGATTTTAGTAAATAATTTTAACTACACAGTGTTTAATTTCACCTATTTAACTACCTCTTGCATCGACAATTACGTAAACAGAAGTCACCAACATCAATATGTATATAAACTGACACATATGAATAGGGAAGAATTCTTCAATATGCAATACTAGGTATTTGAGCGTTCAAAATTTGTTTACCCTTCAGATTTGATTATCGAAATGTAAATAAAATTTTTTTTGTACTTTTATTAATATTCCCTCATTATTTGCTAATGGGAAGAGTCATTTGTGACTGATCATCAGTGATGTCACTTGTGAAACCCTGCACTTCATAAATAACTACTCCTGCATTATTATCTGAAACGAGACTAGAATAAACTGCATATCTTATGATTTATGAACTGGAAATGAATAACAGCCATAATAAGTTTTGATTTTTACTACTTCTGGTTTTCCTGAATATTTTAATGTATCAATCATTGAAATGGATGTTATATTGAAATTTTGACACCATAGAATCTCACATTTTTGCTGATTTATTGTTGAATTTTGTTAAAATCTTGGCAAAATTACATAATGTGCAGCAGTGTCTCTGATAACATATTTTTGTGACTCATTTAATAAATTCAATAATAAACAAGCTCTCATGTAAGTTTCCTCTATATTTCATTGCTATTATTTGGGGAACATGTTTCAGCTAAATGCTTTTGTTTTATTTCTGTTGAACAGTTATTTTTAGCGGTAAATAAAAATACTTCATTTTTCAAAAAACTGTTGTATTTTTCTTTGAAATATCACAAAAAGAGGATTATATACAAAAATTAAATGGATGAAAATTATGAAAAACAAAAGTCAGAAGTTTATCTTGAAACTTGATTTTATATGCTTCAAATGACTATATAAAAAAATTCTGAAGGTTTCATCATAATATAATGCTTATAAAGGTAAAAGAAATTCTAAGGCGGAAAAACAGGTGCCCCAAACAATGTGTGAAAACACCTTTTTGCACTGAAAGCAGGGTTTATGATTCTATAGCTGATTGAGAGTCTGAAATGCTCATCAAACTATATAATCTTATAACCTGGATTTCCATTGGGAATTATTGTTTATGAGATTTTACCCAGTGATTATAACAGAAGACAAAACAACGTTAATGCACAATTCACATTTATTTTCGTTTGTCATAACAAACAATATGTTTTGTTTCAGCGTATGATCCGCAGCAGATGTTTAAGTGCCGGGGAACCTTTGTTGGTCATCAGGTGAGGTAGAAATTTAGACTGGTTATACAGTGTGTATGTGTTTGTGAGGGGGTGGGGTTATAAATCAACACATGGGTAGGATAATCTGTTTGTAGTATTTATCTAGCACAGTCAGATGTGTATCTGTTAATCCAGGAGTCATGAGTCTGAATTCCCACATAATCACAGTCTCTTTGCTGATCAGTTATAAACTTCGTTCTGTGGTCATGATTGACCTCTGAAGTAGTCAGTGACTTGCAGAGATGAGGTGTGTCTAGTATTGCATGTGGGACTATTTCAGACATCCCACTGGCTTATCGAGAGAAGTTACCCCCCTTGATATCGGCGGTTTTTACTACTAACCTGGCTAAACCGTCATATTTTGTTTACATAGAAACATATAGGAGAAATTTAATTTTATCGTTATAACTTTTTCATTATTAAATTGCCAACCTATTACAATGTCTAGCCATTAAGTTAAAAATATTACCTTTATTATGATAAAATTAAAATTAAAACAAGTTTACGCCTTCTCGCTTCCTTTTTTGATTTTATAACAACATATATGCACCTTATATGTTCTATATAAAAAATACTCAAAACACGTTTTCGGCCACTTTTAATGTCTTATAAACCTTAGTTGTGAGTTTTTGCCAACCTATTTCAACGTATACCTTCATTGCAAATAAAATTCTTTTTACAATAATATTTTGATATAAAAATTATGATAATTGCATCTTGCTTCCATTTTGATTTGAAAATGAGACAAAATGTAATTCTGATTTATTTTCTGTATGTTCAATAGAGCGTATTATTGAATCCAATACAGCATATTACAGTACCCAATTAAATACAGCATGTATGTCGCTATATCAGCCGGCAGATGTTGTTCAGTACCGACATGTTTATATACACATGGTGATATTGCAAGTTATGTGTAGTTTAAAGTGTTGTTTTTATTTATGTGTTTTACTTATATTCTAAAGATTAGATTTATTTTAATTTCATATGTTAACTAAAGAACCTTAAAAAAACTTCCAATTCAAGTACATTTCTTTTGTAAACCAAAACATTATTTGATGGTGTACTTCTTTCGCACAAATATATGTTTTAATGTCTTTTTATGAAATAATTCAGTGGACATAGAAAGAAAATCAATAAAGATCAAAACCAGTGACTAAATAACAACAGTACTTTACGCAAGGCATATTAATTAATTGAACAAAGAGATTTGATAATGTAATTGGTTGATAAGTATGTTAAATAATTAGCATATCATTGTTTTGAATTACTCAATTTAATGATCTTCTTAAGATAATTTTAAAAATGCACAATAGTGCTCTTTTCTTCTTCAGCTTTTAATTCAAAACTTGGTTGATTGCAGCTTTTAGTATAAAGATTAGCAATATTTTTCATAGAGCTTTATCGTGCAAAATAATTGTGCTTTACATTGATATGCATAAAGAATGAATGAATCAATCAATCTTATAATTCTTTTAGAATGGCTTTGTACAAGTTTAAACGTTCATATAGCTGTTTTGTTATATGACGTGCATATAGATTAGACAAAAATAAAGTTAATAACTATGAAATGAATGGTGTTTTGCGGAACGAAAATAAAATTATTTAATTATTTAAAGAAATATAATGGTACTGAGATTACTTCATTAAGTTTAGTAATCCAAAATAGATATTCTAACTGCAAACATGTTTCATTTTGTGTATTATTATGTTTGTTTTATAGACATCGCATTGATATCGTGTAATTAACAAAATACAAGTTCGTTATGATAAACCAATATCAAATGTTTATAAATATTACAGCATATTGAATTTAAACGTTTTCCTAAGATCAGTAAAGTAATATGTAAATCTAATAATCCTTGTACGGAAAAAACAGAGACCCCCACCCCGCGTCTGTCTGTTTTTCAAATCTCGAACAATGGAATAAGCCAGTGTTTATTTATGACCTTAATTACCAACTACCTATGCCCGGAGGCAAAACTTGTAATTTTATTTGGGGGTAATAATATAATTTGTTAGGATGTAGTTGAGTAATTGTATTTCAACACAAGTTTGGTATCACACATATTTTTTTAAAATTAGCTATTTGATTTAACATAGATATTCAGATAAATTGATAACAAATTCAAATTTATAAACAGATAATAGAACGGGAGGAAAAATGTTAGCGGTTTTCAAATGTATGTATTTCTCAATTATGCGATGACTTTATTAATTAAATGTATTGGTAATAATTCTTTAAACAACTTAATATTTTTCTTAACTTACGTACAGTTTTAAGTTTGTTTTTTTTAAAAAAAAGATCCTCTCGTATATTGAAGTGGTATGCAAAACATATTAATCTGTTGTAACAACATAATCAATAAGATATTATAACTCAAAGTTCTTAAAAGAATTATGGTCAAATAACGTTTTAGGCTTTATTTAAAACACATGCGCTAAAATACAGATGTCTGTTTCAAACAAAATTTTATATAATTCTATAACCGTAATAATTTTCTTTTAGAAACAATAACATAAAGTTTGAAATATCATTTGAATATCAGTGCACTTGTCCCGTTAACTCAGAAAGAAATGAATCTGACTATCAACCCTCGGGTCGTGAATTCGAATCCCCACCCGGCACTATTCTCTGTGAATAGTGGAGCGCTTAGTCCAGTGATAAAGCACTGAACCCATGATCGGAGGGTCGTGGATTCGATCCTCTGCTACGGCTATGTGTGGTGTCCTTGAGCAAGATACCTTTTCCGCGTATACTTAGTACTGGTCATACCCATGAAGACTTCGAGTGTGATTTGCCTAAGTTGTAAGAACTTGTTTCACAATCGAAGAAATATAAATAAGTTAAAAAATAAAGACATTATGTCTCATTGTCATTCTGTCTCTTTTATAAGTTTATATAATCAATTAACCGTAATAATTTTATTTATTTATAGTAACACAAAATAATCAATCTTTATCTATAATAAAATAAACTATATCAAAGTTTATCATAATTTGTAAAAAAATCATTAAATTCATTAATCTATGTTATATTTTTACACATTAAACTTTATCAAATGATTTTAGCGTTTAAGTCAAATTCAATAATTTCTTTTTTATACTACACATCAAAATCACCAAAACGCCCTTATCAAAACAAGGACATATATAAGACCTTGTCAAATTAACACGTCACGCATACTTAGTTTTAGTGTCAGAGCGGAACAATACCTGTATGTTTTATCGCGGTCTAAGGGAAGTAATTGAATTCATCCCCACTATCATCAAACTGCGCAGGGGCAGTTATCGGATAACTCTTGAGAAATGTCTGAAATAGTCCAGTATGGGTTAATCACCTTGCTATAGTCGGTGACTTGTAGAGATGAGATGTGTCTAGTATGGGTTAATCACCTTGCTATAGTCGGTGACTTGTAGAGATGAGATGTGTCTAGTATGGGTTAATCACCTTGCTATAGTCAGTGACTTGTAGAGATGAAATGTGTCTAGTATGGGTTAATCACCTTGCTATAGTTTGTGACTTGTAGAGATGAGATGTGTCTAGTATGGGTTAATCACCTTGCTATAGTCGGTGACTTGTGGAGATGAGATGTGTCTAGTATTGGTTAATCACCTTGCTAAAGTCGGTGACTTGTAGAGATGAGATGTGTCTAGTATGGGTTAATCACCTTACTAAAGTCAGTGACTTGTAGAGATGAGATGTGTCTAGTATTGGTTAATCACCTTGCTATAGTCAGTGACTTGCTGAGGTTAGATGTGTTTTGTGACTTGTAGAGATAAGGTGTGTCTAGCGTTGGTAAATCACCTTGCTATAGTCAGTGACTTGCAGATATGAGATGTGTCTAGTATTGGTTAATCACCTTGCTATAGTCAGTGAATTGCAGAGATGAGGTGTGTCTAGTATTGGTTAATCACCTTGCTATAGTCAGTGACTTGCAGAGATGAGGTGTGTCTATTATTGGTTAATCACCTTGCTATAGTCAGTGACTTGCTGAGGTGAGATATGTCTTGTATTGGTTAAGCACTATGTTATAGTCAGTGACTTGTTTAGATAAGGTGTGTCTAGCATTGGTTAATCACCTTGCTATAGTCAGTGACTTGCAGATATGAGGTGTGTCTAGTATTGGTTAATCACCTTGCTATAGTCAGTGACTTGCAAAGATAAGATGTGTCTAGTATTAGTTAATCACCTTGCTATAGTCAGTGACTTGCAGAGATGAGGTGTGTTTAGTATTGGTTAATCAATGACTTGCTGAGATGAGATGTGTCTTGTATTGGTTAAAGACCTTGCTATAGTCAGTGACTTGTAGAGATAAGGTGTGTCTAGCATTGGTAAATCACCTTTGCTATAGTTGGTGACTTGCAGAGATGAGATGTGTCTTGTATTGGTTAATCACTTTGCTATAGTCAGTGACTTGCAGAGATAAGGTGTATCTAGTATCGGTTAATTACCTTGCGATAGTCAGTGACTTGCAGAGATAAGGTGTGTCTAGTATTGGTTAATCACTTTGCTATAGTCAGTGTCTTGCAGGGATTAGATTCAACTAGTATTGGTTAATCACCTTGCTTAAGTCAGTGACTTACAGAGATAAGATGTGCCTGGTATTGGTTAATCACCTTGATATAGCCAGTGACTGGCAGAGATAAGGTGTATCTAGTATTGGTTAATCACCTCACTATAGTCAGTGACATGCAGAGATAAGGTGTATCTAGTATTGGTTAATCACCTCACTATAGTCAGTGACATGCAGAGATAAGGTGTGTCTAGTATTGGTTAATCACCGTGATATAGTCAGTGACTTGCAGAAATGAGGTGTGTCTAGTATTAGTTAATCACCTTGTTATAGTCAGTGACTTGCAGAGATAAGGTGTGTCTAGTATTGGTAAATCACCTTGCTATAGTCGGTGACTTGTAGAGATAAGGTGTGTCTAACATTGGTTAATCACCTTGCTATAGGCAGTGACATGCAGAGATGAAATGTGTCTAGTATTGGTAAATCACCTTGCTATAGTCAGTGACTTGTAGAGATAAGGTGTGTCTAACATTGGTAAATCATCTTGCTATAGGCAGTGACATGCAGAGATGAGATGTGTCTAGTATTGGTAAATCACCTTGCTATAGTCAGTGACTTGTAGAGATAAGGTGTGTCTAGCATTGGTAAATCGCCTTGCTATAGTCAGTGACCTGCAGAGATAAGGTGTGTCTAGTATTGGTAAATCGCCTTGCTATAGTCAGTGACTTGCAGAGATAAGGTGTGTCTAGTATTGGTTAATCACCTTGTTATAGTCAGTGACTTGCATAGATAAGGTGTGTCTAGTATTGGTTAATCACCTTGCTAAAGTCAGTGACTTGCAGAGATAAGGTGTGTCAAGTATAGGTAAATCACCTTGCTATAGTCAGTGACATGCAGAAATGAGATGTGTCTTGTATTGGTTAAAGACCTTGCTATAGTCAGTGACTTGTAGAGATAAGATGTGTCTAGCATTGGTAAATCGCCTTGCTATAGTCAGTGACATGCAGAGATGAGATGTGTCTAGTATTGGTAAATCACCTTGCTATAGTCAGTGACTTGCAGAGATAAGGTGTGTCTAGCATTGGTAAATCGCCTTGCTATAGTCAGTGACATGCAGAGATGAGATGTGTTTAGTATTGGTAAATCACCTTGCTATAGACAGTGACTTGCAGAGATAAGGTGTGTCTAGCATTGGTAAATCGCCTTGCTATAGTCAGTGACTTGCAGAGATAAGGTGTGTATAGTATTGGTTAATCATCTTGTTATAGTCAGTGACTTGCAGAGATGAGGTGTGTCTTGTATTGGTTAATTACTTTGCTATAGTCAGTGACATGCAGAGATAAGGTGTATCTAGTATTGGTTAATTACCTTGCCATAGTCAGTGACATGCAGAGATAAGATGTGTCTAGTATTGGTTAATCACCTTGCTATAGTTAGTGACTTGCAGGGATAAGGTGTGTCTAGTATTGGTTAATCACCTTGTTATAGTCAGTGACTTGCAGAGATGAGGTGTGTCTAGTATTGGTTAATCACCTTGTTATAGTCAGTGACTTGCAGAGATAAGATGTGCCTAGTATTGGTTAATCACCTTGATATAGCCAGTGACTTGCAGAGATAAGGTGTGTCTAGTATTGGTTAATCACTTTGCTATAGTCAGTGTCTTGCAGGGATTAGATTCAACTAGTATTGGTTAATCACCTTGCTAAAGTCAGTGACTTACAGAGATAAGATGTGCCTGGTATTGGTTAATCACCTTGATATAGCCAGTGACTGGCAGAGATAAGGTGTGTCTAGTATTGGTTGATCACTTTGCTAAACATATCTGGGCTATATTTGTCCTCTTGTTGGTGGTTTAAAGGGAGGCATGATGGTGAGATGTACTGACTTCCATTAAAACTCGTGTTGAATAATTTTAATTTTGATTACTTGAAGTTAAAACAGTTTCAAGCATGAATAGTTGAAGTTGTAAGAATTCACATTCATAAAATAAAAACATTTATGTTTAAACGTACTGGTATTACCATAGTATTTACATGGTTGAGCAATTTAAATTTAAAATGAAAGAAGAAATTCTCATAAACACAATACAGTCTGAATATTTACAAACACTGTATAATTGTGTAGTATAAACAACAAAGCAGTTTACAGGAGTAAGAAAGAGACATAATAAGTGTTTGTGAACTCGGTACACGCTTTCCACTGGCAATTCTTGTCTACATATTGCATCCCAATAAATACTGATAAACTGTAATACTGTTTTATATATGCTGATGTGAAATTGTGTTCAAACAATAATTTAAAAAAGGACATTATTGATTAAATTAAGGTAATAAATTTCTGTTTTTTTTTCCATTTCAACTCATCTGGATATATCTCTTTATTAGGTCACCAGAGACTTTGTCTGAAGAGACCTTTTGCAATCGCCTTTTGTCCGTTGTCGTCCATTGCGTGTCTTCTATCATGCATCATCCGTCCTGCATCCATAAATAATTGGCATTTTTGGCATTTTTGACTTCTCCTCAAAAACTGTAATCTCAATCATAATGAAATGTTGTAGGCAGCTTTGGTACTTAAGGATGAATAAAAATTATTAATTGTATGATCCCAACGCCCCTGGGGCCTTGGACAAAACAGTCAAATTCAAGGTAAACTTTGAAAGTCTTCTTCTCAATATAGGAAACACCGGGGAACAAATGGTGAGCATGATTATGGATGTATATGGGTCCTTTATTAAAATTGTGAATTGCATGTCTCTGGGTATCATAGTTTGGCCCTGAGGGTGGGTTTACTTTACTAAATCTATATAAGAGAAATTGACAAAAAAAATTATTTCCTTTGACTGAAAATGAATAGACTTGTGTGAATGTTTTTTGGATAATCAGGTGACAGTTAAGGCCCATGGGACTCTGTTGTGTAACTTGCCTGAACTATAAAAAGATTGATGCAAATGATTGAAAAGATAGTCTGCATAATGAAAATAACGACTTGACAAAATAATTTTGGTATAAATCTGAAGAAAAAAAAAGGTAATCCAATTGGCTGGACACTAATAGAAAACCGGGCAGCCTGATTGGATAGAAAGGTATGTCGAACAATAATTAAATATTAACACAATCTTATTGGCTAAAAACATTAGCTGAGCACTAATGGTTATTGAAGAAACCCCTAAATTATGCCAAATTCTTAAGTTAGAAAGTTATAATCTGTTTACAAGAAAAATCACTTATTTTTTTAATATACATTTTCAGGGTCCAGTATGGTGCTTGTGTGTTTTTGGAGATTATCTTTTCAGTGGTTCTTCAGATAAAAGTATAAAAGTAAGTTTTCTACAACTCATAACATTATAATGTGATGAAGAAATGATATTCAAAAGAAACAATATTTAAACTAATCAAGGGCTCTGAAAAAATCAAATTGTGAAATATCCTGCTGTAAGAATCCTTTTTATATAAAAAGTTAACCACTATTGTGTTTGAGAATATTGATATACCCTACCCAGGAGCTGAGTGATTCTTAAGACGCTGTTTCAAGGTCACTTACCTCTCACAGCTGAAGTTGAGGTTTTAGCTTAAGTTTTTTGTGAGAAATGCTGCTAATTGGTTGTGGAAGGTTGGTGGTTTTACTCAGATTCATTCTGAATTTTCCATCCACCAAAAAAATTTGTTGCAGTAAATAACCTGAAATGTATTGAAATGGTGTTGAACCTTGACAGTTAATACCCTACCCACAATGCAAATGGTAAGTTAGCTCAGTATTGCCATCTTTCTGCAATTTATCAAATAACATTTTTACATAATTCATTATTGATGTTGAAGTTTTATTTTAGGGTTTGTTATTTTCAAAATGGAAGCCAATGAATTCTGTTTTGTAAACAAATTTCATTATCATATTGTGTTAAATTTCAAAATTGAAATATATTTAAACATAAAAATACAGCTGAATTTGTGCTCGGTTTATATTTGAAAATAATACTCAGTATGACCTCCTTTTTTAATCTTAGTTGAACTACAAAATGTGTTTACAAATTGTTCACATTTTTCTTTGCATTTTGTTATTTTTTATTATATAGTTGTGAACCAATAGCATATTGATGTTGGATCAAAGTCTCCACCCCATGGCCTGTCAAAAAAAACGCCCCAAGTACTAATTCTACCCAGAAAACAGAAATAAGACAAATTCACTTTAAGATCTGAGATTAAAAATTTAGCATAAATGGTACTTATCGTAATATGTTTTGAATTGCTGTTATTTATTGTATTGCACAGTCATAGATTACCGTGGCGATTGTTTTGTTTACAGGTGTGGGATACAGGCAGCACATACAAATGTATGAAGACCCTCGAGGGTCACACTGGTATAGTACTGGCGCTTTGTACATATGGTAATAAACTCTACAGTGGATCTCAAGATTGTAATATAATTGTAAGTATATAGATTTGTTGGTTACTGTTCACTACTCAGTCAAAAACTGGCAGTGAAGATAAAATGTATGTTAAAGATTCTATCTGATTAACTGATAATTATCTATATATGACACCAGAGCTTTCTTTGTTGTAGAGGTATTTCTCATTTACAAGCAAGGAATTATATAAAGAAGGAAAGGTAACTGATTGCAATTTTGTGAACGCTCATGACTGTATTCAACCAAAATCTCACAATATCTCATATTTAATTATCTTGATCTTAGGAACACAAATCAAAATTCTTATGCTGCAGAATGATATTATCATCAAAACCATACCATTCCCTGAAAATTGTGTTAAAAATTGTTGAAGTACTTGTGATTACAAATTGTGCAGCAAACATAAAGACAGATTACATAAATTTTCCTTCAAACCTCAATATCTTTAATTCAAGAGCATTTTGCGTGATCAAAACATGTTTAAACATCTACAATTACATACAACTTACAGTTTATGTACAAGAAATCAGTTGCCTTATGTATGATTTATTTGCAAATTGTGAAACCTTCGTGTGCTGTTTCATCAACATTTAGTCAGGAGATGCATGTTTTCTGTCTTTCTAAACAAGTCTTTGTAACAAGGTAATAATCTGACAATTAATTTTGTACAAAGATTAAGTATCTAAAACCTTAAAAAGTTATTGCAGCTTTACAGTACAAGTAGGAATGGTGTTAATTTAATATTAAGCATATTACAGAAAACATCTTTTAAATTAATTTTAGAGTGAACATTTTTATGACCTTGTCATTTGAAGAGTGGTGAAGTGATTAGCTTTATCTGTCTGTTCATCTGTCCTGTTAAATATTTCATTATTATGTACCTGTAAAATTACACAAAATTTACATGAGTTATGGCCCCTTTTCAATTTTATATTTAGTGAAAATTAAGTTTGCAATCAAAAACGATTTCACATTTTAGTTTATTATTATTTTGTGAGTTTTTAATCTGTAATGTGCATATTATGTGGGAAAACCATAGGTATATATAGAGGATATTTGTTTGTTTGTTGTAAGATTGAATTATATTTCATCAAGTGATCACCAAAAGTCATATTCATATGAGAATATCATTTTTGGTGATCACAAGATGAAATGTCGTAATTTTTTTATCTTCACCAAAGCAAACAAATTTTCTTTTTTTTTTATGCATTTTAAGTTTTTGTTTATTTTTACCTCAATATGCCATAAGATATTAAAAAAAAAAAATTAAGTACTTTTTTTTATTTAGATAATCTTTTTAAAATTAATATGCAGGGACAAAGAAAAATATCTTCTTTTTTTTTCATAATTTCAAACATAAATAATCCACTGAGAAATATCCATATGTACTTATACTAGTATATTATTAGACTGTTTACCTTTGCATTCAGTTCATGAAATTCAGAATTGTTTTTGCATATTTGGAGTGTCAAACATAAACAAAATTGTATCTTTTGAATTATTTCATAAAATTCATCAATTTGTAAACAATTTAAAATACACACTGCTTCTGTATATTTATCCTCTTTTCCAGGTTCAAAATATGTGGCAATGATACATTGTTCACACATCAAATCATGCTTGCACCTGTGAACATATAAACATATGGCGATATCAATATCTGAGTATTACTTTCACAAATTTAATGTTTGTAAAATTAGTGGTGTCCTGCTACTTCTGAAATGAATATATTTCTATACTTACAGATCTGGAATATTGATTATGATTTTCTATACTTACAGATCTGGAATATTGATAATGATTTTCTGTACTTACAGATCTGGAATATTGATAATGGTTTTCTATACTTACAGATCTGGAATATTGGTTATGGTTTTCTATACTTACAGATCTGGAATATTGATAACAGTTTTCTATACTTACAGATCTTGAATATTGATAATGATTTTCTATACTTACAGATCTGGAATATTGATAATGGTTTTCTATACTTACAGATCTGGAATATTGATAACAGTTTTCTATACTTACAGATCTTGAATATTGATAATGATTTTCTATACCTACAGATCTGGAATATTGATAATGATTTTCTATACTTAAAGATCTTGAATATTGATAATGGTTTTCTATACTTACGGATCTGGAATATTGATAATGGTTTTCTATACTTACAGATCTGGAATATGGATAACAGTTTTCTATACTAACAGATCTTGAATATTGATAATGGTTTTCTATACTTACAGATCTGGAATATTGATAACGAGTTTCTATACTTACAGATCTGGAATATTGATAATGGTTTTCAGTACTTACAGATCTGGAATATTGATAAAATATTGATATTGATTTATAAACTTGCAGATCGGGAATACAGATCTGAATTATTGATAACGATTTTCTGTACTTACAGATCTGGAATATTGATAATAATTTTTTATACTGACAGATCTGGAATAATGATAAAATATTGATAATGATTTTGTAAACTTGCAGATCTGGAATACAGATCTGGAGTATTGATAATGATTTTCTATACTTACAGATCTGGAATATTGATAATGGTTTTCTATACTTACAGGTCTGGAATATTGATAATGGTTTTCTATACTTACAGATCTTGAATATTGATAATCATTTTCTATACTTACAGGTCTGGAATATTGATAATGGTTTTCTATACTTACAGATCTGGAATATTGATAATGATTTTCTATACTTACATATCTGGAATATTGATAAAGGTTTTCTATACTTACAGATCTGGAATATTGATAATGGTTTTCTTTACTTACAGATCTGGAACATTGATAATGATTTTGATAAACTAAAGGTGATAGAAGCTCACGATAACCCTGTTTGTACTCTAGCATCAGCCAGAAATATGTTATTTAGTGGTTCACTTAAAGTTATTAAGGTTAGTAATTCACTTCATTTTATCCGCCTCTCTTTCTTCTACCGTCTGTCTGTCTGTCTGTCTCTCTCTCTCTCTCTCTCTCTCTCTCTCTCTCTTTCTCTCTCTCTCTCTCTCTCTCTCTCTCTCTCTCTCTCTCTCTCTGTCTCTCTCTCTCTCTCTCTCTCTCTCTCTCTCTCTCTCTCTCTCTCATGTTTGAAAAAGAACATCTTGTTTAAGAAAACAGAAAAAAAAGATATAAAGATATAAACTTTTAGATTGTAAATGATTGACTTCATGATGTTTTGTTTATATAAACCTATATATTTATATTACATGTCATATCTCCCTCTGTATTACAGGTATGGGATGTGCATACCCAGGAGTTGAAATGTCAGTTAACTGGTCTCAATCACTGGGTACGAGCCCTTGTGGCCACACAGAATCATATGTACAGTGGATCATATCAAACCATAAAGGTAGCAAATAAGTTAGTCATACATTTTAATTTTACATAGTATTCGAGAAAAATGTATGTGTGACACAAATCCTATATAGAAATATTGCTGATGAGTAATAAGACTTTGCCCTGCATCCTTGTTCACACAAACATTCTGTGATATATTACTTCAGTCACAACTAAAGTATTATTCTAGCGTAATCTGTATAGGTTTCCAAAGGGAGACAAATGTTACTGCAGTGCCTAGTAGTGAAGTTTATCAAATATAGAACTGTTTAATTTGGAATTTGGAGGTACTTAATCTTTGAAACGACAGCAAAGATTTCATGAAAATTTGTCAGTTTTCTTATATTAAAGATGGCTACCACAGAGTTTTGAAATTCCCCCAGGAATGTATAATTTTGAATTAATTCTCTCGCAAGCTATATAAATAGTTTCTGTACTGTTTCTCTTTTGTTACTTTCTCCGTGATTTCCCTCTTTTGATGATATAAAGGGAGGCAACAGTGACCAATTTACTTCATAATGGTATTACTTGTTGACTTTCCTTGTTTGTCTTCAGAATGTGCCCATGTCACTGCTGCTTATATTGTATGAGTGGGAGGCATAGTTTGTCGCCGAAAAACAATTTCTAGTTTATTTTTTATAATTTTCAGATTTGGGATCTTCAAAGCCTCGACTGTCTACGGCAGTTGGAGACTTCAGGGGGAAGTGTATATAGCATTGCCATCACTAATCATCATATACTTTGTGGAACTTATGAAAATGTCATCCATGTAAGTATCTTAATACATTGTCATCCATGTAAGTGTCTTAAAACATTGTCATCCATGTAAGTGTCTTAATAAATTGTCATCCATATAAGTGTCTTAGTACATTGTCATCTATGTAAGTGTCTTACTACATTGTCATCCATGTAAGTGTCTTAAAACATTGTCATCCATGTAAGTGTCTTAATACATTGTTATCCATGTAAGTGTCTTTATACATTGTCATCCATGTAAGTGTCTTAATACATTGTCATCCATGTAAGTATCTAACAAAAATGTGTACCAGGGAAACGTCCTTCAACTCATAGTCCCCATAAACAGTACTATATATCAAGACAGGCCATTGTTTGTTGGTGTAAATCAGTCAAAAAAGACGTTGTGTTTAACAATTAGTAATTATTATCATGTCAGTCTGGATTAATTAGGTGTAATTGATGCACAAAGATGTGTTCACAGTTGACTAAAAATGTAATTAGCTTGAAATATCAGTTTCGATTTTTGAATAGATATATGTACCGCATTATATCGAGTTTCACAATATATTGGACCGCGTAATAATGGGGTCACAGTGTATATTATAAAAATGCCATCCATGGTATGAAAATATTATTTATGTAAGTGTTTTATGAAAATGCCATTCATGTATGTATCTTATGAACATATCATCCATGTCATTATCAAATTATACAGAAGTATATAAAAAAAAACTCTTTCCAAACAACATTTGTTTCTGAAATTTTCAGAAATTAATGAATAAAGCCATTATAAATTAATTGCTAGATTATCATCCAAATTTTTCTTAAAAACGGGGAGGGCAGGAGGAATTTTTTTTTGTTTTTTGTTTTTATTATAAATTTTTTGATGTTTAAATGAAAATGAAAAGGGTCAGGGCGACATGAAAATTAGGGGGCGGGCAGGAATGATAATCTAGCAATTAATTTATTATGGCCGAAATTATGAAGCTTTATTGGAAATTATGTTGATACTGGGATATTGGAGTAAAGTTTTACCTGAACCATAGGGCCATATACTTAATATATAATGTTAAAAAGATATATCAATAAAAAATAGTCAACCTATCGCTATTAATTATAATTCTATCTTATTTCAGGTATGGGAGATCGATGCAGAACAACAGCTCACAACATTACGCGGCCATTCAGGAACTGTTTATGCATTAGCAGCATGTAGTACTGCTGGTGGTACTAAAGTGTTTAGTGCTTCCTATGACAGATCATTACGGGTACGTCTAAGTCTGGGGTCATTCATGGCCAATTAGTCTTAAGATCACTCACCACTGACCAGCTGAGGTTGCGGGTTTGAGTCTAGTTTGGTCCATAAAGCTTATGTTAAAATGTTTTCCTGTTACTTGAGGAAGGTCAGTGGTTCTAGTCAGATTCATTCTGAAGTCTTCCTCCCCCAATAAAACTGGATCTGCCGCATATCACGTCATGTCTTTAAAATAGCGTTAAACTCCATACAAATAAAAATACAAACTGAATGTAGATTTATACTCAAATCTAAGTACACTCGAGTCCCGTTATAACCCGGTTCTTGGGGTCCACAAAACGAAACCGCGTTATAAGCGGACCGCGTTATAGCGATAATTACCTCGGAAAAAATCGATGTCAGTTATTCACACCTATCGTGCTGTCCGACTCTAAGTGAATGTTATTGTTGGCATTGTAATATGATACAACGCGTATTTGGTTACAACAGATACACTTAAATATGTATAAAATTAATACAAAAAAAAGAAAAGAAAGAAAAATGTTTTCGTGTTTTGATCATTCTAAAATTGGCAGCCATTTCCGTTTAACCCGGAAGGAGAAAAAACGGTGTCTCTATAAAAAAATCGCTCTTCAATTTAAACTCAACGCTATTAGTGTTAAAATATTAAAAATGTATATCTGAAGTATTAACAATAATAAAATAATAAAAATAAGTTTGTGTTTACGATCCGATAAGATACCTGCGATATATTAATACCTGTCAACCGCTTCGTTGCTTGATCACGTGATCACTCGATAAAAACAAAGTTTGCATATGGCTTTCGTGTTTGGCACGTGACAGCATTTATTGAAGCACTCGGGGGATTATTACAAACTGTTAATAGTCAATGCTGGCATGAATCAATCACTTAAACTATCCTTTAAACCACCATGAGGTAATGTTTGTAATAGTTTGTTATAATCAAGGCTTATTGGTGAGTAGAAGATGAGCGGTTATCAAATCAAAACATGGCGACGATCTATTGTTTGGTTGTCATTTAATCATTCCCGCAGATTTTCAAGTTTTATATCACGACTTTTCCACCCCACCGAAAAAATGGGAGCCAAGCAAAAACCGCGTTATATCGGACCGCATTATAACGGGACTGCAGTGTAATAGTTAGTGTTCATAATGTAAAAATTAAACAATTAAGAAAACCAAAGGGAGCACCCAAGGTTTCTTAATTGTTGAATTTTTATTAAATGAACACTTACTGGCTTAGTGTTAAACGTCATTTGACTGACAGTTTGACGTCATTTGACTGAATCTGGGTGGGAGCTACAATGAAAGCTGAAATGATTGACGTTTGCTAAGGCTGTTTCAATGCATAGCTTGTGCAGCTTTGTAGTTTGTAGATGACTTGTTCAGAACTGAATCAAGGGCTTAATTAAGAACCAATTTAATAATTAAGTTATTTTGTAGGCTGTTTTAACACGTAAGAGCGACACAATTTTGAAAATTGAAGTGATTTCATTGATTGTCAAATGAGGTAAAACACTATGCTACGATTATAATTTCATTGAAGGATTGACTTAAAGTTTATGAGGCAAGGAATTTATTTTTTTTTCCCTTTTCTGAAGTATCTCGTACATGACGTTCTGATGTCTTCCCTGGTCAGAGAACTGGATATGGCTTATATAGCTTATAACATGTAGAAAATGATGTAAGAACTCCATTAAATAAAATACATTACTTTTATTTTTAGCTTGGACATTCAATTCTTTCATTTTCCTTAAACCTCATTGTCGCTTATATAGTTTGGATAAATAAAATATCATCAACTATCTTAAATTGTTGCATTTTATTTGATCTTCTCAAGCACTGAAGTTTTAATACATACAAACTATTTTACAATAACTTATAACAGCAGATTGTGTCTGCACAGCTCAAGGCTTATTGAAATAAATGTGTTGAATGCACGCTCATTCTTCCATTTAATCAGTTTAACTCTATACCAAATTTGATTAATCTGTTTTCAAAAAGGGCTGCCATTTCTATAACTTATAATTATTGCCAGAAAGTCTGAGATGTTGCATGTTCAGTAATTGTGTAATACAAAATGAGATGTCAGTCACAGTCAGGGAATAATTGTAACAGAGACGCCTACCTAAGTGTCACTTAGCAACCATTTAATTCTACAGATATTGATGCTTTTGGTTATTACCTTGAACAGCTATATTTAAAATAAGGAATTGAGACATGCAAAAGGGTTTAACTAAGTCATTGCCGTCTATTTCTGTACATCTAGTTAGGTTATGGTGTCATGTGCCATTAGTAGTGGAGTTACATCCATATCAAGTGAAGTATAGGGGCTATAATGTCTTTCAGTGAAATTGATCATGGAGACCACTTGGATGTCTTCATTTCTAATTGACATGTTCCTATTCTGAAGCTCGTAGTTATAATTGCAGCTATTGTACCAACTGTCTAATCCAGATACCATGTTTATTGTGTGAGAGGGAAGGTGTGGGGCTATTTTCTGGAACTGGATAAGAGTACAGCTTAGGTTCAATTCGGTATTGATTTACACAGAAAAAAAAGCAGTTTGAACGTATTTCAAAATCTGTTGACTTGTGCTTTTAATACTTATATTTCTACTATATTTTCTAATTGTTTTAGATAAAAATATTACTTTATTTTAAAAAAGCAGAGTACATGCATATGCATTAAATCCAAAATAATCAATAGAACAGATGGAGCCAACTGAATGTGTGCATGCAACTGAAGGCAAATATCATGTGTAACTCATAACAACTTGAAGAAAGTGAAGCAAATGAAATGAAAATGGGTCATTTTTAGCTCACAGATTCAAATGTTTTTTAATTGAATAAATTAAATGCAATTAATATAATTATATAGTTCATTTATTGTTTGCTTGTAATAGAAATGTAAATATTCAGTTTTAAGTTTGATGTAACCAAAAAGCAATCAAGCTTAATATATATGTACAGCCATGCTTATCCTTATTTTGTGGATTGAATTAATTTTTTAGTAAGTTTTTTATGGTTTCCTTGGCAGTTTATTTTTGTTACGAAAGTCATGATTGGCTTTATTTATTAATAGTTTGAGTAAAATTATTTTCAAACCATTTTTTAAGGTTCTTTGTTTAAGATATTTTTTATCTTGGAAGTTAATTTCATTCCATAAATTTTTCTCAACAATTTAAGTGCATCTTTAAACATAAATATTATAATTAATTGATTAAAAAAAACTTGATGCGGAAAATGTTTAAAGCTTTTAACAGACTAAGGTCCTCCATGCACAAGTGGTCTGAGGCTGTCATCTATTAACTATTTTACCTCCCCCAACCCAACCCCCACCCACTGAGGTTGTGTGTTTGATCCCAGCTTTGACTTAAAATCTGATGTGAGAAAGTTATTTACGAAAGGACAGTGATTCTACTCAGATTCATTCTATGGTCTTTCACCACCAGTAAAACTGGATATGTATGCCCTGCTTTGTGTTGAAAATAGCATTAAACTCCGTACAAAGGTGAATGTAGATAAACACTTAACTTTAAGGTATGATTATACTGGTCTTTCAATGGAGGTTTGACTTGATTGATTGAATATTTAGTGTCATTTTTATACCATCGAGGGCTAACAGACAATCATTTAACCTAACCACTGTTTCCTAGGATCCTGAAAGGTTAACCAATACTTGAGCACACCCCATCTCTGCAAGTAACTGATATCTTTGTTCCCCACTTGATATAGCGGTTTGACTAGAAGTTTATGAGAACCTCAGGGTTGGTCTAGGGGTAGAGCATCTGTCTTGTATGTGAATGGTTGTGAGTTTGATCCCCTGTTGAGTCATACCAAAGACTTGAAAAAAGGTACTAGTAGTTTCCACGCTTGGCTTTTAGTATCCAGAAAATAGTTCTTACTTATAATACTCTCTCAAGTAGACACCATTGAGGTATGACTGAAAAACTATTGAAAGTGACGCCAAACACCATACAACAACATCAATAAAGTTTATGTGGTGGTAAAAATATATTTTTTTCTCCTTCTCATACAAAACGTATCTCATACAAAACATATCTCATACAAAACATATATAGATAGTGATAACGATGGATGATAACAAACCTGTCTAATTCAGATAGAAAATAATATTAGTTTTGTTTTCTTCTCGAAAATAAGTACATGACTGTATATGGTAAGATTATCTGTTCTCAAATCGTCACAATAAAACGTACATCTGTTTTCTTGAACAGATGGAATTCAATTTTAGACTGTAAAACATAATTATATGTTCAACAGAAGTGATTAAATTTGATGGGGAATACATCAGAAACTAAAGATGTTTAAAGAGAATGCCAGATATGGATTCCTTAAAGAGTAATAGAGAGAAGTCATATTAGGGGTCTCATTCCATTAGTCTGTGAGACGAGTATAACTGACACTCAAATGTCAACATTTCCTGGCTTGTTTTACAGATGACTTGCAATATTTTTGTAAATGAGTGGTAATGGTGTAGTGGATAAAGAGTTAATGGTCTTCTCTTGGAGGTTGTGGGTTCAATACCAGCCTATAGTTAATTGTCTCACAAATGATGTTCAGTACTTATTTTACCATATGTGAAACTTTCCATGTGGATAAAGTGCGGACTGCAAAGGGTGACACATTTGGATGTTACTCAAGGACAAAGTGTGCAAGAGCCATTCCCACTTCCACTGATGGGGGTCCGCGGATAATTTTAGAAATACAAGTATAAATAATGGCTACTGATAACTTTTCAAATTTTGAATATATCATTGGGCTAAAAACTCATTATTTAAGCAAAATATTAACCTGCAGCGGAACATGTCAGCCCAGATTTGGCTTTTCAGGTTGCACACTTTGACACAAAGGACACACTGTTACGTTATGCATGGAAAGTTCATACTGCAACTTTTAAGTAGGTTACCTATTTGCAGCCCTCCTGTTTTTCTATTGGATCTTTTTAGCCTTTTTAGTTTTTGAAGACTTTGATTTCCAATGTTACTCAGTGGAGTATTTGAGTATGCTATGCTACGTTCCTGAGTGCAGTAAGGAGATTTATAATACAGATCATTTTATTTTTTCATACAGACAAAAACTGTGGTTGCTTTGTCAACAAAAAAGGTAACAGATACAGCCTTGATCCTTTGGTAACACATTTGTGAAACATGCGGATCAAGGGCAATAAGGGAATCATGCACATCATTTTATCATTACTTAATTTTTTAGTTGGACAAAAATTGTGGTAACCATAACAACAAAATTAGTAAACTGGTAGGGGATTTATATATAGCTTGCAATACTCCAGCATCTTGTTGTTGTTGTTGTTTTTTTAAAAATCTGATAGGTTCATTTTCAATTCATAATGTTTTTAATTCAGAACAAACAATATCAATCAACGATTTTAAAAAGTTATCAATAATTGTATCAGCTTTATTTTGGTACTAATTTATTAAGTTCAAACAATGGTTTAAAAAATTATTAAGTGCCGCCAGAAATTCCAGCAAAGTATAACAACCAAATATTGAAATTTCACTGTTGCTGATAAAAATGATGAGATCCATCATTTGTTCTTTCTTGCATGAAACTTTCATTCCATGGAGAAAAAAAGATAAACCAGAAAAATAATGATAACATTTAATTTTGATCAGTAGTCATATTGTATTATATTCACTGCTGAACTGTATCAACTGAAGTCACTTCCTGCCTACCAGTTCCAGGTAATTGATAAGTTGTTTGAGGAAATCATCATGGGCTGGGTACCCATTCTGATCAACCATTTCAGTTGCTCCTGAAAAATAAAGTTAAATACTTTTTAATGAAACATTAACAATGTAAATTATATATGTTTTACATTATTAAATTTGTAATATGGAATAGGTAAAACCCATATTTAAAATATGCCAGAACTAAACTAAAAACAGGGAGGGGCGAGATTGAAACAAAATCCCCTTTTTCAGAAATAACTGTCGTGCAAATATTACCTGATATTCACCTCAAGTCATTCAGACTATTATTAAGATGACACAAATTCAACAATATGTAATCAGTTTGATGATCCTAATTGAAATCAAAATGAAAAGTTGATACTTCACACAATATCCTGCAATTTTAAGTGGGGAATCTTATTTTAATCAAACCTGGGCATGTAGCCCAAGTTGGATTCCTTTTCAGTATATTATTTTGGTATTTAGATAGATATCCTTGTGGCAATATTGGATCAGCATGTATATGTTTCTTTAAATCACTCAAGATGTCCTTGAGGATAGTAGATTATATTTTGATAAAGAAACAACTGTAGAGATGATCCTTGCTTTCCTCGCTATGGACTGTTGTTACATAGCAGTGAGAAAAGAACATGCTCATTGGTCAGTGGTAAATGCATTCGAATGCTATGAATTGTGGGACAGACAAGAAACTCTGTGCTTTTGCATAAGGGTATAACAGATCTGGATTGGGATATGTTAGATATTTGGATAGACTTAAACTTTGTAGATAATGCCTTATTTGAGGACTCGCACACAGCACATGTCCCTGATGGGAGAGCAAACCTATTACCCAGCTATCTTCGGTTTGATACTCTACCATTAGAACATGCCCCGTCACACCCCAACCAATTTTATTATTATGTTGTATGAAAAAATGATTTTCACACATATAAATATATGACATATATACCGATCCATGCATTGTGCTTGACATAATTATACAGTAATACTAACTTGCCATAAAAGAATGCAAATTTATTAAAATTTACCAGCTCAATAAAATACTCAATTTGTTCTGATTCAACTAAATTAAAGCATAATGTAACTTATGCAAAAGATCTATTATAAATGTTTATCCTTTTTTTTAAAATAATGATGGAAAATAAGTATAATATACAGTTGATAGAGTGTCATAGATTAGGTTTTGTCTGTCTGTCTGTCTGTCTGTCTGTCTGTCTGTCTGTCTGTCTGTCTGTCTGTCTGTCTGTCTGTCTGTTATGTCAGGGGCAATCATTGTATAAAGCCTGGCTGGATTTTTTGCGACAATTAGTACAAATGTTTATCCTCATATATATATATATAGTAAAGTGAGTCCCACCAAGAATTGTCAGAATTGCTGTAGCATAGAGTTATTTCCCTTGTTTGCTCTACTGGCCAAAGGAATAAAGCATCCTCTTGTTTTTCTACTACTACTTATTATTTTTACCAGTATTTTTTTGTTACAATCTGTATACTGTAATGTAACACTTACATACAATTTCATTGAATTCAACAGTGATTCTCTATTAATTTATTATATTTTTTCACAAAAAATTGTTCCTGATTCTCAGGGGAAACAAAAGTGGTAATTCCTGGTAAACATTGTGAAATGTGTTGAAAATAATGTTATACCTCATTCAAAAAAAAGGGAAAGAAATATTTAGGAGATTTTTCTTTTCCTTCACAAGAAAAATGTTATTTCCAAATTTATTTTACCGTAAAGGTGTAAGCCCATTGTAGATTTTCCTTCTTATTTCTATAGTGAATAAAACATTTGTAAGGACTTTCCATTTATTGGTAGACCCAAATCACAGAAGGGAAAGTTACATTGTATTGTTTGTTGACATTTGCAGTGCCAAAATATCATTGGAAAAGTTGGGGTCATGTTTCATCCAAGACATTTTATTCAGTTCATTATGCATACACTGTTGACAAAGTGAAGTATTCATTACCGCAGTTTCAAAGCTTCAATTTATTTTCTCTAAATTCACAATTCAAACATGACATTGCTTTTAAAAGGTTCCAAAATACATCAATAATGCCATTTAAATCACAAATTGAGCATTAAAGTAAGAAAAATGTACTTCAAGGATTATTTTATCACTGCCACTATGTGACTACCCCACGGAAGCATTTCCTGTTTCCAGTGGTAGGAAGTAGGAATAAAATTTCAAGTCATAAGAAGTAAAGAAATGAAATTGACAACATTAATTAATATTTTTTGTTAATTTCATCAGTTCACGAGAATCGTACTTCATTGGTTTACAAAACAAAACAATAGCATCATTGAGAATTTTATGTATCAAGCAGGTATTGTTATCTTTTTTAAAAAATTGTAAATTATCTGTCTTAAGCAGCCAGCAAAAAGGAACTTTTAAGACAGGTTATCACTTACCGGTTACACAGGTGAATTTGCTCTGAAAGCAAAGAAATGGGAAAGAACAAATGTGGCTGTTTAAGACAAGTGGTTGCTTTATAGAGGTGACCACTTTCACACTTTGACTGTAGTTTTAAAAACAGACAATTTATACAGACAAAGAAGATCCACATACCTACAACTGCCATTGGGCGACCCCTCGGTTGTCTTGGGGGTAAGGTATCACCTTGGCTCATGATTCTAAAACCTGAGGAAAAAGAAAACAATTTGAGAGATAAAGAGACATTTTGTGACAAATAAAACACTTAAAATTGCTAACAGTCAGTCAAATTTATGTAAAGGAACATCAATTCCATTTTTTTTAGATTTAATTACAAGATGTTAAAGGTGAAATTGAAATAAAACAGATAATCAATCATTTGATTAATGTTTAAAGTACACAGTCATGAAGATTGAATAATGTGTAAATTGTTCTACTGTTGTTTCTTATCTCAAACAAGAACCATTATCAACATCAGTTGTATTAAAATAACCTTGGAAATTACATGTAAAAGGAATCTATTTTTGTAGCAGTTTCATTCACTTTAGGATATTAGATTTAATAACATTATGATTGAGTTCAAGGATATCACAAACAAATAATTTGTACCTAACATGTTTGATAATTTTAGTATTTAGTGTTATTGTTTTTAAGAAACTTTTGTTTAAAAATTACAAAATATTAAATGAAATACTCCTCATTGAAAAATAGTATCTCCGTCATTTGATAAATACAAGTTGTAAAACAACTCATGGAAGGAAGTCATATATCATATATAGTCAAACCTGTCTTAAGCAGCCAGTTCAGGGAAGGAGCAAGTGGCCTTTTAAGACAGGTTGTTGCTTAATACACATTAATATGATCTGAAAGCATATAAATGGGAAATAGAAAATATGGATGCTTAAGACAGGTGACTGCGTAATAGAGATGACCACTAACACAGGTTTGATTGTATTAGAAATGAAGTGCATCAAATATATTAATTGATGTTCAGACATAAGGTGATCAGAAAAGTTTATCTTTTGTTTTCTGTTTGTGAATGCTACAAGCTACTTTGATCATCATTGAGAAGCACAAATAGAGTTTATTCAAATGTTTATTTTCTGTAAAAAATTGAATGATTGAATATTTAGTGTAATTTATATCATCGAGGGCTACAGACGATCAATTTACCTAACCGCTGTTTCCAAGTACTCGAGCACATTCCATCTCCACAAGTAACTAATAACTTTCCCACTTGAATCAGTGGTGAGAGACGAATGATAATGAGATGCAATTTTATATATCTATCATCATGGAGAGTGTGGTCAGGCAGGGATTCGAACTCACAACCCAGACACTCTACCGACTGAGCTAATCAAGCCCAGCTCAACAAAAAATAGTTGAATTAACTATTTATTACAGTTCATAAATTAATTCTGACATTTAATTTTTGTTGAATTACCAATTTTCAATGCACAAATACAGACTTCACATTCTTGTCTATATAAATAATGTCAGCCTATAATACATAATGACATTGATGATGCCACTATGCTCCAAGAGGTAGTTAAATACTGGTGAGAAGATATTTCATTAAGATAAGTACCGGTAAATACTTTACTCAAGATAGTTTATACAAGTAATCCATAGTTAGGAATGATAGTCATGAAACAATCTTATGGTAATTCTGATTATTTGTAATCATAGTTCATTAAATAACAGATTATTAAAATTATGTCATATTGACCCCCCCCCCCCCCCCCCCCCCCCCCCACACACACACACACACACACACATGCACCCACAACAGCCATATTTATAGGTACATCGAATAATATTTGTAGCTCTTATTTTATGGGATTTTTAATGAATTATAGAGATTTTTAGTGTAATTTCAATAAAAAAACTAAAATTAGAAATGATAATTTCACTGTTCTCAGTTATAAATAAAGGTAAATTAATAAAAAAAATGCTACTATAGAAATAATTTTTTGCTGTTGTCAGTTATAAATAAAGATAAATCAATAAAAAAAAAACTAAAATTAGAAAGGATAATGTTATTTTAATTTCACTTCTGAGCCTCATTATTGGTATGATTATTTTCAGCTCTGCCACTCATAACATCACCACTCTAGTGGCCATTCAGTTAAATAAAAATGATATTTCACTGTAACAAACAATTATTTTATATTACAATTTTTTACAAGAATTTTAGATTTTCAAAGGAAATAAAGTCATAATTCTTGATCAAAAAATGTTTTTTCACTTTGCAGTGATAATAATCAAGCTAGCTATATTTTTAGAAACATTTATTTCTTCACAAGAAAAAAATTTATTCAAAAGTTAAAAAAGTTAAAGTTATATTTTGAGAAATGTAATATTTAAGATTAAACAACATTGATTTTAGAACTATGGGACTTATTTCCCATGGATAGTTTAAACAACACCAGCTAAATTGGTTTATGTTTATTTCATCTGTTCTGAAAAATCACATCTTTGATTTATACAAGGAATGATATAGAGAAGGAAAGTCAATTGATTGAGATTTTGTGAATGCTCGCATATTCATGCAAAATCTCGCAATATCTCGTTTTCAATTAACTTAACTCCATTCATCTCAGGAACACAGATCAAAATTCTTACACTGCAGAATAAAATTGTCATTAAAACTATACCATTCCCAGAAATTTGTGTTTAAAATTGTTGAAGTACTTGTGATTACAAAATTTGTATACTGCAGCTAATATAACGACAAATTGTGATAATTGTTCCTTCAAACCTCAATATCTTTAATTCAAGATCATTTTGCATGATTGGAACATGTTTAAACATCTAAGATTACATACAACTTACAGTTTATGTACAAGAACTCAGTTGCCTGTGAATTATGAATGATTAATTTTCTGTTCCATCAACATTTAGTCAGGAGATGCTTCTATACAAGTCCTTGGTTTATAAAACATTGTAATATCATTTGTTGTAATTTAAGTATCGATCACATCTTGATATTTCTAAAAAGTGAACTGTAGATTAGTTTAAAATTTTAAAATACAGAAAATATTATATTTGTCATTTAATTTACAAACAAACGTACTTATTTCTCAGAAATATGTTTTCATTTAATTACAAAAAATTAGTGAATATCAGTTTTAAATTTGAAATTATTTAATTTATGAATATATTTTTATATAACAAAAAGGTTGATGATATTCAGCTTTCTTTTAATTAATTATTACACTGAATAATTAAAAATAGTTAAATAATTAAAAACTTACCTGAAGCAACTGTTAATACACAAAACAAAACACAAATTATAATTCCAGATTTTGACTGGCCAGCAGACGACATGTTGAAATATTGTTAGACTGGTTTCACAATGTGTTTCTGATCTTGCAATCAGAATGCTTCCCTATTTATAAATTTCCACTAATGATATAATGTGATCCGTGGTAACAGGGGCACATTTGTGGAATTTCAATGAAAAGATCAAATTGTTAATGTCCAGAAATTGCACGATTTATATGATAGACAATCTGTGTAAAGTAGAGATCACCAACGACTTGATAGCTGTAACAGCATCTCTGTATGATGAATGGGCGGAACCACACAAAAATAAGGCAAATTTATGGTAATAGCCAAACAAAAGGTCAATTTAGATCTGTATATGACATTTTTAACAACAGATCTGCAAGTAGCAAGGTTTGATAATGGAAGATGCATGAGTGTGATACTGTCCTATCTCTGTCTGCAGGCACCGCAGTGTGGCATACTCAGATACTCTGCTGAGTAATATTGGAAACCAGTCTAAATATTGAAATGGTGAAATGACTAAAAAGTTGAGAAGCAATAAAAATGTAACAGGAGGGTGTTGCAAATAGATACATACAAGTTTCCATGCATAAAGCAAATGTGTTCACTGTGTCACTTTAGGTGTAGGTGAAGAATTTTAAGTAATGTGTTCTAGCCAAATGAAGCATAAAATGTGATCTGAAGAAGTCACCATTTCTACTTCTATTTCTATTCCCCTGGGCTCCTGAACAACTTTCGCACACCTTGCCCTGAATAACTTGCAAAGTTGTCATGCTACGATCCTGGTCTGTATTTATGTTTTCCTAGAAAAGTTTATAGTGATAATAGATATACTCAAACAGGCATTCCAGTTAGCTCTGCTGCTAATTAAACCTTATGGTTATTGTTCATAGGGGGATGTCGGTGTATTTTGTTAAAAAGTATGTCACTGACCAATATTGTTAATTGCATGACAGACATCCCTTAATTATGTGGATAAACAAAAAAACTTGGTTAACAACTATCCAGGGAGTGATATTAGTTGTGTGTATCAATAAGCTTACAGACAACAAGGAATTATATAGAGAAGGAAAGGCAACTGATTGATAATTTGTGAACTCTTCACTTATTCACGCAATATTTCTTTTTCAATTATCTTAACTTCCATTCATCTCAGAAACACAAATCAAAATTCTTACATTGCAGAATAAAATTCTCATCAAAGCAATACCATTTCCAGTAACTTGTGTTTAAAATTGTTGAAGTACTTCTGATTACAAAATTTGTATACTGCACCTAAGATAACAACAAATTACGAGAAATTTTACTTTAAACCTCAATATCTTCAAGATCATTTTGCATGATTGAAACATTTTAAAACATCTTTAATAACATATAACTAACAGTTTATGTTCAAGAAATTAGTTACCTGTGAATTATGAGTGGTTTATTTACAAATAATTAATCCGTCATGTGCTACTTTATCAATATTTAGTCAGGAGATGCAAGTTTCCTATCCTTCTATATAAGTCATTGCAGACAGTATGAAGAAGAAATAGCTGCATTTTGTTACTTTTATAAAATTATACTGTATGGTAGTTTTTTTGGTGGGTAGAATATTCTTGTGTTTCTGCTTTCACAACTGCAGACTTTTTCTCAACAGAATATTTATCCAATACTTTTTTTTTCAATCTCATCAATTTTTTTTTTGAGCATGCATGAAATCTATGTACCATTTACACATTTCGAAGATTTGGAGAAATTACAGGTAATTATTGTCAGATAGCATGAAAAAATAAACCAACTGATAAAATTGCGTGGTGGGTGGGGTATTGTGATATATATACATGCATGGGCATAATGAAGAGTGGTTTTAAAAGGAAAAAGTGTGATTCTTACGGCAGCGATTCTTACGGAAATAAAACCCTGGACAGATTTGCATTTTGGAATTTTAGAAGCCCTGATTGTCACATCTTCAACTTTTGATGCATTGTGTCTCAAAAGTCTGTTGTTATTGTGTACATCACAAATGTTTAAAAGAGAAAAGGAGGTCAATTTTTTTAAATAAATGAAATTGTTATAGGACCCTGGTTTAAAATTACATCATAGGACCCTGGTTTAAAATTACACCATAGGACACTGGTTTAAAATAACATCATAGGACCCTGGTTTAAAATTACACCATAGGACCCTGGTTTAAAATAACATCATAGGACCCTGGTTTAAAATAACATAATAGGACCCTGGTTTAAAAAAAACATCATAGTACCCTGGTTTAAAATAACACCATAATACCCTGGTTTAAAATAACACCATAGGACCCTGGTTTAAAATAACACCATAGTACCCTGGTTTAAAATAACACCATAGGACCCTGTTTTAAAATAACACCATAGGACCCTGGTTTAAAATAACATCATAGTACCCTGGTTTAAAATTATTTAACACCATATGACCATGGTTAAAAAAACATCATAGGACCCTGGTTTAAAATAACACCATAGTACCCTGGTTTAAAATAACACCATAGGACCCTGGTTAAAAAAACATCATAGGACCCTGGTTTAAAATAACACTATAGGACCCTGGTTTAAAATAACACCATAGGACCCTGGTTTAAATTAACACCATATGACCATGGTTAAAAAAACATCATAGGACCCTGGTTTAAAATAACACTATAGGACCCTGGTTTAAAATAACACCATAGGAACCTGGTTTAAAATAACACCATATGACCATGGTTAAAAAAACATCATAGGACACTGGTTTAAAATAACACCATAGGACCCTGGTTTAAAATAACACCATAGGACCCTGGTTAAAAAAACATCATAGGACCCTGGTTTAAAATAACACTATAGGACCCTGGTTTAAAATAACACTATAGGACCCTGGATTAAAATAACACCATAGGACCCTGGTTTAAAATAACATCATAGGACCCTGGTTTAAAAAGAATGAAAAAACATGTCATAGAACTTTTTGTAACTGAAAAAAAAAGTAATAACATTATAACCCTGGTTGTGAAAATGAAAAAAAACCGTAGGAGCCATGTTTGTAAACAAGGAAAACTTGTCATAGGACTCTGGTTTTGAAGTGCAAAAGACATTATGATAAGGACTCTTGTAAGGAAATGATAGAAATAATCATATGGTCCAGTTTTGAAACAGAAATCAAAAAGTTATCATATCAGCCTGGTTCAGAAAACAAGAAAAAAGGACCCTGGTTTAGAAAAAGAATAACAATGCAGAAAGAATCTATGGTATCTGATGGTTGGATCAGATACAGATGATGCCAGTTTACCTGTGTTACAGGTGAGACTTCTGTAAGTAAATATATGTGTAATTTTTGGTCCTTTATTGCAGGTTTGGAGTATGGATAACATGATTTGTTCTCAGACATTGGTACGACATCAGGGCAGCGTCGCATGTCTCTCCGTGTCTCGGGGACGGGTGTTCTCAGGTGCTGTGGACAGTACAGTGAAAGTATGTATAGCTGTCTAATTTGCTGTTGGTGGAATGTCTTGTTTTCTACTGAAGTCGGGCCTGGGTGTGACTGTCAATCCAGGGATTGTGTGTTTGAATCCCCACCTGGCCACAGTCTCTATGAACTTTATTCTATGGCAATGAATCATCACTTTCTGAATATGTGGGGAAGTAGTCAATAAGTTGCAGAGATAAGGTGTGTTGACTGGTTAACTGCCTAGCCAATCCCAGGGTTGATCATTATGTGGGGAAGTAGTCAATAAGTTGCAGAGATAAGGTATGTTGATTGGTTAACTGCCTAACCAATCCCAGGGTCAATGATAAGATGTACTGAACACTGTTATATCACTCAAATGATGAACAAAGGAGCAAATCCCCACACAAAAAATCTTATTGAAATTATGAATTATGAAACTGAATGGAACTTAATTTAAATAATAAAATAAAGGATTGATGACTATCCATTAATGTGAGCCTTATCTTTGCTTAATCTTCTTACATGTACATTGTACCTAATTTATGCATATACTTGTGATGTAATTCCTGTTATGGTTGTTTGTATGAATTATTTTACTCTCGTCCATCAGCAGATGATTTTATTGCTTTCTGTACATTAAATCATTCACTCTTTGACTGACTGACTGAATGCCATATCCCGCTGTGACCTTGTTAAACCCCCTAACAGTACATGACATGCAAACTGATACTTTTTTTTTTATTTCTCGCTGAAATAAAAATAGCTCATGTTCTGTAATATTTGAGCAGAGGTCAGAATAGTACATTGTAGCTAATGACCAATGCAAAGGAAAGTTTGATCCTTTTGTTTTAACAACAATATAGATACTATATGACCATTATATACTAAAGTAGAGTTTGTGACCAGTGCCTGCGATATAAACACTTGTATTGTATATTGTTTTTCAGCATAATTTTTGATTGAAAAGTCAATCAGTAAGTTTTGACAGGAAAGTAGTTCACCTGACAGGCTGATGTTCAGAAAATGTAATTGCTGCTGCCCTCAAACTCGTGTGACTAGCATTGAATTGGCCAGTTCATGTAATATGTAATCTTTTTACAAAGGTTTAAGACACTTTGAATGAAATGAATAGTTGGAAAAACAAATTTATCACTTTGTTGTTTGCAGGTTTGGCAAGCCTAATGCCTTCGCAATCGGCTTTTTGGCAGATTCATCATCATAGAAAACTACAAAAACAGATATGTACTATCTAGCCATTCAACTGGATTCACCATCATAGAGAACTACAAAAACAGATATGTACTTTTCAGCCATTCGACTGGTTTCACTATCATAGAGAAAAACAAAAACAGATATGTACTGTCTAGCCATTTGACTGGATTCACCATCATAGAGAAAAACAAAAACAGATATGTACTGTCTAGCCATTTGACTGGATTGACCATTATAGAGAAAAACAAAAACAGATATGTACCATTCACCAATTCGACTGGATTCACCATCATAGAGAAAAACAAAAACAGATATGTACTGTCTAGCCATTTGACTGGATTCACCATCATAGAACAATAAGAGACAGATATATAGTGACTGGTCAAATGATTTACCATGGTTAACATTGGCAATAATCCTCTGATATGTACAAAGATATTAAAAAAAGGGTTTCATGATAAAGAAATATACAACTGTTGTGAATTCATGAATAAAGTCTATAATCCTGTTTATCCAGTTGTTACAGAAACAATTTCATTTATATTATTTTTATACATCTCCTGTAATATGATGTAACAACACCAATAACAAACATATTCATTATTTAAACAACACATCTACACACATTTTCAACTTCATTTACAAACATTTTCATTGCTTTATCATCCCTTACACACACATTCATATACACCATTCATCATTCTTTACACACACATTCATATACACCATTCATCATCATTTACAAACACATTCATATACACCATTCAAAATCCCATACACACACATTCATATACACCATTTATCATCCCTTGCACACACATTCATATACAATATTCATAATCCCTTACACACACATTCATATACACCATTCATCATCATTTACACACACAATCATATACACCATTCATCATCCCTTACACACACATTCATATACACCATTCATCATCCCTTGCACACACATTAATATACACCATTTATCATCCCTTACACACACATTCATATACACCATTCATCATCCCTTACACACACATTCATATACACCATTCATCGTCCCTTACACACACACTAATATACATTATTCATCAGCCTTTACACACACATTCATATACACCATTCATCACCCCTGGCACACATTCATATACACCATTCAGCATCCCTTACACACACACTAATATACATTATTCATCAGCCTTTACACACACATTCATATACACCATTCATCACCCCTGGCACACATTCATATACACCATTCATCACCCCTTACACACACTTTCATATACACCATTCATCATCGTTTACACACACATTCATATACACCATTCATCACCCCTGACACACATTCATATACACCATTCATCACCCCTGACACACATTCATATACACCATTCATCACCCCTGACACACATTCATATACACCATTCATCATCGTTTACACACCTTATTGATATCAACTCCAATCACACACATGTTCCTTATTGCAACATCAACACAAATTCATTATTTAACTCCCCCTCCCTTCCCCACATTTCAGCACCATTTGTATCATTTACATTTACTCCATCCGTCATATCCATAATGTTATAGATTACATTGATTTTAATATCTTTATATATCTTCAGATTTAAAGAACAGAATATTCCATTGTAAAAGCATAGTCATACGGTTTCTTTAAAAATATGACATTTTTTCTGTAATATCTGGATATAGGATGTTTGATGTTTGTGAAGAGCAAGGTTCGTGAGTTCAAACAGTGATAGTAATGGACAAGAAATAGAAAAGATAGTCCATACGCTGTTATGAACATGTTTTAGAGAAAGTGACTTGTCATGCCTGTATTACAATAGAGACAATGTTGGTACCTTTCTATATAGCTTGTTAAACCAGTTACCATTCCTTTAATGTTAGATTACAGAGAATTTAATCTGGATTACAATTACATGTGCTAGTTTGTGCTGTTGTTATTATTTAGGGCACATGGTTCACCTTAAAAACGACAATTTTTATATCGAGTGTTCTTCTGTGGCCTATTAAATGGATCTTTACACCAGTCCTATGAACGTAAGGTTTTTATAATGAAATATACTTATCTTAGAGAATTGCATATAAGTTTTAGAAATCATAAAAACAAAAATTGGTATATGCTTATGTGTGTTATATAACATCCTGCAGTTTTGATTAGCTGGACATTTGTGTGATGAAAAGCATTTTGTTGTATATTATTTTATTTTAGATAAAGTGTTCCAGTCATAACTAAAACACATTGTAGGGTGCCACTACACAGTTGAATTTTTTCTTTGTTCTATATAAAATAAGGTCTAGGATTTCCATATTAAAGAAAGAATTCAATATAGAATTTTTTTCATAGCAGAAATGTATATACCCACATAAAAATGCACAATAAATGGTAGGTTCACCAGCTTGTTTTTTTTAAAGAGTGTGCAGTTACACACTGAGATTTTTTTTAAAAAACAAGTCTTCAAATGCTTATAAATACATACAAATGTTGAAATCCTATAAAAGTCACTTTTTTAACACCAGTGATGTCTTATTACAGAATATGCTATGCCAACTTATGCTCTACTCATCTGCAGCAAGAAATCACAACCACTATGAACCATTTTGAAAATATTTCAAAACCAAATTACAAAGGCCTTTTATTTAAGTGTAAGAATCATGTTACGGTTGGAAAAAGGGGCGTTACTGTGTAGTGAGACGTGTTGTAACTAAAACGCATTGGAATAACTAAAACACATAGTATGTTGTAAATATATTAATTGATATACAGTGAAAGGAAAAAGAAAGTATACATACCTATAAACGTCGACAGGTCAAGGAACAATAAATGTATTGCATATAAATTGTGTATATTTATATTTCATCATATTGATGAATCAAAAAACAAACATTTAATTCATTTCAAAGTAAAACAATAAGAAAAAATCAGTCCATTTTCCATCACATGAATAAACAATAATGAAATAATTTTAAAAACCAAAATGTATACTTTCTTTTTCCTTTCAGTGTACAAACTAAATGTTATAAAGATTTAAAAAGTTAACTAAATTGAGAACACCACAAACATGTACTGACAAGGGAGATAACTGAAACATATGCCCCAAACAATAATCTCTAAATGTTCCATGTATATGTGCAATATAATGTATTATATCATTGATATTTATGTTGAAACATATTTTTTTCTCTTCCTCAGTATACAAACTGTTTTATAATACAATGTAAGACTGTTTGTACTGTGACTATTTACACTTGTTTGAAGTACTCTTGTATACACTTGTAATCAGACTTGGGGGCTGCCTGCTTGTCAGTTGTCGTGTTGTTTTCCAGTGTAAGAATAACTTTTTTGCTTGTTATTTGCCTTTTTATGGTATATAATGCTTGTATTATAACCAGTCCTCAACTTGGAGAAAAAAGACACCTCTGTGTAAAATATATAAGCTTAGCTATGCTCTTTTGCTCCAAGGTGATGGCTTATGTCAGATATAAGGAGTAAAAAGTCAGTTATAGCGCACAAATATATAAGCAGTTATTGTTTTTTGTTCTTATGTGATGAATCCAGCGGTTGTGAGTTTGAATCCACACCCGGCAACAGTCTCAATGATGATTGATATACGACATTGTGTCTCATTATCATTCATCACTCGCTGCTGATTCAAGTGGGTAAGTTATTGGTTACTTGCGGAGCTTGGGTGTGCTCGAGTACTGGTTAACTTTCAGGATCCCAGGAAACAGTGGTTAGGTTAACTGATTTGTTAGCCCTCGATGGCATAAAAATGGCTAAGTAATCAATCAATCAATCTCATGTGATGAATAAGGTCAGTCATAAAGTGCCGTTGGTTCTACTCGATATCATTATGAGGTCTTCCTTTCATCAGTACACCAGATGCAGGATGATAGGTACTGTAATGTGTTGAAAATGGCATTCAAGCCCATTTATAAGATTCATAATACTATTGGAACAAAAGACACACTTGTTAATCACTTCCTAAAAGTGACGTTTGTAAGAAGGGTTGATGGCAATATGTGTTCAGAAAGATTTAGATATCATTAAATGAGTGCCAAACAAAGTCTTCCTTCATTCATAATCCCTTCTTCCACTCATAAATGGATCAATCTGAAGTATCCCTGCATTCATATATGGATCAGTCCAAAGTCTCCCTCCATCCATAAATGGATCAATCTGAAATATCCCTGCATTCATATACGGATCAGTCCAGTCTCACTCCATCCATAAATGGATCAATCTGAAGTATCCCTGCATTCATTTATGGATCAGTCCAAAGTCTCCCTTCATCTATGAATGGATGAACCAGATGTCTCCCTTCATTCATTAGTGGATATGTCCATACTTTACACTTTTGTTCGCCAAAATGACCAGTTCAAAGTGTGAAGGTAAATAAAAACATAAACTTGACTTTACACTTTGCCATGAACTAAGGATTGATTGCGACCATTTGGATAACCATTTTCACCAGAGAAAATGTTAAACAAATCTGAAACTTTCCATGTTTTTATCAATACTGTAAACTATGCAAATCAAGCATGTGTTGAAGTTTGTTGGGTTTTTTTTTCAAATTTTAAAATGAGATCAGAAAAACTTTTCAAAAACAGTTTGAAGCAGGCGACACTGTGACATCCCGAGTTCTGGTGCAGTGTTCCATAGAAATGTAATAGTATGTTAAAATAGGTATATGTAATATATACATATTTATATATATATATAATAGTTACTCTAGAAATATTTTACTGAAATGTTTTACACTATCATCATTCTATGATTTAAATGAATTGTTTTGTCTGTTTAATAGTTACATCATCATGTGACATTTAATTTGTACGCATTTCTGATTTTTTTTTTAATTTGTAAAAGTCTTTTATACATGACCAGCATTAATTAACTATGAAGTATACCAATTATGTAAGTGTATAATTTGTTGATTCTGCCATATCTAGATTACTTGATGTGAATATTTTTTTGTATAAAAAAAAAGTAAAGATAAACAAAAATAGCAAAACTATTTGTCTATTTATTTATGTTCTATCTGAATGTCTTTAATTGGAGAAAAGTAGTTATTAAGGCATTTTGGTTAACAGTGTTAGAATTAATCAGTGACATGATATCATATTCCTGTTTGGCATATTCCTGTTTGATGACATTGGTATCAGCATTGTCAGCATCAGTGTTGTGACATTGTCAATATTCTCTACATCTGACAGTTGGTTACATTTGCCAACATTGTCAGCATATGTGAGTATCATGACATTACTATAGACATTGTCAGTATCTGACTGTGTTTTGACATTGTGCTGAGCAGTGTCATTATCAGGCTGTGTTTTGACATTGTGCTGAGCAGTGTCATTATCTGACTGTGTTTTGACATTGTGCTGAGCAGTATCATTATCAGGCTGTGTTTTGACATTGTGCTGAGCAATGTCATTATCTGACTGTGTTTTGACATTGTGCTGAGCAGTGTCATTATCAGGCTGTGTTTTGACATTGTGCTGAGCAATGTCATTATCTGACTGTGTTTTGACATTGTGCACAGTAGTGTCAGTGTCTGACTGTGTTATGATATTGTGCTGAGCAATGACTGTTTCTGACTGTGTTTTGATGTTGTGCTGAGCAATGTCAGTATCTGACTGTGTTTTGACTTTGTGCTGAGCAATGTCATTATCTGACTGTGTTTTGACATTGTGCTGAGCAATGTCATTGCCTGACTGTGTTTTGATCTTGTGCTCAGCAGTGTCAGTATCTGACTGTGTTTTGATATTGTGCTGAGCAACGACTGTTTTTGACTGTGTTTTGATGTTGTGCTCAGCAATGTCAGTATCTGACTGTGTTTTAACATTGTGCTGAGTATGTTAGCATCTGACTGTGTTTTGACATTGTGCTGAGCATTGTCAGCATCTGCATGTGTTCTGGGATTGTACTGAGCAACGTCAGTATCTGACTGGGTTTTGACATTGTGCTGAGCATTGTCAGTATCAGACTGTGTTTTGAAATTGTGCTGGGCATTGTCAGAATTCGACTGTGTTCTGACATTGTGCTGAGCAGTGTCATTATCTGACTTTGTTTTGACATTATGCTGAGCATTGTCAGTATGGGACTATTTTGACATTGTGCTGAGCAATGTCATTATCTGACTGTGTTTTGACATTGTGCACAGTAGTGTCAGTGTCTGACTGTGTTATGATATTGTGCTGAGCAATGACTGTTTCTGACTGTGTTTTGATGTTGTGCTGAGCAATGTCAGTATCTGACTGTGTTTTGACTTTGTGCTGAGCAATGTCATTATCTGACTGTGTTTTGACATTGTGCTGAGCAATGTCATTGCCTGACTGTGTTTTGATCTTGTGCTCAGCAGTGTCAGTATCTGACTGTGTTTTGATATTGTGCTGAGCAACGACTGTTTTTGACTGTGTTTTGATGTTGTGCTCAGCAATGTCAGTATCTGACTGTGTTTTAACATTGTGCTGAGTATGTTAGCATCTGACTGTGTTTTGACATTGTGCTGAGCATTGTCAGCATCTGCATGTGTTCTGGGATTGTACTGAGCAATGTCAGTATCTGACTGGGTTTTGACATTGTGCTGAGCATTGTCAGTATCAGACTGTGTTTTGAAATTGTGCTGGGCATTGTCAGAATTCGACTGTGTTCTGACATTGTGCTGAGCAGTGTCATTATCTGACTTTGTTTTGACATTATGCTGAGCATTGTCAGTATGGGACTATTTTGACATTGTGCTGAGCAGTGTCAGTATCTGACTGTTTTGACATTGTGCTGAGCATTGTCAGTATCTGATTTTGTTTTGACATTATGCTGAGCAATGTCAGAGTCTGACTGTATTTTGACATTGTGATGAGCAATGTCAGTATCTGACTGTGTTTTGACATTATGCTGAGCAATGTCAGTATCTGACTGTGTTTTGACATGCTAAGTTATGTCAGTATCTGACTGTTTTGACATCATGCTGAGCATTGTCAGTATCTATTGTTTTCTGAAATTTTGATGAGCATTGTCAGCATTTGTCTCTGATGGCAATTTGTGAGCGTGTATTGACAGCATCTGTCTGTTACAACACTTTGATGAGCATTGTGAGTATATACCTCTGCTATTACATTGTCGTGGTGAACATTGTCCGCAACTGACAGTATCTGCCTGTGTAATGGCATTGTGTTGATCATTGTCAACATTTGCCTGTACATGATTTGCCATGAGCATTGTCAACATTCGCCTGTACATGTACATGTTTGCCATGAGCATTGTCAACATTCGCCTGCACATGTTTGCCATGAGCATTGTCAACATCCATCTGTACAATGTTCAGTATTGACTGTATCACGTACAGTATATGTCATTCTGTGTATGGCAAATACCATGATGTCATGTATAGTATATATCATGTACAGTATATTCCATGTACAGTATTGGCTGTATCATGTACAGTATATGTCATTCTAGGTATAGTAAATACCATGATGTCATGTATAGTATATATAATGTACAGTGTATTCCATGTACAGTATTGACTGTATCATGTACAGTATATGTCATTCTGTGTATGGCAAATACCATGATGTCATGTATAATATATATCATGTACAGTGTATTCCATGTACAGTATTGGCTGTATCATGTACAGTATATGTCATTCTAAGTATAACAAATACCATGATGTCATGTATAGTATATATAATGTACAGTATTGACTGTATCATGTACAGTATATGTCATTCTGTGTATGGCAAATACCATGATGTCATGTATAGTGTATATCATGTACAGTGTATTCCATGTACAGTATTGACTATCATATACAGTATATGTCATTCTGTGTATGGTATGTGCCATAATGTCATGTACAGTGTAAAGCATGTATATAGTATATAGCATGTAGATTTAATAGTCATTTTATATCATGTACAGTGTATGTTATATATAGTATATGTCATCTCTAGTATATATCAGATATACTGTATATTAAGTACAGTGAACATGTATCTTGTGTGCATTATGTAAAGTGTTAGAAAAAGTTAACATTGTTTTCTGCATTATTTTTGTGTTTTTAGCTCTACTGGCCAAAGGCCAGAAGTGCTTATGCGATGGCGCGTTGTCTGTCGTCCGTCGTCTGTCGTCTGTTAGCAGCACTTTCTCTAAAACCACTAGGCCAATTAAACTGAAACTTCACATGCATGTTTCTGTTGCATAGGAGACTATACAAAAGATTTTTTTTTTTCAATCTGAAATTCAAGATGGCCGCCGTTACTAAAAAAATAGTCCAAAACTTAAAAAATCTTTTTCTCATAAACGGCCCAACAGATTTTCAAAATGACTGGGTTCCACTGTTTTAAGGGGTCAGGAGGGGCCCCAAAAGGGTAAAAATTGGGAATTACTAAAATCGTTTTCTTAAGAACCGGTAAGTCAGATTTGTTCATATTTGGCATAAATTATCCCTATGTGTAGGGGTTTGATTGCAGATAAGAATTAAGGAGCTAACGTTTATAAGGGCCCTGTAAGGGGACTTAGAATTTTACATAGGGATACTATGGGAAAACAGAAAATTCTCTTTTTCTTTCATCTATTCTGAAACCACTAGGTCAATTAAAATGAAACTTCACATGCATGTTTCTGTTGCATAGGAGACTACAGAAGATTCTTCTTTTTCGATCTGAAATTCAAGATGGCCACCGTTTACTAAAAATAGTCCAAAACTTAAAAAATCTTCTTCTCATGAACGGCCCAGCAGATTTTCAAAATGTTTATGTAATTATGATGACCAACTATAGTTTTGTTAGATTTGTTCAAATCTTGTCCCTAGGGTTAAAAATGACCCCGCCCCGATATTTCTATTGCATAGGAGAATTTCAAAAAGTGCTATGGCCACTATGAGTCAGTAGAGCGTCCTCAGGCCCTCTTGGACCTATTGTTATAGATACTTTGGTGTTATAAAATGCAATTTACATCAATGATAAATGTATGAAGATATCCACATTTCCATTTTGTTTTTAAGTTTTATATGTACATACAGCAAGGTTAGGATATTTTGTACTTTTTTGTGTACATGTATGTTTTGTAAGTTTATATATGTTACTGTTTATATATTAATAAACCTGAGTATGAATGTAAAGCTTGTATTGCCGAAGTTTTAATAAACATCTCAACTTGAATATATACTCAGCCCATCTGCTCATGTGAGATTTGACAGTCGGAGACAATTTCTTATAAAGTTTTTTTTATAAGATTCAATACATGATGTGCATATAATTACGGCTGATCATACATCAGTGTATTCAGTAGTCAGTTCTAAAACATTTACAATAATATTGTCCATGATATGCCAATGAAGCGCGGCTGTAGTGTATTGGATAGTGTTGGATGCTCATGCCAGAGGTTGTGGGTTTGATCCCCAGCTTGACCCGATGCCTCTAATAAAATGACACTCAGTACTGGTTCTACACAGGAAGTTGACTTGAGAGTGTTTCATATAAGCTCTGAGTTTTCAACGCAATAAAGCTAAAACAGATTTAAATACTATAAACGTGATAAACTATAATGCTAGTCTAAAATATGCGTTCTGTTCTGTATTATGATGGCTAGATCATACAAGCAAAGCAATTTTAGTGTGACTGTAACATCAGAACTATTTCCTGTGTTCCATGTCTTACAAATACGAGACAAGTATGTTATAGTTCCACTTTGTATTGTAAGAATCTGGTTTTCATTACTTGTAGTAGCGCTTAAGTGTATTAGTTTTTCAAGAACTAAAAAATTCTATCTTTTATGGAAAGTAGTGAACTTTTGGTTTGGTATTTCTAGAGAAATTATTTAAGTTTATTTTATGAAATCATAGCTAAAGGTTATTAAATAATTTTGCATTTTGGATCACTCAATTAACAATTTATTATCTATATACGTGTACATGTTTTATATTGAAATTATTGATAATTTTTTCTTTGTTATTTTTTAAACAAATTATACAATGTGCATTATATTGACTTTATCATAATGGTATTTATAAAGGTTAAAAGGACACACGGCAATTTTAATATATTTTCATTTAACTCTTTTTTTCTGAAAATTATATATCTGCATAAATAGAAATATGAAATTTAACTTTCACAGAATGTGTGCAGACCCTTACTGGTAATCTTGTTTCTGTTTTTTAAAGGTTCATAACCCTGGTAAATATGATAAACTGTATCGTATTCTGCATATTTACATAATCAACAAAAAGTGTAGCAGATATTTTATTTTCATCAGTGTTTATGGTTAGATAGAGAAAAAAAATCCATAGAAAAATAAATACACAATATTATGTTTTACGAACTTTAACGCATACTTTCAAAACTGACGCGTCTTCATTAGTTTTATAATCAAAGGCCTGAATGGCCTGAGGGAAGGCTCACTCATTCACAGTTTTGCCCATCATGTCGGCTGTCTTTAATTTCTTGTCAGAATACGATATACAGATTTACCAATGAGCTCATGAATACAGATCGTAAGACAGATAGAAAGAATTTTTTTATATCATAAACCAACATATTGATGACCCATCAAATATATGATCATAGTTGTTATGTTAGATGCAACAGAAGACTTCCATATTATGTAGCTATAAGTGTAAAATCATGTAAAACAAAATATTTGAAAGACAGATGTCATTTGTTTTAAAATAAATTAAACAACCTGTGGTTGATAAAAAGAAAGAAATGAACAAACAACATAGTATAACACAGGTTTCCTCCATTCTTCTTTTGAGACGACCCCCATATATGTGTTTCAGACCAAATTGCAGGAACGTCACAAATAAATAGAACAAGTGGTGTTAAAAAATGTAATATTTTGTATGTATTTCTTCATTACATATAATATTTTAAATGTAGTAGGCATACTTGAAGATCTGATTTCAAAGCACATGTATGGAAAAAAGACAAAAAACACATTTTTGAAATAGCGTAAACGTCAATAGAATATGACTGATTTTCACAAATGACGATAGAAAAAACCACAAATATTGGCCTTTGTGTGAGATCAAATTGATATTTTAAAAACAAAGCAAGTAAACTACCATTTTAATGTATTTCAGCCTTTATCAATATAAATAATTCTGAATCCTATGTCAATCTGAAATCGTGGTATTGAGAAATGGCAGCCTTATTAATCGTCGCTTGCCATGCTGAATAGGAACTCCTTTACCGTTGCTATACTAATGCACAGTAGTCATCTGCATTCCAAGTCATTAAGTGGAAATTGTATGCTTTGACTACTATTTTTTTTGTCAGAGGAAATGAAATTGTGGTCAACAGAATAAAAAAAAAGGTTTTAAACAAAATGGTTATATAGGCTGCACACGATCCCTATGGAAGGCTTCAGCTGCCAAAAATATTAATAATTTCTTAACATGGGAGTTTCAGATTATAATACTTGGGAATAAATATCTCCTTGTGATAATTATCAAAGATTGATTCTTCTGAACATTAGTAAGATTCCATTCAAACTTTGCTGTGTGTCTCTTTTTTAATTAATTAAAGGGAATATATCATGATTTTTCAAAATTTTAAAATTGGCTAAAACATTTTTTTTCCAACATACCATGTCTACTAATATATATTCACTGATCCCTTATTGCCAAAAATATATCTATATAAACATGTCAAAATAATATATTGAAAAAGGCTTTCTTAAGTGGGCTACTACGCCCCTAGGTTAGATTAAATTAAATTTTTGAGTCATATTATATGAGTCACATGATTTCATTTTGATTTCAGTTTGGTCAGTTATACAGGTTTACACGTAGTAAAAATGTGTCTGAATGATGATGTGAAGGTTGTCAAACAGTATTTAAGTGCTGTATATATTTAGAATGATGATTTCATTTCAAGTTTATAGATAGTCACTGCAGTTTAAACATCAATTTTGTCACATTTTGGTGGATTTGACATACTAAACTATTCAGATTATATTTATAAATGATAGCTAGCTTTTTATAGCTTTTTTTCCATTTTGATAATTATTTTATTTTTGAAAATATTTATAGCATTTTATCCTGCTATACTCCCTTTAAATCCAAAATAATGAATTAGAACCGTTTATTTCAAATCAAGTTCCTTATATCTGAAATTGTTGTCTTAATTTGGCAAAACTACATCACCTGATCAATTTCCTAAAATATATATATATAAAAAAAAACTTGACTTTTAATACAAAGTTGCAATTCCCATCATTTAGCTGTATTTTTTTAATTTTCAGCATATCTTTTTTTCATGTCGGAATCCCCAGGTATGATGATCGTGGAGATAGATATATATATATCACGGTTATTAACAGGAAGTGACTGATGAGGAATTAAGATATATGTAATGTGCTTATCTGCTACAGATTGTGCTAAAAATAGCATATAACGTGTAACAGAGGTGAGGTTGTGATCAAATCTATCATTGTGTCCTTGTATATAGGTTTGCCGCCTTCATGTTTCTTTTTTTTTTATGAATTGATTATTAAAGTTAAACATATTTTTCTCTTCTGCTCAAAGAGAAATTAAAGAATAAAATTGACCTGATGTGCCAGACTGTCAATCAAACAAGTTGATAATCCAATCAGCAGTCAATATTTGTTGCTACATCACAATTTCTCCTAGACAAACAAACAAGGTCTAAGTAAACACCACATTGAATATACTTGGACATTGCCACGTAGCCAGTGGGCATGTATATACTCGGACATTGCCATGTAGCCAGTGGGCATGTATTTACTTGGACATTGCCACGTAGCCAGTGGGCAGAGTGGTAATCATTCTTACATCAGGTACATTGTATATAATTGGACATTGCCACGTAGCCAGTGGGCAGAGTGGTAGTCATTCTTACATCAGGTCAATAAATACAAAGGTGTGAGTGCTATTTTGGAAACAAGAATTTTTAAATTATAAACAGCTAAAAAAATACTAAAGAAATTTAACTGTCTTTGTTGTTTATATTTTCTGAAATATATCTTTAATAGCAGCTATAAAATAAACTTTCATTAAATGAAACAAAGCATTCATTGTAGTCATGGCATATAGGATATGTTTTGTACAAATTGCAGTCAGTTTCCTGGAAAATTGAATAAAATGGAAGTATAACCAAACATATAATGATTCATATTAGCTTCCAATATTGATTTATTTTAATAACCACTTTAGATAAATGACAATTCAACATAATTTATAGCTCCCAGTAAAATTGACCCTCTAAATTTTATCATTGTAATTTAATTTTAAACCTAAGCTTAATTTTAGCCGAGATAATGGCCGATGTATGTTGATGTAGAATATCTGTAGGATTGAATGCCAGTTGACATGTTTTTGTCATGCCATGATTGATAGCTGGTGAAATAAAATGCAGATAACGTGGCATTGTCATTGTTTTGTTAGTCTTTATCCATAAACATTAAGCTTTCACACGGCCATTGATTGGATTATGGTTTTAGCCAATTAATATTTATTCTTTCTAGATTTTGCAGTAATGCTGAAAAATTTCAAATCTGAAGTTGATGTATATTGGTTTGTAAGTGATTTTCTCTGTATTTTCCAATATCAGTCTGAAATTATAATTGAACTACATACATCCTATTATTCTGGGCACAGTGCCAAATGTTATTTTAGATCACCTGGGGCAAAAGTTCAACTTGATGAGCCATTTTGATTGGTAGTAGCCAGCCATCTGTGAACTTCAATGTTGTCCGCACTTTAGCACCTGCATAACAAACTTGCAGAGTAGTTGGGTCACCATAATATTTGGACAAATTGTCAAAATGGCCAAGCTGGATAATTATTGCTAGAGTTATGACCCTTGCATTGGCAAAACCCATGAATACCATTTGATGTTGTATGCGCTCTAGAAATCGCAGTTTTATTTGATCATCATTAAAATTATGCAGTTGTTTAATAACCATATTAATTTGTTGGACAAGTTTTTGAACTGGCAAATTAGTATTATTATTGCTCGAGTCAAATTGCTTGAATCGTCAAAAATATGATATTTGACCTTGAGTGCACTTACATTCACAGTTTTAATTTGATATTCATCAAACTCATACTGTCAATTGTATAACCAAAATATCATTGACAAGCTCTTGAACTAGCCAAAGCGGATAAATTTGAGTGTTGGAGTTGTGACCTGTGAATCATAAAAAATTGTGTTATTTGAACTTATGTGCACTCTGGCACATGCAGTTTTCATTTGATCTTCACCAAACTTGACTTGTATTAAAAAAACAAAAAAATTTAAAACTAAAAATAGGAAATATAATCCTCCCACTCTCCCCGTTTTTAAGAAAAATTTGAATGATAATCTAGCAACTAATTTGTAATGGCCTTATGCTGTATTTTTATAACCATAAGATTTCCAACAAGTTCTTGAACTGGCTAATTTAGATAATGTAAGGCTCAATGTAAAGAGACAGAGTTATGGCCCTTGAATTGTTGAAAAAAAAACGATAAAATGAACAGGACACCCATTCGGAAGATACGTACCCCTCTGCAAAGATTGGCAGCGACTCTATTCTTAGCCAGACCGTGGCGTGGTCTAGTGGTCCCCCTAGCATGCTGAAGGTTGTGGGTTCAATCCCCGGCTGGATCATACCAATGACTTTAAAAATGGTACTAGAAGCTTCCTTGCACGACGCTCAGCATTTAGAGGAGAGTTCTAAGTCGGTCAGCCCAGTGTCAGTATAATGTGACTGGGTGGGGTATCACCATGTGTCTGCGGCATGTTTTTCCAGTGTGACAGCACTTAGAATACTGTCTCAAGTAGTCACCGTCACGATATGACTGAAAAATTGTTTAAAGCGATGCTAAACACCTTACAACAACAACTATTCTTAACCGGAATAACGCGGGCTTTTAACCTGAAAAATTAAGTCCAAAAAGGGCTATAACTCTGCCAAAATGAAACCTAGAGTTATGGTTCTTGTCTCTGTGTGTTCCAATGATGATGCTGAACACACATGTGAAGTTCCATTCCTATCCAATAAGTGGTTGCATAGATATCTTACCAGATAAAAACCTTTAACCTGAAAAATTAAGTCCAAAAAGGGCCATAACTCTGCCAGAATGCAACCCAAGAGTTATGGTTCTTGTCTCTATGTGTTTCATTGGTAATGCTGAACACACATGTGAAGTTTCATTTATATCCAATGAGTGGTTGCATAGATATCTTACCTGATAAAAAACTTTAACCTGAAAAACCAAAGCCGACACTGGGGCAACACAGTAGCTTCCCTATTCTACAAAAAATCAAGCTAAAAATTACTTTATCAAAACTGGAGTTACTTGACACGCTTTATAATTATGCCAGAGGTAAGCAGTTTAGGGACATAGTGGCCATCGTGTTTAACTTTTACAATCACCACTGTATTGTTTTTGTTTAACATGCAACACAACTAAATCAAGGTTAAAAAAATAATCTGGCAGTTTTGTTTCTCGAAAAAGTAGTTATGTGTGCCTATTTTCTTTAAATGTAGCAAACTTAGGTGTTTGTTAGGGCATAGACTTGGAAATTTGGTAAGGAAACCAAAGGAAGAAAGATTCCATCACTCTCCACTTACAAAATCATATCAACAAATGAATACTATATACAGCCAAACCTGTGTTATTGGTCATCTCTATTAAACAGCCACATTTTCTATTTACCATGTTTATGATTTAAGGTAAAATCAACCTGTATTAAGCAGCCACCTGCCTTAAGAGGTCATTTTTGCTCTTTCTCTTGAGTGGCTGCTTAAGACAGGTTTGACTGTATATGCAGAAAGAAATATATATGATATATGCCAAATAGCAATAATTTCTATCCAAATTCTCAATTTGTTGCCTCTTGTGGCACTACAGTGATCTTGTCAACTCTCCTGGTAGCACCCTCCAACCACAGTCTTAGGTCACCATTAGGTAAAGGCAAGTACATGAATATAACGTCGTAAAGAAATTTATTTTGCTTGGGCTTTGAACCTTAAATGAATATGTTCATGGGAATTAGCAGTTCACTGGGCCCGGTTTCACTTAACATCTAAAGGCGAGATATTCCTCAACTAAAAAATATCAGTTTTGTCTAAAATGATTACATTTCCTCAATAAGCAATATATAACTACACTGAACTGAAATCTGAACAATCTTTACTCCTCGGTAAGGATAACATACAAATTGATCAATGTAAATGAAGTTATGGAATTGTAAACAAGAGCTGTCTGAAGGAAAGTGCGCTCGATTTCTTCGATGCTGTTCTAAAACAACAGCTTTTTCAGGAAATAAGTACCAAATGGAAGACACTTAAAGCTCAGGGTCGGTAAAATGAAACTATAATTATTGCTTGTCTGTTTAAAATGAATTAGCAAAATAAAAAAAGGATAACATGCATAGAGATAAATGTAAATGAAGTAAATTTCAAAAAAATGAAAATCTCTGAAGTTGAGATGTATATTGGGACCAGATGAACAAAGACATGCCAGTGGTGAAGTATTACAATACAGCACGATACTCTCGTATATATTGTACAAATTTGTTTTTATTGATAAAAAAATCCATGATTTATAATATATAAATATCTATGGCATATAAAGATAAATGTGTATATTGCAATAGAAAAAGTAAAATACAAATACTGTAACCAAGAAACAAAACTACACATAAATAAGTATATTTTCTATTAATATTTACATAAATGATTAAATAAATAAAATGAATGAACTGGGTAAACCAATACATTATATATTATACGAAACCAACAGGAAGGAAGATTCCCTTCATGTACAAAAACAACAAAACATATATATTGAGAAAAAAACATAAATCCTCATTTGAATGGATGACCCCTGAGCTATGTTATATGGGGTGTATGTTTATCTGGCTATACAAAGTGAACCTCAAACCTTTACACCTGAACAACTACAGCGTTTCAGCGAACTCTATCCAATAATCAATTTGTTGCCCTTTGCCACATGCATAGGCTACACTGGTCATATTCTTGCCATCTGGTACTACACAGGTCGATATTTTAACCATATTTACAAACAACACAAAGAATAGACACCTATCTCAGGAAAACTGCTGCAGCAATCGCAAGAGAATTAATTCTTACCAAGCAATGTGTGTATTATTTTGTTTTTAACTAATAATTCAAAATCATCAATGAAACACATTGCCCACCTACTGAGATGTCAACCCAACTTATACTTGAGGGCCTCAAGGGAGATTAGTGACTGCTGTTTTATACTTATTGTGTTAACCCCTTGAAATAAAGTTTTATTATTATTATTATTATTCTATATGTATGCATTTATCAAACAAACAGGTAATATTTTAACAAAGTGTAGACAGTACTTTATACAGAATGGGTTTGAATGGAGGAGTTTAACGCCATTTTCAACACATTTCAGGTTATATATGGCATATCCAGTTTTACTGGTGGAGGAAGACCTCAGATTAAGTAGAACCACTGTCCTTTCGCAAGTCACTAGAAACTTTTTCACATAAAGTTTTTGGAGCGAGCTGGACTCAAACCTACGACCTTAGTGGTGAGAGGGTAAGTGATCTTGAGACGGCGCCTTAGACCACTCAGCCATGGAGGACCCTCTGAGAATGGGTTTGAACACCCTTTTCAACATCTTACAGAACTATATAGTAGCCAGATAATGTGGGATACACATGAATTGGAGTAGAACCAGTCTTCTACTGCAAATATTGTTTGACCATAGATAGGCCTGAACATAAGTGGGGACTAGTGAGGGATTTAGAGATGGCACCCGAGACCACCTTATCATAAAAGACCCTGTATTAAACTAAGGATTTACCTGGTTTTAGCAGGAAACTGCCTTAACCCTTTACTCCATAGATACACGTTTTCCCGCACCAATCACGGAAGGCCTTTGAAAACAGTGCAGGAAGAGTTCAGATTGCAATCTGAATACTTCCTGCACTGTTTTTCACTCTGTCAGTAATATAAACATAATTCACCCAATAATTCAAAAGCCTTCTATATAAGGTGTCCAAAGGCGTCTATATCAGAGGTGTCCAAAGGCGTCTATATGAAGTAAAGGGCTAAGCAACATATTTTTCTTTACCAATACCACCTGTATTTTTATATTACCAAGCACAAAGATCCAGCGGGAGATATAATATAAAACTGCTTTACATTGCAATACTACATTTCATTTACATATTAATATGTAACACATCCTTTACTATAAACTTGAAACAGCTCAGCATTTATCAATAAAGGGGTATGATATAACTGAATTATCTGTTCACTTGCTTTCATCAATATTTATGATAATGCCTATTCTCTCAAATATCATCAGACTTTGCTTGTAAACTCTTACAAATGTTTTACAGCTTAAATGGATTATATCAGGAAAAAAGCGCTTTAAATGTCTCAAAATATAAAATTATTTTGAAAATAGATCAAGAGCATCTCATTATCATTTATAAAAAAACCCAAATGGTTTGGTATGTCAAATTCACCAAAACGAGACATAATCAATATTTAAATTGGGAGTGCAAAACTTGAAATGAAATCCTCATTCTAAAAATAGCACTTAAATACCTTTATATTGTCATTCGGACACTTTCTAAGATGGAAATAAATTTTATTACCGGTACTTTAAACCAGTATAATGCATCATATTGAAATCAAAAATGTAATCGTGTGACTAATTTAATATGTCACAAAGTATGTTGCAATTTTAAGCGGGAAATCTATTTTAGTCTAACTAAGGCGTGTAGCCCAAGTTAGGAAATCCCTTTTCAATATATCATTTTGACATGTTGAAATAGATATCCTTTTGGCAATACAGGATCAGTAAGTATATATAGGGATGCTATATTGGAAATAAATGTTTTAGCCAATTTAAATTTTTTGAAAAATCCTGATATATTCCATTTAAGTTTTCACTTTTTGAGCGACTGCCCCACATATATCTCTTTATCTAATAAAGATATAAAATGCACACTTTCTCACAAAACATTAATGATTATATGAGTCTTAGTATTAAATGGACACTTGAAACTTTGATCAATTTTCATTTTTTTTTTTCCAGAAAATTATATATCTACATCATGACATGAGGCAACTGTAAAGGGACATAACCCCAACTCTTATGAATGCATGAATGAATGAATAGGGTTTTACAGCGTACCAACACATTATAGGTTATTCTACACCAACAGGAAGGAAGATTCCAGGTTCACTCTACATGTACAAAAACAACAAATTAACATACAGATTAAAAAAAATACATCAACAAATGAATATGCAGAATGAACCTAGAACCTTGATACCTGCAGAACTGCAGAGTTTCAGCAAATTCTATCGTATTACTCAATTTGACTTCTTACGACATGTATGAGCCACAGTGATCCTATTCTTGCCATCACTCGTGGTTCCCTGGAACCACACAGGGGTTGATAAATTAACCACAATAGTGAACATGACAAAAAATGATAAAATGAACATGACACCCATTCGGAGGATGCATTCATATTTCTATACTCTTTGACATGACCAAGCAATTCACAAAATAACTATAATAACTCAAACAAAAATTATATGACAACATTAAAAGAAAAATTGTATCATTTAAATACTTTTATTAAACTTTTAAAAGTTAATAATTTCCTAAATATTGAGTTTCAAATAATAGTACTTGTTGAGATTTATATTTCATGTGTCGGTTCATAATGAACAAATATTGACTCCATTCTAGTAATATTTGATTTCAATGTGTCCCTTTAACAATGAATGTGGGTTCAACAGCAAATTTCCATCCATAATTAACAATCGCAGACCAATTAAAATAATAAATTGTTTAAAAGCAACAATATTCGGTCATATAATACATTATACAGAACAACTTCTTGACATTCCTAATTACATATAAAACAGTTCCAGTAATATTACCAATTTAAATTAGTATTTTATGATAAGATACTGGTGTCGTATAGCATTTTGACCACCATTGTAATATGACCCCGGGGTCACTTTACCGCTATAGTAAAATGACCACCACCCCCCCCCCTGATTTATCACCAATTAAGTTACTTTCATCTTAATTTAAGGACTAATTTATGTTTATGAATACATTTCTTGATAAACAATAATAAAAAAATCTCCCAAAAATTTTTTTTTAAAAATTTACCTAGGTATGCTCTATAGCAGTTATTATTGTTTGATTATACCTATATACCTTTACTGGGAAAGTGAAATTATTTGATATTTATCCACATCATTATAATCATTAAAAAATAATAAGTGTGGTGGTAGTGGGAGGCGGGGCGGGGAGGGTCACTTTACTATGACCGTTGTATAGTGACCCCCCACCCCTACCCATCTCTCCATGTTTAGTTGCTATTACATTATAATTGTGTTATGTGTTCATAATTGTTTCTAGCATTTGTGATTCAAAAAGAGATTCATCATAACAATCAGTTAAATATTTAAAACAAAATTAATTTGGGGGAGAGGTGTCACTTTATCATGGCCATTGTAAAGTGACCCCCCACCCCCACCACCCCGGCCCATATTTTTATGTTACGTTATTATCACATAAAACATGTGTTTTTTTTATCATAATTTGGTTTAGCATTCACAAATCTACAAGAAATCCATCATAACAAAATAAATTTTGGGGGATTGGGGGTCACTTTATCATGGCCATTTAAAGTAACCCCCTCCATCTTTTTATGTTTAGTTATTATCACATTATAAACATTTATGTGATTATAATTTGTTTTAGCATTCATGGATCTACAAGACATTCATCATACCAGTTAAATTTTAAAAATCATAAATTACTGGGGAGGGGGGTGTCACTTTACCATGACCATTTTATATTGACCCCACTCCCCACGTCATCTCTTCATGTTTATTGATTATCACATTATAAATGTGTTATATATGATTATAATTTGTTTATGCATTCATGCATCTACAAGATTGGGGTCGTTTTACCATGGCCTTTGTATACTGACCTCCCACACACACACCAATCATCTCTCCATGTTTAGTTGTTATCATATTATAATCGTGTTATATGACCATAATTTGTTAAAGCATTTGTGATTCTAAAACAGATTCATCATTACAGTCAGACAGTCAGTTAAATTTTTTAAAATGACCTCCCCAAAATTCATATTTTTAAAAATGTATCTTTTATGATGAATATCTTTTAGATTCATGAATTCTTAACCCCTCACTCCATCGATACACGTTTTCCTGCACCAATCACAGAAGTCCTTTGAAAACAGTGCAGGAAGAGTTCAGATTACTCGTAACAAGCAATCTGAACACGTCCTGCACTGTTTTCCACTCTGTCAGTTAATATAAACATAATTCACCCAATAATTCAAAAGCCTTCTATATGTGGTGTCCAAAGGCATCTATATGAAGTAAAGGGTTAAACAAATTATAATCATACAACACATTTATAATGTGATAATCAATAAACATGAAGAGATGACACGGGGGGGGGGGAGGGGGGGGGCAATACAATGGTCATGGTTAAGAGACCCCCCCCCCACCTCCCCAAAATTATTATTTTCAAAATTCAACTGTTATGATGAATGTCTTGCAGATTCATGAATTCTAAAATAAATAATGATCACAAAAAATGTATATAAATTGATAATAACTAAATATGAAAAGATGACATGGGGGTCAACATAGAATGACCACGGTAAAGTGACCACCCCACTCCACAAAAAAAAATAAATTTAACTGTTATAATGAATGTCTTGTAGATTCATGAATGCTAAAACAAATAATGATCACAAAACACATGTTTAATGTGACAATCACTAAACATAAAAAGAAGGGGGAGGGGGGGTCACTATCTATATAATGAGTCAATGACCATGGAAAAGTGACCCCCACCCTTCAAATTTTTTTTAGATTTAACTGTTTTAATGAATATTTTGTAGATTCACAAATGCTAGAACAAATTATAATCACATAAAATGTGTACAATACGATAATAACTAAACATGACCCCCATCCCCCAATTTTTTATATTTTTATTCTAACTGTTATGATGGATGTCTTGTAGATTTATAAATACTAAAACAAATTATAATCACATAAATGTGTTTAATTTGATAATAACTAAACATGAAGAGATAGGGTGGGGGGGAAGGGTGGGGGAGTCACTATAAAATGACCATGGTAAAGTGCCCCCCCCCCCCTTCCACTGCACTAATTATTCTTTTATGATTATAATGATGTGGACAAATATCAAATAATTTCACTATCCCAGTAAAGGGATATAGGTATAATAAAACAGTAATAACTGCTATTGAGCATATCTAGATATCTAGACAATAGAAAGGTCTTGTTATACACATGGGAGTGTTTTCTTTGTGTAAATTTTTTTTTGTGTTTTTTTTTTTGTGTTTTTTTTTTAAATTAATTATCAAGACATGTATCTGTAAACAATAATTAGTCCTTAAACTAAGATGAAAGTAACTTTATTGGTGATAAATCAGGGGGGGGGGGTCACTTTACTATAGTGGGGGAGTCATTTTACTATAGTGGTAAAATTACCCCGGGGTCATTTTACTATAATAGTAATTTGATCCCAGGGTCATTTCACAGAGGGGTCAAAATACTATACAACACCGGTAATATAAGTAATAACATGAAATAACTACTAGAAATAAATTGAATTGACAAATTATTTAGACACCATCACGTCATCTTAGTTTTGTCTTAATTTTAAGGTCGGTTTTGGTTACCAAAAAAAGATGTCTCGCTCAGCACATTTTAAACACACACATTGTGTTGGATGAAATTTGTTATGATCTGAAGAAGCTAAAAGACCAAAAATTCCAGATCCACATATTTGATCTTTACTCAGTCATTATGCAAACTTCATCAAAATCCTATGGTTAGTTTTTGTACAATAAATCAGCTTTATACAGTAGAACTTAGAACACTCGAACCTGACAGGACTGGACAAAATTTAACCTAAATGGTGTGATAATACATACATCTCTACTTCATCTCAGCGCTTTTCGTCTAGTTCCAACTCATTTGGATGGAAATTGTAAGAGAAGTTGATATCACGAGAAAAAGAAACATAATAAATAAAGGATCATAAGTCAGGAAAGAAATCATTTGACATGAACTGGGTGATAACATTCACATCGCTGCTTATTAACAATAATTCCATGAAGTTTCATCTCATTCAGACATGCAGACAGAGATTGTAAGATAAGTAAATGTCACAAAAACACTATGCTGAGATCATGAAATTACCATAATTATCTCTAAAGGAAATCAGACCTTAAAAAAGTGTCAATCTTTGCATGAATTTTCATCCGGTTCAGATGTTAACTGAAGAAATAGTTTGTATCATAAATAAGAAGGCCAAGTTCAACAATGGCACTGACAATTGTAATACAGCAGTTTTAGAGCAGTTGTCTTTTTAAAACATTTTCCCCATATAACTCAACGTAGCAGTCATCTTGCTTGTTTCACAAAATAAAAAGTGTGATGGATGATGGATGGACAGACAAACTGGCAAAGATGAAAAAGAAAAACAATAATTTTTCACCAAAAAAAATAGGACAGACATAATAAATAATAAATCTCATAGGTATTCAATTACATAGTAAATTACATTGTAACACATTTACTAGACAGACAGAAAGACAGTATTGTGAGGTAAAGAAAAAGATTCAAAACCCATTTTTCTCATTCACATATCAAGTTGGTAGAGCATCTGGCCCAGGACTCTCTTCCACTCCACACCCACACCCCTACCCTGAGTTCTATGTTCAATCTTCCACCAGGAGCATAGATTATGTCTGAGTTAGACCTTTCTTCTACATTATATGCTTCACATGGACAGTCTAACATATCTTGAGCAATGTGTTTACTAAGTATTTGTTTCACAATTTATGTAGAATAAAAATGTTGGAACTAGGCCTTTCAAACAAAGGCAATATTGGATAAATCATTTCCATGACTATAACTTCATGTGAATTTTTAAATGTTTTTTTAGATTACAGCTGAGAGCACACTTATACCCACACACTTTGCATTCAAATGGTTTTACACCTGTGTGAATTCTCATATGTTCATCCAGTCCAGACATTCTGTAAAATCCCTTACCACAAATTTGGCAAAACGTACTGAAGTCCTTCTTGTGACGTCGCACATGGTCCCTCAATGTTGCTGCCCGCATAAACATCTTACCGCAAATTTCACAAGAAAGGTTAAGGTCGGTGATATCCTTGTGAACAACTAAATGATTTTTTAACTGACTTTTTGTTTTAAATCTACGACCGCATGTTGGACATTCCTCCGGTCTTTCTTCCGTGTGAACATACTTCCTGTGAGCAACCATAACTTTCTTCTCTGCGAATTTAGAGCCACACAAATCGCAAAGATGTGATTCCTGTGTCTCGTTGGAATGATTTTCTTGAATGTGCAACTTTAAATCGATCACAGTATAAAAGCCATTGTCACAGTATTGGCAACAAAATGCATCACCTCTATGTCTCTCTTCATGTTTGTCTAACAATTCCTTTGTTCTAAAACACTTAGGACATTTAGAGCATTCATAGATATCTTTGAATGCATCTTTATCACAGTAAATACAGTCCTGGGAACAATGACCACCTTTCAAACTCTTGTGCAATGTCAGTTTATTTTTACCTTTAAAAATAAAGTTACAGTCAGGGCAAAAATAACCTTTCCAAGACTGACTGTAATTCTCCGAATCAAGGTCTAAAGGTGCTACACTGCATTTTCTATGGAAGCCATGCATTCTTATATTTCTACTGACTGACCAACGATGTTTTGATGATGACTGAACTCCATCTTCCATCACATTATCATGATCCTCTTTGGATGTATCATCACTGTTTTTTCTTATAGCAGTACTTTTCTCTTTCACAAGACATGTCCTTTTCTTTTTTTGATTATTTGTCATTTTTCGTTTTCTTGCTCTCGATTGTTTTAACATATTTTTATTCTCATTTCTCATTGCATTTTCCAATTCATCTGTATTTACTGTTGCTTCACAAATTTCTCCCAAGTTTGTTTCATTTTTCTCTTTTGTATCTTTTTGCTTTTTGACATTGCCCTTCTTTTTATACCTTTTATTTGCATTAACATCTGCTGTTCTCGGTTTTCTTTTTTGTGTAACATTATCAACTTGGTCAACACTCTCTTTTTCTACTTTAATTTCAATATAATCAAGTAATATTTCATTTTCATCTCCATCCGACACACTTTTCCCTACAACACTGTTTTCAGATTGATAGTTATTAACAGTTCTTAAATCAGCTTTACAGGGATCTGTTTTATCCATATTATCATATTCTTCTACTTCTGTGTTGTCTTCCATTTCTGAATCGACTTCAGTTATTGTGTTGTTGGCCTTTTCTAAGTATTCTTCATCAATTACATTATTTTTCATTTCTGTGTTTTTATTAATTAAAATAGAACCAAGTATTTTCTTAATTTTTTGTTCCAGTTTCTCAACAATCATAGTTCCTTCTGCAGGAATCAAATGTTTGTATTTTATATAGCTAGCAATAATCTTGGATGTCATTTCGTTGACTGCAGTTTCATCATTAAAACCTGAAATGTCTGCACTCACTCCATCTCCAGCGTTTCCATGAGTAACTATCTGATCATGAAGGCTATCTTTATTCTTTTGTTGTTGTAAAGGGTTAATTTTATAATTGATTTCGCTTTCTTTCATAGTTTCGATAGTTTGCCTCGAAATGTCACTTGAATTATGTGCAACTGATTCAGTATTAACATTACTTGGTCCAGTTTCATTTATTTTTTTAGAATCAGAAAAATTGTCAGTAACACTGGTTAGACACACATCCTCTGGTTTATTCATTCTTTTTGTAATTGCATGTTCAATAATGGACTTTTCATTTCTTAAAGCTATATGTAGAGATTCTGCTTCAGTTGTATTTGCATTTCTCTTTTGTACAGACTCACTGTCAAATTTATTTATATCTGCCACATTATCATTATAAAGCTGACTAGTTCCAGATGGCTGACTTAATGGATTACTATTACCTGTTGATATTGAGTTCTGGAATGAATCTTTATTTTCCCAGTTGGAATGGCAAGGTAGACCTGAATTAACAATGGAATCTGACAATGTGCTCTGAAGATGTTCATATGTTCTGTTTTCTAAATGAGTTCTGCCCAGAGTTGAAATATCTGACAAATTGCTGTTCTGTGAGGTAACTACAGCATTGTTATTTGAATGTTGGTGGCTCACTTCAGTGTTCTCTACTGGTATCCCAACTCTGTCATTAGCCACAGTGCTAACTGTGGGTAATCCAGCTCTGGAGCTGTCAGCCAAACTGCCCGTGCTACCAGCTACTAAATAAGGCACATGCTCCTGACTGTGTGCAGGTATTGGTGAATCTAAAGATGTCCCCAGACTGGATCCAGTCAGTAAACCCATCATATTCTGGCTATTATAGCTGGGTGCACCTCGACTCATCTCGGAAATATTATATGGAAGTAAATTCATGACATTCCTTACTAGATTCTGAGTTCTCCCGTACTGCTGCTGCTGCTGATGTTGTTGTTGCTGTTCCATGTAAGGTCCCATCTGCAGGTAGGGCTGAACATTTCTAAAAACATTGTCTGATGATTTCTGGGACAGAGTGTTATCATATAGAAGCTGTAATTCTTCCTTTACAGGCTGTCTTGACCCTTCAATAGAGGATTAATAATTAGTTCATATGTAAATCATGATAATACAGATTCATATATTCAAGGTAGCTGTTAAACTGTAGATATGTAGATTTGATAATCAATTATCTCCCTTGTACTTATAAGCCATGTTACTGAGGGAAATGCATGGGGTTTAACGCCATTTTAACACATTTCAGATTATAAATGGCATGTCCAGTTTTACTGGTGGAGGAAGACCTAAGACTGAGCCATACTGAATAAAACCACCACCCTTCCGCAAGTAACTGGCAAACTTTCTCACTAAAGTTTTTGGAGCGAGCAGGACTCGAACCTACATCCTTAGTGGTGAGAGGTAAGTGAACTTAGAAACGTCTTAGACCACTAAGCCACAGAGGACCCTGTCGAGGGAAATGATCACCTTACAACATGAAGTCGGCTAATATGAATTGAACTGGTTCAATACATGAAAAAGAAGGCCTACGAAGAAGACAACAAAATTTGATTTTTCCATACATAAAAATCCACTTGCTGTTCCATCTACTAGTATACATGAATGTACAGCTCAGAAGAGATCCTATTGGCCTGAAACACTTATAAAACACAACAAAATTTTATTTTTCCCTCTGAAAAAAGCAACCTATATCACATCTGTTCCACAATTGGTCATGCTAATCTATCAACTGTTGATTAGCAACAGAAAATGCTTTACCAGCTGAACAGATCATAAATTGGCATGTTCTCAATAACCATGAAAAGCAAAATATTGAAATAGGGATTGAAAGATTTATATTTTTCCAATAATCAATTAGGATAAACACCAATTGATTAGTTTAAATTTAGTTTAGAATTATTTGTTTTTCTTTGATTGCGAAACACTTATATAAATCATGCTCCAAGTTTTCCTTGGTACACGGTACTAAACATATGTGAAAAGGGTGTCATGCTCAAAGACACCGCACATAGCCGTTGGGGAGGATCGAACCAACAACCCTCAGATCATCAATTTGATGCTCTACCACTGGACCACACACTCTACACTAATCAGTTGTTGATGACTTCAAACCAATTAATTTGGCTATAATAGATCCATCTTTAGCTGAATCATATCAAAATGGCACAATAGTGCCAAATGCCACCAAAAGTGTGAGGAATAACTTGTCATAGCACAAGGATTTTATAAAAAAAATTTACCTGGTAACAATATGCCGAAATCCTTGACCGGTATGCAAGAATCAGCAAAGTAAAACAGGGTAAGGGGTCTGAGAAGCCAATACTAATGTGACTGCATCTCACTCTTTGAATATTGTAGTGAAAATATTTCTCAACACTGAAGTAAAAAAAATTGCCCACCCTCTAGTAATAAAAGTTACCTGTTTTATAAAACTTCCATCCTCTCTGCTGGAACAAGTATCTGATGGCATGTTCTTGTTCTGCTGTGAGAAGCAACATCACTAAATATGTATCCATGGCAAATACTGGTACTCTCCAAGCTTTATTACCTAAAAAATAAAAAAAGGTTTTAGAATCATATCTCTATTATCTAATTAACTGCTATTTAATGATGTTGATTTGTTTACACTTACTTTACTTAATTTCATATTTTGTCATGGCATATCACAAACAATTTGGCAAGCAAACATAGAAATCAATAAAGTTGATTGGATCGTTAATTGTTTTGTATGATATATTTTTTATAAAACTTCCGAAAAACATACATATATAAAATAATATTTGCTGCAAATCTGTGTATATATATATAGAGAGAGAGAGAGAGAGAGAGAGAGAGAGAGAGAGCTCAAACTCGGTTGGCTGGAACACCACTGATCGCTCGAACAACTAACCCGGTCCCTGCCAAATTCCTATTTAATTTCTATTGTTCTACCACCGATGGCTAGAACACTGATAGGTGGAACAGTCGAACTTAAAATTAGTTCCCGCCAACACACTTGCCTGTGTTTTTTGCACCTTTCGGTTGAAAGCTGATCAAAGATAAAGAAAATCGGAGAAGTTTGCCATGTTTGTTCACAAATTCAAAGGTGTGAAGTAATTTCTACATGTCATAATATTCCCACTGTCTTAAGAGCAAGAAGTTTGTAATGATAATTTGGCGAGTGTGTTTATAATTGGTTACACGTTTGCTTGAATTGTATACCGCATGCTGCATTTGTTAAGTTAATTTGATTCCTTATTTGATGTTTACTGGTAATTTAAAATCAAAATAAAACCAATTTATATTGCAAACATTGAAAAGTAAAGAGTGTCACATACAATTTTACCCTATAAATCTTAGACATGAGAAGTTCAGTTTCATTGCACAATGTTGCATTAAACAACACATTTGCTGAAGAAGAAACTACTGAGCAACTTAGTGATGGACCAAGTAACCGGGGGATAACTAAGTCAGCCGAGCAACTTGGTGAAGGACTCGGTAAAACTGGAGTGTGATAAACATGTCATTTACATTCTCACGCCAACGAAAGCTAAATATAACATTTATACATGAATATATAGTATCATGATGATAAAAGGTAAATTAAGTAATTATAGTGTAATACAATTAATTATATTTGGACATTATCTTTTCTGGTATAATGTATTTTCTACATAAACAAGAAATTCACATCATTTACATTGGATTCATCTATTGCACCTGTTCAAAGTGTACACATTGGATTCAATAACACGCTCATAAACGTACTTGTACACATTGTACATGTACGATGATTGTTGTACCAGGTTCGACTCGAACTACTGCTGACTCGAACTATTTTGTCCAGTCCCGTCGAGTTCGAGCGATCAAAAATCTACTGTATATATATATATATATATATATATTATAATTATATATATACATGTAGTTTAAAACGAACACTTTTAAATTAGCTATGTTTGAAGTATATTTGAGAGTATTATCCTTCAAAATTAGTTACCAATAGTTTACAATTTCTAAATTCACACTTACTGTAGGGTTTTATTACACAGTTAGCATTATTATACTGTGGATATACATGTATATCTGTTCAAGCAATTTAAACTTCAATAGATGTTAGATTATGAAAAATTATTTAGTGTATGAAATTTTTTATACTGTGAATATATATCTGTTCAAGTAATTAAAACATCAATAGATATTAGAGTATGAAAAATGATTTAGGGTACAGGGCTAGAATTTAACTTTTTTGTGCACTGGCAATTTTGGCCAGTGCTAAAATTTCAACTGGCCAAATTTGAAACCAACTAGCCAAACCAATTTTCACAGAAACCTGTAGTCCTAAATGTCTAAATAAACATAACATTAATTGTTTCTAAGTCCGCGTTTTATTTAATATGCAATATTAACTTGTATTTATTTTATAGACAATGGTATCAAGGTTATTATATATGTTTAGGTATTTCAATTTCAAAGCAGTACTTTAAAAATAAAGTTGTCATTGTTACTTATTATACTACCATAAATAAATGCATACAATGATATATCATAAATAAAAGACTTTTAACTAAATAAAAATATGAATCATGGATTCAAAAATAACAAGTGTACAGAGACTGCGATTGAGACATGCACATATTTCTATTTATAGAATTAATATAGCCAATGGCCGTTCGTTTTGAAATTAGATCTAGATCTAGCCGAGGATGATGTTTAACATGTGTAAATGTTGTGATATCATATTTATATAGTTTAATTATTATGGATGATCTGCCGATTGCGTGGTTTCTACAACTGACACACCATTTTGTAATTGTCAAGTTTATAGCCTGGTGTGATATTGTGATATCTGTTCAATGGAGAAAAAGATGTTATTTTATCAGCCATTTTAACAGCTGACAAAATATGTAAACAATAAATATGACGGGTTTCAACTTTACTTTTTTTTTATAGAGTGAGTGCGTGATAGATCAAACTAGACGCAGTCTACTCATTATGTTGTTGATGCCATCATGGGTTTTAACTTCACTTCCTTTTTGCAGAATGAACTCGAGATCAGTAACAATTGGACGCAGTCTTCTCATATTTAATACATGGCATTGAAAATCGTGCTGCTAGGGGGTAAATTGGCGTGAGAAGCAAAAGAAGTTTGACAAGAACTTGTTATTTTTACCGGGATAATACTTATTTATTTACAAAAATCAATAAAATGAATATGAAAGTAATTTTCTCAGCTGGAAATCCACTCGCAAAAAAATGCCAGCTTAAGTAATTTCAACTCGCATTTTCAAAATACAGCTTGCATTTTGCGAGTGGCGAGTGCTTAAATTCGAGCCCTGGGGTATGAATTGACCAGAGCTAGGCAATGAAATATTTTGTCCAGGGATGTGTTCCAATTGACCAGGGTATGAAACAACCAAGGTAAGAAACGACTGTAATTCTCCATAGAAGCTGATGAAAAAATTACAAAATGTTTGTCATTCGTACATAAATATGTTGTTCATATCTTTATAAAATAAACATCTTTAGTTACTGGTTATGCTGCTTTCAAAGAGATAATGTGCAATGAAAAGGTACTAATAAGACTAAAGGACAAACAAGCAATATTCTAATTTACTCCCCATTATAGTCATTACATTTTGTTGAATTTGGTAAATATCTTGAAAAGAGTCCTTATGAAGAGAGGTTATGGTAGGTCATGAAACAGTATATGTATGTGAGATATCTTATTATGGAACAAGGATTTTTACCATGTGAAATCTTGTTAAATTCAATTATTTTAACTTCCGTTCATCTCATGAATATAAATCAAAATTGTTACTTTGCACGCTGAAATAATATACACAATGAAACCATTCCTCTCAAATGGTGTCTAAATTGTTGAAGTACTTATGGTTACAAAACTTGTGCACAACGTTAAGAACAACAAAAGTATTTGAATTTTTACTCCAAACTGCAATGTTTTCTATTCAAGAGGTTAGATCTACTTACATTTTATGTAATAAATTATGAACGATTTAATTTGCCAAATAATTGATCAACGTTTAGTCTTGGTTTCATAAATATTCTGCTAAATAGTAACCATGAGCGCTTTGTGATCCAGATCAATATTTCGGCAATAATTTATCATTTTCACAATACACGGTTGTGTGAACTTTCTACAATTGTGTATGAGAATGATTAAAAGTTCCATGGATGTAAATAATGAACTACTGTAGTCATGCAAGAGGGTAAGTTATCAAAATAAGTAAAACGCACGCTGCTAATTTTATAGTCTTACCAGTAAAACAAAGCTCTTGCTGATACAGATTTTAGTTTTAAATCAAAGGATAGTTTCTTCTTTTTTTTTTTTTAACATTTCGCGCATTTTATTTTGCGTCAAACTCTAATATATGTTTTGGAATTTTACGCATTTGGGAGTCATATTATAATGATGTAACATTAAAAAAGTTATACAAATAAGTTCCTTCATGTTTCCATGTGAAAATGTTCATATGTACTGAAGTACTATCCTTTGATATACGCTGTTGAGTGGTAGAGGGCCCCACCCCAATAACCCTTAGGGGCCTGGAAGTACATTCCCATACACTCTCCTCTATTACTGTGCTTAAAAGTGTTAAATATTGTTTCATTTAACACGAGTGTGCATCACTCAGTACCATAAATGGAGAGTATATAGAATATAACAGTTTTTTTGTTTAAATTAAAAAGTTATTAAAACGAAGAGAGCATAAAATGTATTCCGCGGAATGATCCAGGACTTTCATTCAGAGAGGGAGTAAATATTAGAGGGGTTCCCAAATTCACGCGTATGTCGTCCACCTTTTTGTAGTTTTCATGAAATACCTGGTGTGGAGGGAGTTAGTTTTAAACCACTGTAGTACCTCTTTATCCGCCAGTGTTGTTTCATGTGGAATTTGTTTCTGTCTCCTCAACTCGGGAATAACTATGTTGAGTATCACCCGTGTGTTTCCAGTAAGAATAGGACCACCCAGTCCCTACAGAGGGGAAGGGATCCTCCAAATGGGTGTCATGCCCGTTTGATAATGTTTGTCATATTTTATAGTTGTGGCCAATTTAAATGATCAACCTCGGTGAGATTCCAGGATGCCAAATGAGTGATGACAAGAACAGGACCACTATAGATCACGGATGGATGTGATAAGAGGCGACACATTATATAAGATATAACTCTGCAGCTTTTCGGGTGTCAGTGGTTTAGGTTCATTCTATAGACTTTGTACATACTATTCATCTTGTTGATGGGTCTCATTTTAAACCTCTATGCTATATTTTATATGGCGAGATATAAATATATTCATTCATTTATTCATTCATTCATTCGTCTGTTATTCCATTCATTCATTCATTCATTCATTCATTCATTCATTCATTCATTCATTCATTCATTCATTCATTCATTCATTCATTCATTCATTCATTCATTTATTCAATCGTTCGTTCGTTTGTAAGTTCGTTCCTTCGTTCATTCATTCATTCATTCATTCATTCATTCATTCATTCATTCATTCATTCATTCATTCATTCATTCATTCATTCATTCTTTCATTCATTCATTCATTCATTCATTCATTCATTCATTCATTCATTCATTCTTTCTTTCTTTCTTTCTTTCTTTCTTTCTTTCATTCATTCATTCGTTCTTATTGAGCGATAATAGTCCATGACTAAAATTGATCCGAATATTATGTAAGGATTAGTTTGCCTGCAGGTGCATGACTCTAATTGAGTTTGTTTACACATATCACTGCGCTATTGTTGTGAATAAACACGTGCGACATAATTCGGTGTGAATGTATAATAGGAGGTGAGTATATATACCAGGGCAAGTAATCGAGGCTGTTTTATATCAGTTTGGACAGGTGACTCGGGTGGAACACAGGTATTTTGAATTTGTAGATAGTAATTTCATTTCATATTTAGATGTATTTTATAACTATTTGTTATGAAAGGGATCAATACAATAAGATGGGAAATGTAAATTTACAAAGCACGGTTTTTTATCATTCGTTTCTCGTGCAATAAAGCTATTGTGCATCACATGCAAATTTGGAGGCAAAATGTTTGACGTTCGTATTTCTTCTTAAAAACACCTCAAAAGGTTATGTATGATTTATGTATAACCTGATATATTTATAATATTGTCGCTGTAATCGTCAGTGGATTTGACATAAGTGTTAATATTTTCGTCGGAACTGCAACCAAACTGCCGTATATATTGTTAACTTGAACCAGTGTTTTATGTTAACATGTCTGTGGGTCGCAAGAAATTTAATATTCATTTAGGTCTATGGGGCGGGTAAAAAATTGAAATATTTTTCACTCAGACGAACGAATCAATTGATAAAACCTGATACATTGCTTGTGCGCGCGTGTGCGTTAGGGATATGCTAGTTTTTCATAAAAATGAGTACATATGTGTCCTGTAAATTTCAAAAGATAGGCACAAACTGCATTGCAGTAAAAAACTCTACATTCAAACCTGTTATAGGGATCGAAATTCTGCATTCAAACACATTATACAAGTGTCAAAACTCTACATTTAATCTAAATAAAACTTTGTCTATCAATGGCATAACCTCTTGGATTTCATTAAGAATAAAATACATGTGTGTTATAATCAATTTCTTTTGTATTTGAAAAAAATGTATTGCAGTGAAAAACAGTGTCACAACTATACATTTAAACATTTAATATTATGTCGTTGTTCGCCAATGGTTTTGTTGTAATTATTGTTAGTAATGTCGTTGTTCGCCAACGGTTTTGTTGTAATTATTGTTAGTTATGTCGTTGTTCGCCAACGGTTTTGTTGTAATTGTTGTTAGTAATGTCGTTATGTCCGCTAGTGGTTTTGTTGTAATTATTGTTAGTTGTGTTGTTGTGTTCGCCAGTGGTTTTGTTGTAATTATTATTAGTTGTGTCGTTATGACCGCCAGTGGTTTTGATGTAATTATTGTTAGTAATGTCGTTGTGTTCGCCAGTGTTTTTGTTGTAATAATTTTAAGTTATGTCATTGTGTCCGCAAATGGTTTTGTTGTAATTATTGTTAGATATGTTATTGTGTTCGCCAGTGGTTTTGTTGTAATAATTGTTAGATATGTTATTGTGTTCGCCAGTGGTTTTGTTGTAATTATTGTTAGATATGTTATTGTGTTCGCCAGTGGTTTTGTTGTAATTATTGTTAGTTATGTCATTGTGTCCGCCAGTGATTTTGTTGTTATTATTGTAAGTTATTGTTGTTGTGTCCGCCAGTGGTTTTGTTGTAATTATTATTATATCGTTGTGTACGCCAGTGGTTTTGTTATTATAATTGTTAGTTATTGACGTTGTGTCGGCCAGTTGTTTTGTTGTAATTATTGTTAGTTGATGTCGTTGTGTCCGCCAGTGGTTTTCTTGTGGTAAATGTTAGTTATTGCCGTTGTGTCTGCCAGGTGTTTTTGTTTTGTTGTGGTAAATGCTAGTTATTGTCGTTGTGTCCGCATCTGGTTTTGTTTTAATTATTGTTAGTTATGTCGTTTTGTCCTTCGGTGGTTTTGTTTTTATTATTGTTAGTTATTGTCGTTGGAGCTGTAACTGTCGGCTCCATAATCGGCTTATGTTAAATGTCATGTATTCTTAAGGATGTTTTTTAATTGGCATTTTTTATGAACATTGAAACTTAAAATTGAATTTGTATTTCTTTTATCAGTGACTATATTACATAGGCCGCTATATCTCTGCTTTTATGGGATTTAAATGCGTGAATATTAAATCGGACGCCGTCCATGTGTTTGTGCGGCCGGTCTTTATCAAAGACGTTTTGTCAGCTTAAAAAACAGAAAGAAAAAAAAACAATAATGAGAAATCTATATTTTAAATGAGAGTAAAAAGATACTCGAAAAAAGTAATCCCAATAAACAAGATGAAAATCCCCTCTCATCTACGTCTACATCGTGCGTCGACGCAGTCACACTTGACTATTACGCGACGAGTGGTGCAAGGTCAAGAAAAGATATTGAAAGGATAGACAATAAGAAGAGGTTGGATAGTTAAAAGGTAGAACATAGAAATAAAGTGGGTCAAGCTACATTTTTGCCTCTTCAATCCAGTCCTCTTCGGTTACGGTGGCCATGGCCGGCACAGCAATGAGAATCACTAGAAACTACTTGTTGGTGGACCACTACGGAATAAGAGTGTTGATAGACCCTGCTTGAAGGATGCCAAATCAGGGGCTTCTGCTACGCCGGCAGGTAGGCTGTTCCATACTGAAGTTGTCCGTGGAAAGAATATAGTATGATGTGGATGTAGAGGGCTGGCAGAATTTCCTAGAGTACGAGGATCTTGTATGTCCCTGGGCTGGGATGAAATACTGGCTGGCTGGTATGTCCGCAAGGTCCTAGGCAATCTTGAACATTACAGTTGAGCTTTAGTCCGACGAGATTCTAGTGTCTCCCATCCCAGGTGGTCTAGCATGGAGGAGACACTGCTGGTGTTGTGGAACAGTACTCCAGGTTTGGTTGCACAAGTGTTATATAGGCCATACTCTTTACCTCTTCATTGTTGATACGTAGATTGCGTCGAAGGAACCCGAGCGTGTTGTTACTATTCTTCACAGTCTTGTCAATATGGTAGTTCCACGAGAAGTTCTGGGATATGTGGACTCCGAGGTACTTCGTTACTGAATCTGTATCGAGTGTGTGGCCCTTCCAAGCCAGATATTGATATCACCACTGAAGAAATTCTTACTTTATTAAAAAAACGTTATTCCCAGAAGGCAACTGGACTAGATATGACACCTGCACGCATCCTCAGAGAGATGGCAGAGCAGTATGTACCTTATCTGTATATCGACCGGAAGCCAATGTCAGGCATATGTTTACAGACTTATCAAATGGTATTTGGGAACAAACTATTACACAATCATTGGTTTTACAAAGTTTTTAACGGTATTGGTAAGAGTGAAATTTATATGAATTGAATGTGAAATATACGACGTATGTATGATGACAAATGATTTTCTGCTGGTATTTAATCGTAAAAGTCGAAGAATCGTCTGACATGTCATGATTTTTATTTGAGTGTAGTACTTACGGAAAGTCGCTTGCAAGGTAACATTTAACTTGTCAACAACTGGCTCTCTTGGCACAAAATACTCAACTTTATGCAGCCCTTCAAGTTCAAAGCAGATTTTGCTCAGGTGAAATAGTAGGGAGTGGTGCAATTTACAGATATTATCAATCAAATATGGTAGTAGGGAGAGTGTTCTAGGCATGGTAACAGTCATTTATGCATTGGGATGTTAATTGCGTTTATCTGTTTTGTAAAGGAGAGACAGGTGGATCGTATGTCTTCATTGATCTAATGGTTCCAATTTTAGGTCTCTGAGATTGTTGGTTACAATGGCCTGGGTCTTACTTTTGGTGTTTTGCAAATCTAACGGCACGTTTTTACCTCTACATATTTTCTTTGTAATTTTTGTAATAATTATCATGCTCAGTATTCCAATTTCGGTCTTGCAATATTTGGTACCCGGTCTTTTACTCCCATTATGAATTTTTGAAAATGGTGCTGATACAGAGAAGTTACTTATGCAGAAGTAGTTATTCGTTAAAAGAATGACAACGGGAGCAAGCAATGACAATGGGTAACAAGCAATACGTCTGGGGGCACAAAATGACACCAATAAACAAGCAATCAGTCCCAATCAGTCAATGAGCAAGCAATGACAATAGGTAACAAGCAATACTTCTGGGGGCACAAAATGACACTAAGAAACAAACAATTAGTCCAAATCAGTCAGGGAGCAAGCAATGACAATGGGTAACAAGCAATACGTCTGGGGACACAAAATGACACTAAGAAAAAGCAACCAGTCCCAATCAGTCAAGGAGCAAGCAATGACAATGGGTAATAAACAATACGTCTGGGGGCACAAAATGACACTAAGAAAATAGCAATTAGTCCCAATCAGTCAGGGAGCAAGCAATGACAATGGGTAACAAGCAATACGTTTGGGGACACACAAAAAATTACAACAAAAAACAAGCAATCAGTCCCTATCAGTCAAGGAGCAAACAATGACAATGGGTAACAAGCAATAGGTCTGGGGGCACAAAATGACACTTCGAAACAAGCAAGCAGTCACTATCAGTCAAGGAGCAAGCAATGACGACGAGAGCAAACAATGGCAATGGGTAACAAGCAATACGTCTGGGGACACAAAATGACAACAAGAAACAAGCAATCAGTCCCAATCAGTCAAGAAGCAAGCAATGACAATGGGTAACAAGCAATACGTCTGGGGGCACAAAATGACACCAATAAACAAGCAATCAGTCTCAATCAGTCAAGGAGCAAGCAATGACAATGGGTAACAAGCAATAATTCTGGGGGGCACAAAATGACAATAAGAAACAAACAATTAGTCCAAATCAGTCAGGGAGCAAGCAATGACAATGGGTAACAAGCAATACGTGGACACAAAATGACACTAAGAAAAGGCAACCAGTCCAAATCAGTCAAGGAGCAAGCAATGACAATGGGTAATAAACAATACGTCTGGGGGCACAAAATGACACTAAGAAAATAGCAATTAGTCCCAATCAGTCAGGGACTAGCAATGACAATGGGTAATAAGCAATACGTTTGGGGACACAAAATTACAACAAAAAAACAAGCAATCAGTCCCTATCAGTCAAGGAGCAAACAATGACAATGGGTAACAAGCAATAGGTCTGGGGACACAAAATGACACTTCGAAACAAGCAATCAGTCACTATCAGTCAAGGAGCAAGCAATGACAACGAGAGCAAGCAATGACAATGGGTAACAAGCAATACGTCTGCGGACACAAAATGACAGCAAGAAACAAGCAATCAGTCCCAATTAGTCAAGGAGCAAGCAATGACAATGGGTAACAAGCAATACGTCTGAAGCCACAAATCGACACTAAGAAACAAACAATCAGTCCCAATCAGTCAAGGAGCAAGCAATGACAATGGATAACAAGCAATACGTCTGGGAGCACAAAATGACAACAAGAAAAAGCAATCAGTCCCAATCAGTCAAGGAGCAAGCAATGACAATGGGTAACAAGCAATATATCTGGGGACACAAAATGACACCAATAAACAAGCAATCAGTCCCAATCAGTCAAGGGCAAGCAATGACTATGGGTAACAAGCAATACGTCTGAGGGCACCAAAATAACAACAAGAAACAAGCAATCAGTCATAACCAGTCAGGGAACAAGCAATGACAATGGGTTACAAGCAATACGTCTGGGGACACAAAATGACACTAAAAAACAAACAATTAGTCCCAATCAGTCAATGAGCAAGCAATGACAATGGGTAACAAGCAATACGTCTGGGGACACAAAATGACACTAAGAAAAAGCAACCAGTCCTAATCAGTCAAGGAGCAAGCAATGACAATTGGTAATAAACAATACGTCTGGGGGCACAAAATGATACTAAGAAAATAGCAGTAAGTCCCAATCATTCAGGGAGCAAACAATGACAATGGGTAACAAGAAATACGTTTGGAGACACAAAATTACAACAAAAACAAGCAATCAGTCCCTATCAGTCAAGGAGCAAACAATGACAATGGGTAACAAGCAATAGGTTTGGGGGCACAAAATGACACTTCGAAACAAGCAATCAGTCACTATCAGTCAAGGAGCAAGCAATGACAACGAGAGCAAGCAATGCCAATGGGAAACAAGCAATACGTCTGCGGACACAAAATGACACTTAGAAACAAGCAATCAGTCCCTATCAGTCAAGGCGCAAGCAATGACAATGGGTAACAAGCAATACGTCTGGGGACACAAAATGACAACAAAAAACAAGCAATCAGTTCCAATCAGTCAAGAAGTAAGCAATGACAATGGGTAACAAGCAATACGTCTGGGGCACAAAATGACAACAAGAAACAAGCATTCAGTCATAATCAGTCAAGGAGCAAGCAATGACAATGGGTAAGCCCAATCAGTCAAGGAGCAAACAATGACAATGGGTAAAAAGCAATATGTCTGGGGGCACAAAATGACAACAAGAAACAAGCAATCAGTCCAAATCAGTCAAGGAGCAAGCAATGACAATGGGTAACAAGCAATACGTCATGGGGCACAAAATGACACTAAGAAACAAACAATCAGTCCCAATCAGTCAAGGAGCAAGCAATGACAATGGGTAACAAGCAATACGTCTGAGAGCACAAAATGACACCAATAAACAAGCAATCAATCCCAATCAGTCAAGGAGCAAGCAATGACAATGGGTAACAAGTAATACATCTTGGGACACAAAATGACACCAATAAACAAGCAATCAGTCCCAACCAGTCAGGGAGCAAGCAATGACAATGGGTAACAAGCAATACGTCTGGGGGTACAAAATGACAACAAGGAACAAGCAATCAGTCATAATCAGTCAGGGAGCAAGCAATAACAATGGGTTACAAGCAATACGTCTGGGGACACAAAATGACACTAAGAAACAAACAATTAATCCCTATCAGTCAAGGAGCAAGCAGTGACAACGAGAGCAAGCAATGACAATGGGTAAGAAGCAATACGTCTGCAGACACAAAATGACACTTCGAAACAAGCAATCAGTCCCTATCAGTCAAGGAGCAAACAATGACAACGAGAGCAAGCAATGACAATGGGTAACAAGCAATACGTCTGCAGACACAAAATGACACTAAGAAACAAGCAATCAGTCCCAATCAGTCAAGGCGCAAGCAATGACAATGGGTAACAAGCAATATGTCTGGGGGCACAAAATGACACTTAGAAACAAGCAATCAGTCCCAATCAGTCAAGGAGCAAGCAATGACAATAGGTAACAAGCAATACGTCTGGGGACACAAAATGACACTAAGAAACAAATAATCAGTCCCAATCAGTCAATGAGCAAGCAATGACAATGGGTAACAAGCAATACGTCTGGGGCACAAAATGACACTTCGAAACAAGCAATCAGTCCCTGTCAGTCAAGGAGCAAGCAATGACAACGAGAGCAAGCAATGACAATGGGTAACAAGCAGTACGTCTGGGGACACAAAATGACAACAAGAAACAAGCACTCGGTCATAATCAGTCAGGGAGCAAGCAATGATGACAATTACAAACAATGATGACATGAAACAAGAATTTTAATATGGTTTTTATTGTTCATGTTTACTTACTGCATTGCGTGTACTTTTTTTCATTAACCCGTGCCATATCACAGATGAAAAAAGAAAACAGACGAAGAAAGAAGTTAACTAAGTTTTCCTGCAAAGGTGTAAGAAACATTCTTTTTTATTATCTTTTCTTACCTCTCTTTGATCTTGTTCCATTTTAACTTACGCTTTCATTGCTTCTTGTTGCTATTTTAGATGATGTCGCAGGTAAAGAAATAAGACACCAAGAACCAGCTGTACAGATGTAAACAAATTCTATTTCTTTTCAAATGTTAATATGGTTTTGTTGTTCATGTTTACTTCCTGCGTGTACCGTTTTTTATTAACCTGTACCATCACAGACGAAAAAAGAAGACAGATGAAGAAAGAAGACAGATGAAGTAAAAAGACGATCGATGGAATTCTTCAGCAAAGGTGTAAGAAACATTTTTCTTTTATTGTTTATTATCTTTTCTTACCTTTCTTTCATCTTGTTCCATTTCAACTAACCTTTTCATTGCTTCTTATTGCTATTTTAGATGTTTTTATAGATAAAGGAGGAAGGTACCGTGTTTTATTAACCTGTACCATCACAGAAGAAGAAAGAAGACAGATGAAGAAAGAAGACGTAAGAAAACTTCTGATTTTTCTCTAATGTTAATATAGTTTCATTGTTCATGTTTACTTACTGCGCCGCGTGTACTGTTTATTTACCCGTGCCATTACAGATGAAAAAGAAGACGGATGAAGATGTAAGAACATTTTTCTTTTATCATCATTTCTTACCTTTTTTTGATTTTGTTCCATTTTAACTTACCCTTTCATTGGTTCTTGTTGCTATTTTAGATGATGTCATAGATGAAGAAAGAAGACACCAAAAACCAGCTATAAGTAAACTTCTTTTTTTCTAATGTTAATATGGTTTTGTTGTTCATTTTTACTTACAGCGTGTATCGTTTTTTTATTAACTTGTGGCATCACATATGAAGAAAGAAGACGGATGAAGAAAGAATATGAAGACGTTCTCCTGCAAAGATGTAAGAAACATTTTCTTTTATCATCTTTTCTTACATTTCTTTGATTTTGTTCCATTTTAACCTTTTCATTTGCTTTTTTTCGAAGATGTCATAGATTAAAAAGACATCAAGAACCAGCTGCACCAGATGTAAGTAAACTTCTGTTTCTTTCAAATGTTAATATGATATTGTTTACTTACTGCGTAAAACATTTGTTTATTAACGTTTGTCATCACAGTTGAAGAAATAAGACCGAAGAAAAAAGAAGACGAAATGCATCTGCAAAGATGTAAGAAACATTTGTCATCTTTTGTTCTTTGATCTTGTTCCATTTGAACGTACCTTCTTATTGCTTGTTGCTATTTTAGATGATGTCAAAGATGAAGAAAGAAGACAATAACCAGCTGCACAGATGTAAGTAATACAAATGAATGTAAATAACTCTGCTTAACGAGTATGAAATGATTGTGCTCATTCCATCCCCAACCCCCACTCACTATGTGATAAGATTTTACTCGTAGTATATTTTTCGGTTTGATTACTGCATTACTTTACGAATTCACCAAAGCCAATAATAAAATACATCGCACAAAGTCTGTAGTATTAATTCGAGACACAAAGGCCTTCTTACATTGCTCTATTTCTTTAACGGCATTATATGTATGTGTATACGTATTCAATTTTGTAAATCATTATCAAGATGATTAAACATGTTATGGATTCATCTGACATTAATGCTAGTTTATGAATCAATAAACTGCACCTGGTGGCTTTATACACTAAACACTTATCTATCTAACAGAATGATGCATAAAGTATGCCATAACCTTGGTAATGTGTATACAATATATACAGGTGTTACCTCACCATTGATTTTTATTCTTTATTCTATAGTAAATAATAAAAGTTTGAAGGCTTGTCATTCATAGAGAGATCCAAATAAAAGAAGTGAAACTAACATTTTACTGTTTGTCAACCTCTGCACTATCAATATATGATGAGAAAAGTAGGGGTCATGTGTCATATAAGAGATTTATTTTCTGCTTAGTGTGTACACTGTTAACGAAGTGAAAGTAGACTTCCGAAATCATGTATCCATATCACAATTTCCAAGCATCATTTGTTCTAAATTCACAATTCAAACATAACAATGCTATCAAAATGTTCAAAATACATCAATACTGCCATTCAAACAAAAAAATGAGCATTAAAATAACGAGGATTATTTATAACCGCCATTGTTGGTTTATATCAGTCGCAACCAATACAGTTTACGTTGTTTAATTACACAAACATAAGTATTTTATCACGTTGGATATTTCAGGAGTACTCGATTTATATTGCTGTAGTGTGTTTGGGTTTGGATCAAGAAAAAATACTTCGTCAGTTTTACGTAAAACCTAAACACAACATATACGATTGAAATCGAAAGTAGCATTTTGTAAATGTACCGATGTTTGTCTTTTCCCATGTAATTTCTAACATTATATTTTGAATAAAGAAACTGTCTCACACCACTATTACATTTCCCATAGGACTCAGTTATATTATTTATATTCAAAACACAGTGAAAAACCACAACAAAATAGGTAGCATGGCACCGTTTAAAAACGTAAAGTTAACTTTGAAAGCTATTCACATTTATTTTTCGTGAATAATTAAGGGACTCTGACATTTGTGATGTCAAAGGTACTTTATCAGTCAGGAAACGCGGCCGAGTGGTCTAAGGCGCCGTCTCAAGATCACTTACCTCTCATCGCTAAGGTTGTAGGTTCGAGTCCCGCTCGCACCAAAAACTTTATGTGAGAAAGTTTCCAGTTACTTGCTGAAGGACGGTGGTTCTAGAACATTCAGTCAAACTCAGTTTAAGCTCTTCATGCGTTAAAAATGGCGTTAAACCCCATTCGAAAAAAAAATAGTCATGAGACGAGTTGTTGACCTACAATTGTCATTTTGAGTTTTTATAATTCATTGTTGGGAAGGGCCTAATATTGGTAGCGATTGGGCTCAACCATTTCGCTTATATGTGTGTTAAACGTAATAAAATATGTTTAAAAACAATTAAGCAATAATAGTATTTAACATGTGACCTGTGTTTATTAGGGTTTAAACTATTCGCAACAGAAAATAAACTTTTTCATTCGTATGAGCCTCAACACAGTGACGTAATAACTCACATGACAATTTAAACAATTAATTACGTAATCGGTAGGCAACTTTAACACCTTCTGAGAACAACGTTAACACATCAAAATTATTATTTCCGCGATATGGAAGGTTTATTTCTTTTTAAGACGATTCTTTATCAGACGGATATAAACAGCAACGTATCTAAATATAATATTACAGAATTAATAGTAATTTCAACAAGTTTATATAAAATATTGAATATAATTATGATATAGTTTGCAAGTATTTGGAAATTCACTCATGTTAAAATATTCAATTTAGCTGAGATAAAAAACATCTGATAAAAAACTCTTATTGAAAAGAAAGTAATGCCATTTCAGGTCATTAATCCGTTTAAATTCACCACCATAGAGAGAAACTTTAACGTTTTAGTTGTTAAACTCGCTGTGGCTGTAATTGCATTTAAAACATTCGAATCATAAAATATCATAATTCCCGCTTTTCAATTTCAATATCTCAATGTGCATGCGTGCGTGCGTGCGTGCGTGCGTGCGTGCGTGCGTGCGTGTGTGTCTGTGTGTGTTTGCGTGAGTACGCGTGAATATTTTTCTTATTAATTACACTTTTACCTGCCATGAATATACTTTTGATATATTTAAACCATTTTTTAACTATTCAAAATATAGTTGAAAGGGAATTGCCGTATCTAATGTTGAGAGAACTTGTGGCCAGACCCTTTTGCCTTAAAATGTATTTCACTTATATGCATGATATATAATGTAATATGTGTTTATATGGCTATAAATATGTTTAAATCAAACATTGTGAATCTGATATTTGTCTTCGTCGAGACACGTCTCGCCATGTCACGGAGGTAGGTCTGTTACATCGTTGTGCCTTTTTTGATTATGGTACCACTATTTTTGCGATAAAAGGAATTTAGTATGCGATTTGGTTCGAAATACTTGTATTTGACTTGTATTTGACTTGTATTTACTTGTATTTGACTTGTATTTGCCTTGTATTTACTTGTATTTGACTTGTATTTGACATGTATTGACTTGTATTTGACTTGTATTTGACTTGTATTGGATAATAACAGATGATTGTATTTTAGAGCATTTGGGGACTTCGTTTTAAAATACTTCGACCTGTCACTACACGGTCTTCAAAAGCAAGCTGGTCAACCTACCAGTTATTGTACGTTTCTATGAGTAGATACATTCATTTAATAGATAAAAATCTTAACTATGAGATTTTCTAAAATATAGACCTTAATTGATATAAAATATGGAGAAAAATTCAACTGCGCAGTGAGACAAATATGGTTTTAATTTTGACACTCGGAAGGTAATTTTGGTAATCATGGAATTATAGTACAGGCAAACAATAAATGGAAGTAAGCAGATCACACTTGGGTTTTTATATAACTAAAATATATGGTCATGGTTTCAATTTTGACACTCAGAAGGTACTTTTTGTAATCATGCAATTACAACACGGGCAAACAACAAATGAAAATATCACAACATTAAGCAGATGATAAATTCCTTCTGTATAACCTACATATATGGTCATGGTTTCAATGTTGACCACTGAATGGTGCACTAAGTAATCGTGGACCTATAACACACGCTGTGTTTTAATTTACTGGCATATGCGAAGCTTACTGATGTATAACATTGAGAAGTAATTGAAAAATCAACAACAAGTCTTTGTTTTGTTTTACAGCTTTTTAATTGTATAAATCACTTGAAAAGTATGTATAACAGTTGCAAGAGGGCAATACAAAAATACAAAATAGATTTACATGTTTTCGTTACAACAGATACCTGCGAATTAGTTATCAACTCAAGACATGACACGTAAGCAATACATTGATTTTATATAATTATATATATAATGATACATTATTAAAAACTGTTCACTTCACATAATGCAGAGTGACATCATGACATATATACACCTGTAATTTATGCGACATTTTATAAAAAATAATTTTAGCAAAATTGAACTTTACTCATTTTATTTGTTCTGTTAAAAGTATATTTCTAAATGTATAATTAATATAACTATATTAAAATGACGGTTGTCGTAACGTCTTTTGACCACAAGTCTTATTTTGTTATACAAATAAGTTTCCGATGTCAATCATATAAATGTTAGGGGAAATATTGAATAAAACCTTCTTAATCCACTTTTGTGAAATACCCAGGACAAGGAGAGTAAAATTGTTCATTTGTTTGGTGAGTACAGTACAATTTCGTATTATAAAGGTATTCGAATACTCCCTAGGGAGGAACATGATATTGTTTCATTAACCGGTTGAAGCCTGTCAGTTGGCAAATATCAATACTAGTTACTGATGACAGGAAACAATAACTACATGTGAAGAACTGAAGAAGCGTCTGAACACAAACTGCAGCGTATATTAAGCGTATGAAAAAACAAAACTTTCATGTAAGAGCGTTTAAATTCATCAACATGTTTAAAGTTATAAGCACTAGATCACCATCTGTCTCTCTATACACATGTTCAGTATGAACACCCAAATTGCTACTATTGGCTTCTTGATTAAAACAACACCACCCATGAATTAACTGCTTCTAAACGCAGTTATACATTAAATATTTGTTCCCCTCACTAACGGCTGTGTTTACCTTACTCTCAAGCGTATACACAAGGAGGGATTTTAACGCCATTGTCAACACACAAGAGGTGATATATGGCATGATACATATTAACTTTTGGCAGAAGACTTCGGAATGAATCTGAGGAAAACAAGTAACTGGCTAACTTTCTCACATAAAAGTTTTAGACAGAGCCAACACCGTAGACCTGAATTTGTTGACCAGTAAAACAATATATCAATGGAATAAGCAATCTAAGTACATAGGTGTTTTTGACGAGGCAAAGTCCGCGTAGCAAACACCTGTAAACAACAGGAGTCCGTTCCATGAACGCTCGTAAATTTACGAACTTCTTGAAAATGAAACGTTCACAATTACTTCGTAAGTATTTATTTTTCTTAGAGGGTATTGTATGAGTGTTTGTCTCATTAGTGTAATATTGGAAGTAAGCCCTATCGAAAACTGCTAATGAGACATATATTTTCAGTGAGAAAGTATCCCATATCCTCGTGTATGCATATATATTAATCGAATTGTTCTTATGTTACAAACATGACTACTTTTTGCAGTGAACTTGAATGCTTGTAATTAACTATGTTATACATTGTTAACATAGAAAGCAAAGAATGCTCATTTATAATTAACATCCATGTATGTTACATTATAACAAATTAAACAAGATCTAATTCACAAGAGGGCATGTTTGTTTTCGATAATGTTTCTGTTCCGTGATGCGCACGCATTGTGATGTATCAGATCTTATTTTGTTACAATAGTTAGCAACTTTGTTGCTGCGCAGACATAAAGAAAATATCACGGAATTAGAGCATACCACGATATCATTCGATCAGAAAATATCTCGAAACAGACTCAGACAGTATCATGTTTGATGTCTTAAATCAAGGGCTTATATAGAGGAGGAAAAGTAACTGACTGAGATGTTATGAACGCTCGCGTATTCCCGCAAACTCTTGCGAAATCTCGTTTCCAAATATCACAACTTTCATTCATCTCAGAATTACAAATTAAAGTTCTTTTTTTGTACAATAGAATTCTCTACAAAACAAGACTTTTCCCAGCAAAATGTGTTTAAAATTGTTAAAGTACTTATGATGCAAAATTACTGCAAATAAAAAATAAGGAAAGATCCTGAATTTTACTTTAAACTACAAAATATTGAATTAAAGATCATTGTTTTGTGTTTGAAACATTATAAATCATCTAAGGTTACATACACTATACATTTTACGTAAAAGAAATCTAATGCCTGTGGAATTTGAATGATTAATTTGCAATTTACTAATTCTTCGTATGCTATTTTATCAATATTTAGCAGAGAGATACAAGTTTCCTATCCTTCTATATAAGTCCTTGGCTAAATTAACTAATCAAAATGAAACCTATATGTGCTGTGTTTCTCAAACGTCTTAATGTATCCTTTAGAATGTAAAACATTGAAGACACAGACATGCTTATGTTTCTTCAAACTTCTTAATTTATCCATTGGGTAATGGAATAGAGAAATCATTAAGTGATTCCAAGGAAATTAGCGTCCTTGGTGATTACAATGAAAAAACAAACTGTTTGATTAATTATGAAGCTAATATGAAATGTGCATCCCAGCATCTAGTATTCAATACATGAGACAAATAATAACCTTTTTGTACAACACAGTACAAAATGCATACTTACTTCATATTATACACTTAGTGCCTGTTCGTACAAAATGAATTTAGGTCAAAGTATAATAATGAGAGCTTGTATATAGTATATCATATTATAGTTCGGAAATCTTTATTTTAGACCAGCACGTCATATTTTGAAATAAGCAATTTTTTTTATATCATAAATTAACACTTATTATTTGTATTTAAGTCAATTCTGAATATAAACACGATTTTACAATGTTTAAGTATATCAGTACTTTAATTATATACTAAAACACAATTAATCAAAATTTATGTATAGCTATATTTAAATTATTTATTCAAACACATTTGAACAAAATTTCTGTAATCCTGTAGTTGAATCGATATTCATATATGATCGCTCGGATGAGTTATGCTTGTATATAGTTTTGGTAAAAGTATACAATACAAGGCTTTCACACAACAGTTCATTATTCTGACAGTACCCAGTTTTATCTTCACATTACTAGCAAGAAAAAGCCACTAAGAAAGGTAAATCATTGTTACTTTGCGTCTATGTTGTCAAGCATTTTTATTTTAAGTTACATTTTATTACCTCCCTTTGTATCAAATGTGTAAGATCAGGTTATACTTAATCACTTGATCACCAAAAGTGGCTTGCAACGAGTGGGAATATCATTTTTGGTGATCACGAGATGAAACTTCATTTGATCTTACATTCAAACGAAGAATTTTTTTATTTTATGCATTTACATACATTTTTGTTTTTTTTGAACTTAATTTGCCACTAGATAGTATTGTTGTGTTTTTTTTTAAATAATATTTATTTTAAATTGATATTCAAGGAAACGAAAATGTATAAAAAATATATATTTTTTCATAATTTCACTGTTTGTATCAATGGATCACCATAAATAATCCACTAAGAAATCTCTATTTTTTATAAAAAAACATGAAATAAAAATATATGAATAGCTGGTATCCAAATTAAAAAAATATATTTCATTCAAAGGGAGGTATTTTATGTATAAATTAAAATATATTACATCGATTTATCTCATGTAATCAATGTAACTTTTTACCAATTGCAAACCTTACTGAAGTGAATTGATAGCTGATAGTATATTATATTTCCCTAGTGATGTTAACCAATTAGATCATATGTTGCATATGTGCTGCTGTATTTAGTTAACATAATAACATACACTGAACAACATATTGTTAGCATGTCTTCAATATGGAAATAGCAAACATAACATCTGGAAGAAGAATGTGTACAAATATGATTACTATCAATGTGGGAATACTTCATAACAATAACATAATAAATGGAAAAGTTGGATTACTGTAGAGAGCATCACTCTCAGTTCGAAAAAGTAACACATTAAAACGTTTAATTAAAAAAAGGATAACTATAAGGTAATCCAATCTCTTATAACGCAATTAGGACAAATATTAACCAATGAAAGCGTTCGTGCGACATTTTATATATTCTAGATTCCAAAAATGTTTCGTCATTAATTTTCTAAAATTCTTTAAAATTTGGTTTCTATGAAATTTGAATGGTTATATTTAAATTAATTGTGACTTTTCGGTTTTGGGGATACAACGTTTAAAGCTATACAACTTCATGTTTGTATATATGCTTTTCATTATATATGATGCCTTCCTTGATAGGTTCAGTACTCAAAACAATAGAATTATATATTTGTTACAATTTCCAGGAAACATCTTCTAAGAAATTAAATAACTTGTTAAATGTTTACACGTCCACTATATATATATATATATATATATATTTATATATATAAATGCTTACACATACTAGCGTTGCCGTCAGATAATTTCCAATTATAGATTATGTAGTGGTATAAGTGCAGTAAGAGAATTCCCAATTATAGATAGTGAAGTGGTATAAGTGTAGTATGAGTATTCTCATTATAAATAGTGTAATGGTATAAGTGCAGTAATAGAATTCCCTTTTATAGATAGTGTAGTGGTATAAGTGCAATAAGAGAATTCCCAATTATAGATGGTGTAATGGTATAAGTGCAGTAAGAAAATTCCCAATTATAGATAGTGTAGTGGTGTAAGTACAGTAAGAGAATTCCCAATTATAGATAGTGTAGTGGTATACGTGCAGTAAGAGAATTCCCAATTATAGATAGTGTAGTGGTGTAAGTACAGTAAGAGAATTCCCAATTATAGAAAGTGTATTTGTATACGTGCAGTAAGAAAATTCTCAATTATAGATAGTGTAGTGGTATAAGTGCAGTAAGAAAATTCCAAATTATAGATAGTGTAGTGGTGTAAGTACAGTAAGAGAATTCCCAATTATAGATAGTGTAGTGGTATACGTGCAGTAAGAAAATTCCCAATTATAGATAGTGTAGTGGTGTAAGTACAGTAAGAGAATTCCCAATTATAGATAGTGTAGTGGTATACGTGCAGTAAGAGAATCCCCAAATATGAATGGTTTAGTGAAATAAGTGAAATAAGTGCAGTGAGATGACATACTTATGAATTGTATAATGTTCAAAACCAATTCCATTAGAAATAATGGAAATCACGTCTTTAAAATGTTTTAATTTTACATTTGTTTAAATAAATATATATCACTTGAACAAATGGTGTACACAAATCAAAGCTTTTAGCACTATTGGTGATCAATTACAATAATGATAATTATTTAAATATTCATTTGACATATTCATATGATGGTCATAATATGACATATTTTATTTAATTTCATTTTTTGCAAATGGTAGCGTATAAGGTGAATATGTTGTTGTTGTTGTTGTTGTTGAATACAGATCACAGTGGAATATGTACGCCAATTAACAATTAACCGCAGTATGAGACCAACTTTATCAGACTCGGACTCGTGACTGTTACAGAATTGGCTGTGACCAAATATGATTGTAATTGAAAATTTAACAAAACAAAGTATAGCTGTTCATGTCATGTGTGCTTTAGATATATTTTATACAAGGAATATGAAAAATCAATTAACAGGGATATCATATGTTGTAACAGTTAACGCCAACATTTGATTGTATTGTCGCAAAGGATCTTCATCGCCTCATTGTGCCGTCATCATGGTAACGAATTCTGAAATATGAATACAAAATATATTTCAATATATACTGTCATGGAATAACTGCATGTTGAAACGAAGGTCCACATACAAAAAATACCGTAATCCAATGTTCTACAGAATGACACCATATAATTTATAATTTGGGAGAGAGAATAGAGAAAGAGTTTGAGAGAGAAAGAGAGAGAGAGCCAAAGAAGAGAGAGAGAGAGAGAGAGAGAGAGAGAGAGAGAGAGAGAGAGTTTTTTTGTCAAATATCTTTTCTATACTAAGTCTTATCAATTTTGGTTATTTGATATTCCTAATATCTTAGTACCTTAGTCAGCAGCCTAAACAAACTGCTCGACATAAACATGAAGTGAATACGCAGCCCACGTTAGTATAACATCGAAAGCATTCTTAATTCTTGAAAACAAATAAATATGACGCATGCATTTTGTTCAAGAATAAGTAAATTTTCTTCAATTATTTCATTTAGTCAATAGTGTAATTTAAAGCATGGTTTGATAACTGCCGAATGAATTTGCCAGATCATTTCTTTACTAAACAGTTGTGTTTAATATTCATATTGAGCATAATTTACCTGCTCCTAATGCTCTTTTTGCGTCACTGTATTACACTTGCGTTCAAGTTGTTTATCAATGCTTTTAAATATTTTGGTCAAAGGTTATATTCAATGACCGTGTGTGTATAAGTTTCGTTTATTTTGAACTATAGTCGTGTACTTTTCATCTGCAAGATTAATTTAACCACGAAATGGAGGCAATGTCGAGTTAATGGAATATAATTTTCAAGTCAAAATTATCTTCAAACCGTTAAGTATAAGCTGCCGGCATGCAAACATTAATATGCTACTGATGTGCATGATATAAGCGTCAGCGTTCAGCAAATTCTCATCCGTCTATATCTTAAACTGTCTACTTTATACTTATTTTTATGAGCTGAGCTGATTAAAAAGAAAATTCAGTTCTGATGTTATTTGGTAATTTCTATATATATTTTATATAATTTATGTTCTTGAGTCCGTTTCTGACATAGAATCAGTAATGCGTATTGGTGTAATAAGGTCATTGGGTTGAGGCTCCGATCGAACTCTCGACCTGTTGTGTGCGTGGCCAACACTGCAGTACCACCCTGTTTACAAAGTCTGAATTGATGACATGCCGTTTTTTCCAAGAATGCTATGGAATCAGATGATTTCAAACACATTTTTATTTTCAAAAGAAAACCCTTAATTATCCCAATTTATAAAACAAATGTTCATAGCATATGTCCAAAACTGAGTGTATATAGTACACTCACTGTCTGAATTGGTATTAAGTGTATATAAACTCCAAATATACTACATTTTGGGTGTGATGCTGTTGTTTATTATATAATTATATTAGTTCATAACATATTAAATCATGAAAATGCACTTAAAAGAGCAATATACCATATTGCAGCTAATTGAAACAACGTGAAGCTAAACCGGATGATTCCTAGTCCTATGTGAACATCTTATACTCGGAGCAGATAATTGAAACAACGTGAAACTAAACTGGATGGTTACTAAACACATAATTATTATGAATATAGACGTATCTTATACTTGGAGCCGATAATTAAACACACGTGAAACATTTAACTCGTTAAATGACTCGTTACAATTATGTTTATGTTTTGCATCGATGAATTTACTTATACTCAAATAATATAATATACGTGGTAATGCAGTGCATTGTGTGTTTGACGCTCACGCTATAGGTTGTGGAGTTCGAATCCTCCCCCCACCACCAACTCGACCCGATTGTCTCCCAATAACAACCCTTAATCCTGGTTCTACACAGGGAACGGATTTTACAGCGGTTTATAATAGCTCAGAGTTTCCTCCGCAATCTAAATGATTAGTCTGAACTAAATTATAATGTCGTACAATGCACGAGTGTTAGTTATACATTGTGTTAGATGTTTAGATCGATGCTATTATATCTAAAGCAATATTTCGAACTACCAACAACAGATTTTAGTAAAACAAGAACATGCAGGGTTGCTAGTCACTGCGTATATCAATGATAAACTACAGTGCCTCGTTGTTCAAAGCTGGGTAAGCTTAACCCCAGGTTAGTTAAGTAAAATTTTCAAATCACAATATTTTTAGATTTAAAGCATTTTAGATTATTATTTTATTGAAAATTATGAAAAAATTACATTTTGTTTATAAAAATGCATTAAAATTGCCATAAAATCATTGAATATAGAAAATGTTGATGTTATAAAAATTTCACTTAACAGATGGTTAAGTAAAAAGAGCTTTGAACAACTGGGTCCTGATATATAGATAAGAGATAAGGATTCAGACTCTATACAATGATAATAACTTAATATCTTAGCTAATATCAACAACAAGAACATATCCAGCAAAGGTATCACGTTTAAAACAAATCGCTTCTCCTAAGTTCCAAATAATCAAAATATCGTCATTGAATCTGTATATGGTTACCATGCAAGGTTTAAGTCGACTTTTTCACTTAGACACAAATCCCAAATGCCCTACGAAAGTGACAACATCTTTTTCCTGTCGGTGGATAACAATTCTCTTGCATAGCCCATAAAATCTGAAATAAACAAGATGAGTGCAATACTCACAGCGTGAATGGAACTCGAGAACAGCATTAACAAGTAGTTTCCAGAACTAACCCAGCACTCTATTAGTTTTCTGATATTTGACGGAATTAAATGTTTGATAAACTATGTTTCTGGAATAATTCAAACAGCGAATCTCGTGTCTTGTTATACGTGGTTCATTGTAACCAGATGAAAAATGATGTCGTTAAAGTAACAGACATAGCAAATATCTGATATGTTGAAGACCATAACTTTTAAAACATTATTTATGTGAGAACTATTAATGATATTTTACAACTTATTTATTTTACATCGAATGTGTGAAACAGGTTCTTACAACTATATCAATTCCCCTGCGAAGTCTTCATTGGTTATAACCAATACTAAGCATATGCGGAAAAAGTGTCTTGCTTAACGGCACTACATATAGCCGTGGTGTAGGACCGAACACACGACCCTCTGGTCCTTGGTCTGTGTCCTACCACTTAACCACACGCAATTAAAAGTGTTAATGTCGTTTGTTATTTAATTCAGATTTTGCTGTATAACAGTACAGAAAGGGTAAATGACGTCAACGGAAGAAACTGTTCAAGACTCATTCACTAGTCACAAAATAAATGAAGATAAAACAATACGCAATTAAATGACTACTATGATGCGATGAATGGGCCCAAAACTGGGATACTTTTAGATATGCAGAGTACCAATACATTCTACCCAATACTCAAGTTGACAAAACAAATATCGGAAGATTCCTACCCAGTTGCAAAGACCCTATTCTCACCCAGTGCTGCACGGATTATTTTGTTAGAAAAATCACGGGTTTAGTTATCGCATGTACTCGGGCTATTTTGTTAGAAAAAATACGGCTTTAGTTATTACATGTACTAAGTCTTATCCAGCTATCTAGCTTTGCAAATGAATCGCATTTACGTTTTGTACTTGCAAAATAACTATAGCACTTTTCACGCCATGCTTAAATAGGTTTGTATTTTGGCAAAAAGCTAGACAACAAAATCAAAGCATTTGTGAATCAAACAGTTGTTGATGGGGTGTTTGCGTTACATGACGAGGCTAGACCCGATGTTGGATTTAAACCTGGGCAAATGTGCCTAGGCTTAGTAGTCACGTTTCAAAGCTTCGTATGATATATGTTCTATAAATAGTAACAATGCTCACAAATCAAAGGACGTCCATGAAATTTTACCTAACGCTGAAAGATAGTTTGACTGCTAAGTTACTAATCGCTGATGATGTTAAACACGGTAGCGAACCCACGTGACTTTATGCTATGGAGTGGTGAAACAATAGATGGAAAAGTGGATGTTTCAGGTAGCTTTTTTGCAGATAACATTCTTATTATTTCATGAAAATTCACGAAACAAAGACGATCGTCGTCTCTGTATAGAAAAAAGCCACTAATCATATAAAATGAGCATGCAAAACTTGTATTTTCTTTTTTTTTTTACATAAAGCATAGAGGTGCAACAATGTCTTGTTCTCAGTTAAAACAATGATGGTATGAAGTAATGCAAGTTGCATCGCGGTGTTAATTAAGCTCGGAGATAAATAACAGCTGTCTCGAAAACATTTTCGTTACTTTCTAATATGTTTATTGTATACATCTGTGATTAATTATGACTTAATCTTTTTATACTCATTTATCCATAAGTACAGCGGTTAATTTAACTATTTATTCATAAACATGAGTATACCAGTTTTTTTCTTTTATTAAATATACTCGTATACTTCATGAAATGCATATTCATGTAACTGATCTTAAAAAAAAAGTAAATTATTCAATTTAGAGAATGAACATTGTCTTTTTACACATTTAGATCATCTTGGAGATTTTCTTTTATTATTTACACATTAATGTAAATTTGAATATTGATGTTTATGTATATCTATGGAGATCATCTTTGATTTTGAACTGTCTTTGATATATAACTAACCTGTAAATTGAACTTTCTTGTAAAATATATACAGAGATATGTCGTCTTGGCGAATGTACTTTGGAATTTTATTTTACAGTTAAACATTCTAAAAAAAAGTTAATTAAAATGCGACACAACGAACAAAAGGTTCGTCATGTTTACTATTTTAAGTATAACTGTAGATCTAATACACTTATTTTCGAATGCCTGAACACAAATATACTTGTGGTCTTAAATGTGTATACAGCTGTGACCAAAGTGCTAACAGCTCCAATGTTTGTGTTTTATTGATACAAACTTCTACTGTCGTATATAACACATCTATATTAACTTTATTCTCCATAATGCTATATTAAAATACCATGTTTATAACAAGTTGTGATGAATTGCTTGTTATCCAATATAAATGCAAATATTACATATCAGGAAATAATTTGTTATAGTGTTGCATATCGTTGTATATTGTATGTCCGTATTCATTTATAATCCTTTATCGGTTTGTGTATAATATGGCAGATTCCTGCAATCATGGAGAGTGCTATTCCGGGCATCGGAGAGAACAGATAAAATAATAGTTTATCATGTCTAACATCACACATACAAATCAGTGGCAATGTGTTTTATAGGCATAGTACCATTGACAACAGGAAATGCTTCCGTGGTTATAAATTATCATTGTTTCTTCTTCTTTAAAAATGCATTTTCCTTATTTTAATGCTTAGTTTTATTTGAATAGCATTATTGGTACATTTTGAAAATGTTGTAAGCATTGCTATGTTTGAAATGTGAATTTAGAGAAAAATGATTATTGGAAATGGGGTATAAATACATGATTTCGGAAGTCTACTTTCACTTTGTCAACAGGGTACACATTGAGCACAAAAAAATTTCTTATATGACACATGCCCCCTACTTTTCTCATCACAATTTGGTAGTACAGAAGTTGACAAACAGTAAAATGTAATTAACACTTCTTTTATTTGGGTCTCTCTATGAATGACAAACATGCCTTTTTATACAAAATAGAATATAGAACATGGTCAATGGTGGGCTTGCACCTATAGCGTTGATTTCTTTCGATACATTTTAGTATAACTAGAACAATTCATATTAGATTGACTAAACTAGTAAAAAAAGGAAATTATTAACAAAATGCAGCTGCTACAGTTGACATTATATTACATTTCCGCAAAATTACTTTTGCAATTTTCATGGAAATAAGTCCTCGGACATAATGGTGATAATGAACTTTTAGAAAAAGAAAAGTACAATAATATCTCTTGGAAAGTTTATAGAAAGTGCTCTTCAAACAAAACAAATTCAAAACACTTCTCCTTCCATTGCGTTGATTGATAAATGTTATTATTAATTTTGTTTTGTTGTTGTTGTAGTTTTGGCTTCTATGTTAAATAATGTCAGGTACATTTCTTTATTTATGTGTTGAAATAATTTCAATTTTAATATCATAGTGACTGGTAAGCCGTTTAAGGCTTAATATAAGTATTTCTTAACATTTTATCACGTTGTAATTCTTACATGTATTGTAACTGTCACTTTAAAAAAAAATAAATAGAGGATCTTGCATGAGTGCCTATTTATTATTGAATTTATTAAATGAGTAAAATATATTATGCCAGGCTGTGCCGATTATTATATCATTTTCCGTAACGATTTTGATAAATTCAATAATAAATGAGCGCAAATGTAAGATTTAATTGTTTTATCGTATTATCACATAACTCAGGAAAAGTTTATTATTACCATTTATTTATCAGATAACCTCTACAAGGAACGAGAAACTATCGGGCTTATTAATTTCATCGTATGACGTAACGTCTCAAAATAACGTCATTCAACCATGGAAAATCATTGGCATTGATATATTTGGGCAAATCAGAAAGTACTTCGGCAGTTTAAGTACGGGAGCGAGTTGTACGCTTATGTGGATTTATTACACATTTGCATTGTAAATTATGTGATAATATAATAAAAGTTATCAACATGGCACTATACAGTGATTCAGTTAGTAAAATGGAATAACAGTACAACGATTTATGCAGTGTCATATTATTCAGGTTACGTGTCCAGCAAATTCCAACCAAAATTAATCAAAACAGTAATATTAATAATTAAATAATACATGAATTCCCTTTTCATGATCTAAACAAGGTGTTGATTTATTAACAGGGAAAGTAGAAACAATGCAACAAAATGCAATACAAATAATGAAATAAGCAGATGATTTTATATTGATATTAGTGTTGTTAGTAGTTTTGCAGTATTTGTTTGCTTTTCGTCCCATTCCACAGCAGGGGGAACATTTACATCAAATTAAATTATATTCTACCTTTATTATTTTACATAACAATTAAATAATGTATGTATTTAAGGTACTACTGGTAACAATACTAAGAATAAAGGTAAATGGAAATGATTCAGAAAATACATTGATGTTGTTGGTGGAGTAAAAAACAGTTGTGTTTCTGTTAATATGATTATCTTAGAGATAATCATGAAGCATTTCATAATTTATTTGAATATTCATATTCAGGCCGATTTCATATGTTGTGATAAGAAGTGTGGGTATAAAATGAATATAACAGACTAAGAAGTCTGGTATAAAAAAGTCATTGTGCAAGGCTTTGTATAATAAGATATGGTTCACACAAACCTTCGTAGTTAACCATACCGTCACCATCTAAATCTGCCTCCTTGATCATTTCGTCTACCTCTTCGTCTGTGAGCTTCTCACCAAGGTTTGTCATTACGTGGCGCAGTTCAGCGGCTGATATGTATCTACAATGGAAATACAACACGCAGCTATGAAACATTTAACAACAGTTGATAGGTAGATGAAGATGAAAGATATGAACCTTCCCTGCCACCTGCAGATGCAGTTTAATCAATTGGCTGTTTAATGGAGATAAAAGCGGAAAATCCCGTGAAAATCCACCAAAACCTGTCCAGTCTCTTACACTTGTAAGGTGGACTGAATAAAAAATGTGATTGTATCAATGTTTTATTAACTAACTTATGTAAAGGGTAGATAAGGTTAAGCTACCCATAGATTCTCATTTAAATGATTGCATGTTGATATAGCTAAAATACGGCCAACAAAGAGCTGAATGATGTCATTGATAACCGTCATCAAAACTTTGACAAAAACCTCAGCGTGTTCTGGCTTACGATCGATTTAATCAGAGTGTCCCTCAGATTTAATATTGTGAAATCATTTATTATTCTAAATTATAGATAAAGTCCATTCAAATTACACCGTTTCAAAGGTGTAAGGACTACAGTGTTTATAGTTTGATGTTGATGACAGTCTCCATAGTTTCTTGATTACCCATTTCCATCTTTGTCAAATACTCTGAATGCCTCTCTCAGCTCTTCCTCGCTGTCTGTGTCCTTCATTTTCCGGGCCATCATCAGAAGGAACTCTTGAAAGTCGATGTTACCATTTCCTGAAGAAGAAAAGATACAGCAAGATTCTCCATTTAGAAACCGTCGGAAAGAGATTGATTTACACAATGTAGTTACGTCCATATATAATTGCATCAAATATTTAATTCGAAATAAGTAAAATGACATAATCGAAACGTGCAGAAAATGAAAGTTATTGACTTCATATTTTAGGTAACCGTACAACGAGATCTAAGATTACGACGATCGGTGATGCACAGATTCATAGCCAATGCTACATCAATAATGACATGTCGGTTTGAAATAAAATTCGAGATCATGTACGCTTCGCTCGTCTTTTTTTCACAGAAAACTTCACAAATCTTGCATCCTCGCGAATAAAGCGCGAATTGATACCTTTGTAGTAGTAGTATTAATTTATATTCAATATTAACATCGAACGTATAATGAAAATACATATGTAAGGAGTTTTATTCCTTCATATGGTTGATATACACATACCATAGTATTGAGTAAACGTCACCCAGTTACGTGGCAAATACTTCCCGTCTGCATCCACATCGTTACTATACACATACCGTAGTATTGATTAAACGTCACCTAGTTACGTGGCACTACTTACCGTCTGTGTCCACCTCGTTACTATACCCATAACATAGAATTGATTAAACGTCACCCAGTTACGTGGTAATACTTACCGTCTGCATCCACCTCATTAATATACACATAACATAGTATTGATTAAACGTCGCCCAGTTACGTGGCAATACTTACCCTCTGCTCCCACATCGTTATAGTATTGATTCAATGTCGCCTAGTTACGTGGCAAAACTTACCGTCTGCATCAATTTCGTTTATATATACATACCACAGTATTGATTTATAGTCACCCAGTTACGTGACAATTCTTACCGTCTACATCCGCCTCGTTAATATACACATAGCATAGTATTGATTAAACGTCACCCCCGTTACGTGGCAATACTTACCGTCTGCATCCACCTCATTAATAAACACATAACATAGTATTGATTAAATGTCGCCAAGTTACATGGCAATACTTACCGTCTGCATCCACCAAATTAATATACACATACCAAAGTATTGATTAAACGTCACCCAGTTACGTGGCAATACTTACCGTTTGCACCCACATCGTTATAGTATTGGTTCAACGTCGCCTAATAACTTGGCAATACTACCGTCTACAATAATCTCGTTAATAAACACATACCATAGTATTGATTAAACGTCACCCAGTTACGTGGCAATACTTACCATTTGCACCAACATCGTTATAGTATTGGTTAAACGTCACCTAGTTACGGGGCAATACTTACCGTCTACAATAATCTCGTAAATATACACATACCATAGTATTGATTAAACGTCACCCAGTTACGTGGCAATACTTACCGTCTACATCCGACTCCTTAATATTTACATAGCATAGTATTGATTAAACGTCATCCATTTACGTGGCAAATACTTACCGTTTGTACCCACATCGTTATAGTATTGATTAAACTTCGCCCAGTTACGCGGCAATACTTACCGTCTATATTCATCTCGTGTATATACAAATACCATAGTATTGATAAACGTCGCCCAGTTACGCGGCAAATACTTACTGTCTGCACCAACATTGTTATAGTATTGATTTAACGTCGCCCAGTTACGCGGCAAATACTTACCGTCTTTATCCACCTTATTAATATACACATACCATAGTATTAATTAAATGCGCCCAGTTACGCAGCAAATACTTACTATCTGCACCAACATTGTTATAGTATTAATTAAATGTCGCCAAGTTACGCGGCAAATACTAACTGTCTGCACCCACATCGTTAAAGCATTGATTAAACGTCGCCCAATTACGCGGCATATACTTAATGTCTGCACCCACATCGTTAAAGCATTGATTAAACGTCGCCCAATTACGCGGCACATACTTAATGTCTGCACCCACATCGTAAAAGCATTGATTAAACGTCGCCCAGTAACGCGGCAAATACTTACTGTCTGCACCCACATCGTTAAAGCATTGATTAAACGTCGCCCAATTACGCGGCACATACTTAATGTCTGCACCCACATCGTTAAAGCATTGATTAAACGTCGCCCAGTAACGCGGCAAATACTTACTGTCTGCACCAACATCGTTATGGTATTAATTAAATGTCGCCCAATTACGCGGCAAAAACTTACCGTCTGCACCAACATCGTTAAAGCATTGATTAAACGTCGCCCAGTTACGTGGCAAATACTTACCGTCTACACCCATCTCATTAATATACACATACCATAGTATTATTATATGTCGCCCAGTTACGTGGCAATACTTACCCTCTGCTCCCACATCGTTATAGTATTGATTCAATGTCGCCTAGTTACGTGGCAAAACTTACCGTCTGCATCAATTTCGTTTATATATACATACCACAGTATTGATTTATAGTCACCCAGTTACGTGACAATTCTTACCGTCTACATCCGCCTCGTTAATATACACATAGCATAGTATTGATTAAACGTCACCCCCGTTACGTGGCAATACTTACCGTCTGCATCCACCTCATTAATAAACACATAACATAGTATTGATTAAATGTCGCCAAGTTACATGGCAATACTTACCGTCTGCATCCACCAAATTAATATACACATACCAAAGTATTGATTAAACGTCACCCAGTTACGTGGCAATACTTACCGTTTGCACCCACATCGTTATAGTATTGGTTCAACGTCGCCTAATAACTTGGCAATACTTACCGTCTACAATAATCTCGTTAATAAACACATACCATAGTATTGATTAAACGTCACCCAGTTACGTGGCAATACTTACCATTTGCACCAACATCGTTATAGTATTGGTTAAACGTCACCTAGTTACGGGGCAATACTTACCGTCTACAATAATCTCGTAAATATACACATACCATAGTATTGATTAAACGTCACCCAGTTACGTGGCAATACTTACCGTCTACATCCGACTCCTTAATATTTACATAGCATAGTATTGATTAAACGTCATCCATTTACGTGGCAAATACTTACCGTTTGTACCCACATCGTTATAGTATTGATTAAACTTCGCCCAGTTACGCGGCAATACTTACCGTCTATATTCATCTCGTGTATATACAAATACCATAGTATTGATAAACGTCGCCCAGTTACGCGGCAAATACTTACTGTCTGCACCAACATTGTTATAGTATTGATTTAACGTCGCCCAGTTACGCGGCAAATACTTACCGTCTTTATCCACCTTATTAATATACACATACCATAGTATTAATTAAATGCGCCCAGTTACGCAGCAAATACTTACTATCTGCACCAACATTGTTATAGTATTAATTAAATGTCGCCAAGTTACGCGGCAAATACTAACTGTCTGCACCCACATCGTTAAAGCATTGATTAAACGTCGCCCAATTACGCGGCATATACTTAATGTCTGCACCCACATCGTTAAAGCATTGATTAAACGTCGCCCAATTACGCGGCACATACTTAATGTCTGCACCCACATCGTAAAAGCATTGATTAAACGTCGCCCAGTAACGCGGCAAATACTTACTGTCTGCACCCACATCGTTAAAGCATTGATTAAACGTCGCCCAATTACGCGGCACATACTTAATGTCTGCACCCACATCGTTAAAGCATTGATTAAACGTCGCCCAGTAACGCGGCAAATACTTACTGTCTGCACCAACATCGTTATGGTATTAATTAAATGTCGCCCAATTACGCGGCAAAAACTTACCGTCTGCACCAACATCGTTAAAGCATTGATTAAACGTCGCCCAGTTACGTGGCAAATACTTACCGTCTACACCCATCTCATTAATATACACATACCATAGTATTATTATATGTCGCCAAGTTACGCGGCAAATACTTACCGTCTTCACCCAAATCTAAATAAAATTGATTAAACATCGCCCAGTCGAGTGGCAATACCAACCGTCTGCATCCACCTCGTTATAGTATTGATTAAACGTCGCCTTGTTACGTGGCAATACTTACCGTCTGCATCCACCTCGTTAATCATATCCTGTAGCTCGGCCTCTGTCGGATTTTGACCGAGGGACCTCATGACTGTTCCCAACTCGCTTGTCGTGATCGTGCCGTCACCATCCTTGTCGAAGAGGGAAAACGCTTCACGGAATTCTGCGTAAAAAATATTGATTATAAATAATTAGTTCGAATACTTTTGTTGAATGGGGGTTTAACGCCATTTTCAGCACATTTCATGTTATATATGGCATGGCCAGTTAATTTTGTTGGAGGGAAACCTCTGAATGAAAAAAACACAGACCTCCTGCAAATAACTGGTAAACTTTATCACATAAAGTGTTTGGAACGAGCGGAACTCGAACCTACGACCTTAGCGATGAGAGGTTAGTGATCTTGAGATGATGGCGTTGATCACTCGGCAACGAAGAACCTAATTCTAATTCTAAACACATGTAACAAACTAAATCTGTAAAACAAGTATGAGCTGTATACAGGTTCGTACGTTATGAAATTTTAGTGCGAAAAGTTGAGATCAAAACACTAGTGCAAATGTTTGAAAATAAAATATTAGTTCAAATGTTTGAGAACAAAACATCAGTTCAAATATTTAAGAACAAAATATTAGTGCAAATAGTTGAGAGACTAATGTCACCGCCTTCTCCCCTAGCCCTAAATGGGCTGGATCCGGTAGAACAATTTATAGGGTATTTAGATACATTGAACACATGTAGAGTTTCCAATAGTTTTACATGTCTCCAATCATTCCATATATATATTCAGTGATCTATCATGCATTCTAGAACAAACATTAGAAACAATAAATACATACAATAAAACAATCAATATACATGTTCGGTGATGGTGGCTTACACAATGACATTTCAATATAACATATATCTTATTTACTTATTATATTAAACAATTTCAATGATTCCAATTATACAAAACAATATGTTTCTGTTTATTGGAAAATATATAACATATATAATTACCTGCAGGTATAATCAATATTTCCCACATTTATGGTTATAAACGCACAAAAAAATGAATATGGCGTAGTTCAACAATGTAAAAGTCATAATAATGAGCGTGAAATCCGTGCACTGTGTTAGTTATATTTAGATCATAGGCCTTGTGGATAGTTTTGTTCAAAAATGGAGTTCAGATCTAGAATCAAATAGAGTATTAACATTATACAAATTTTTTAAAACAAACTTTGAATATGAACAATATTTAAATATGTTAAGCACCAGAAAGTTTCGAAGTTTACAAGATTGCGCATATCTTCTCATAATTTAAGAATTGAGACAGGAAGGTATTCAAGAGAAAGACTTGAACGACATGAAAGGGTTTGCCAGATGTGTGACAGTGCTGAAATTGAAGACGAATTTCATTTTGTATTACTATGTCCTATTTACCATGAACTTAGATGCAAATATATTCATAAGCATTATATCCGTAGACCAAATATGTTTAAGTTTATTAATCTTCTTCAATCAAAAAATAAATCGGAAATTGTTAAATTAAGCAAATTTATATCCGAAGCATTTGTAAAACGACGTTGCATAATAAATAACTGATAAATGTGTTCATCCTCAAAAAAATTATTTTATGTATAAGAAAATTTGACTATATTATACAATATCTAATAGATATGAGTATTGAAATGTCGATAGTAAGAGAGAATACGTGTTGTGGTTTGCAAGAGTGTATGTATGTATGCATGTATGCGTGCGTGTGTGCGTGCGTGCGTGCGTGCGTGTGTGTGTATGAAAATGTGTGCATGCTATTTACTCAACTTGTTATGTGTTTATGTGTTTAATTATTTACATGTTATTACAACATTGTAATTTGATGAGAAACTATTTATAGTTTAAATCAATAAAATATTCTTCTTCTTCTTCTTCTTCTTCTTCTTCTTCTTCTTCTTCCTAAAGGGAAGTAATGAAGGTACCAAACTAACTAAGCTACTTCTTTTACTTTAAGCTACCTACTCTGTATATAACACACCATGACACTAACAAAAATAACGATGAATTATTATCATATATTCTTTGATTGTTTTAACGACTAAGTTATCTAGACGTTCAGCAAACAATTAATAAGTAAGTATCAGTGTCATTCTTTTACAAGTCAAATGACAATTTGGAATTTATCATGAATCCAGTATGACTTTAATTATCTACACTGTTTATCAATTTTAACGATATAATAAAAGAAAATGGACAATATAAAACTTTACTACCATAACAATGGCATATGTTTGCCTCTTGCAAATCGTCTCATTCAGTATATAGAAAAAAATGCTTAAAAAATATCTAACTATATATGTCAAATAAGAGACACAGCGTTCTTAATACGCAAGCTTCACACCGTAAGAAGCATATCAAAGATTAATACCCTTACATATATAAATGACAAAAAACTCTTAATCAAGCCTACCATGTATACTAAACGAATTTATACTCTTTACAATAGCACATGTACATGACTATAATCATCTCTAATGTTCATTGAATTACAAATTATACTTTTAGTAATATATTGACTATATAATGACTTAAGCAAAAAGTATAATATTATTCACGTTTTTCCTAAAAGTACAAGAGAAAAAATGTTCGTTGCCGGTTTTCTTTTGAATACAAATACAACTACATGTACATGCAAAACAAAAATGTAATTACAAAGTACACACGACTGAACATTATACTGACTACAGGTCGATCTACAAACACACAAATAGTTTCAAACTTTATTTTCAAACGATGGTGATGGAAAGACCACATAAATCACAAAAGTTTGTTCTACCATTATCAATAATGTAAACTTTCAAACACTTAATAATCATATTCACTTTAAGAAGAACGAACGATAGTGATATTGAAGAGCAAATAACAGAATTAGGCCTAGAAGATATTGAATTAAATACAAATAGGTCATACACACAAGAGCATTCCGAACAACTGAAAACAATTGAAAACAATCAGTTGTCAAATATCCAGTTCTACTGGTGGAGGAAGACCTCAGACTGATTCAGACTGAGTAGAACCACCGTCCTTCCGCAAGTAACTGGAAACTTTCTTACATAAAGTTTTTTGAGCTAACGGGACTCGAACCAACAACCTTAACGATGGGAGGTTATTGATCTTGAGACTGCGCCTTAGGCTTAATTTAATAAACGATTTAATAAAAAATAATTTTCATATTCTGACGAGCATTTGGTTATTGTGAGGTTAAGTATAATATATACAAATTATGAGACTCATTGTGTCATTTACATTTGTAAATAATAGTTTTCCGTCAGTCACAGTATGACGCCAACTATGCCGTCAAAATCTCAAGAAAAAGCTATTTATGTAACCATGCAATGATTTATTTAATGATCAGTAAATAACAAGAGTTTAGCTTGGCTGCACACAGGGACAACAAGTAATCGGTAGTTATAACCTATGAGGTTGATATATATACCGGGGTTATACAACTTAATTGTTATTCCTACGCACCATAAGTTATGCGTTTTTGTTGTTTTTTTAATGGGGTTTAATGCCATTTTCAACACATTTCAGGTTATATATGGCATATCCAGTTTTACTGGCGAATGAAGACCTCAGACTGAGTCAGACTGAGTAGAACCACCGTCCTTCTCACATAAAGTCTTTGGAGCGAGCGGTACTACTCGAACCTACGACCTTAGCGGTCTAGAGACGGCGCCATAGACCACTCGGCAACGGAGGATGCTCTTATGCGATAAAAAGACATATGATAATTGGTGATATAACCAATGACAAACACTGTGTCGGTAAGAGAATAAAAATATACGTGTGTTTAATGTTTCGCATTGCTTAAGAGGATGGTTATACTGCTGAATAAATATTTTAAGCGCACCGTAAAATTTGCGACATTTCGTTACACGTGAATTATGACTCTTTATCAGCACTGGTCAAATTAATTGTCAATACGTCATAATTAAATGTCCTGCAAATAGTCATCGTAAACGTTGGGAATTTCGCTGAGTATAGTTCAACATGAAAATAACTGTATAACTATATCCTCGCTGAATTAATGTCTATTTTATTGATTTCAAACCTCACTATTCTTTTATTGCACTTCAATAGAGAAATGAAATTGCAATCAAACTTATACCGATGGTTTTAGTTTACCTTGCGCCTTATTACAAGTTAAGTCTGCTATGATATTCATTTACGAAACTCTTACTAGGTCTTGTTAATTTATACGTTTTACTACTCCGCCAAGGTGGTATTACGTACTGTTTATTGTCTTGTATGTGTTCTCTGTACAGTTCGCGCAAGTTATCTAGTGCCTAGACTGATATATTGGTTGAAGCGACAAATTCGATAAAAATAAAATAAATGTGTTCATTAGTAGATACAATGAGCACAACAGCGCTATATAAACTCATTTTCAACACATTTCAGGTTATAAATGGCATATCCAGCTTTACTGGTGGAGAAAGACCTCAGAATGAACCACCGTCCTTCCGCAGTCAATGAGAGTTAAATACAACAATAAAAAATTATAAGAATTCCTGGCACCTAGAGACGTACGATTGATATACCGAAATTACTAATGTGTCAATGTAATTAAATGAACTTTTAGAAACAATGTTTATGAAACATTAAAGAACATTAACACCGTAGCATTAATGTTTTTTGTGGAATAATTTATTTTGATAACATTTAATCAATACTATATGATAAAAGTATAAATGCTTACTTATAATCATCAATTCTGATACCAATAAAGCTTGCTTAAAATATTTTTAAGGAAGGAAGTAATTTATACTTTATTATCTCCATTTTTCCTGCAAATGAATAAATCGTGTAACTCGTCAATATTTTTATTAAATCGAACGCTGTTACACATCTACATCTTTTCTCTCCACCAGCACCTTTATCTATTGCCGGAAAGAGTTTTTGATTAAATAATGTTTCTAAAAGGCATACCAGACACAGTTATGACTACTGATTATTTTAGGATAGTGTTTTTTTTTTGTTTTTTCATTTTGTCGTCGTTTTATAGTTATGTTTAATAATTTTAAAGTACATTATGCACTTGTAAGATTGAAGGATGACGGAATTGGTCGAGTTACACGATTGAATCGGAGATCGAAACGATCGGAGCAGCTAATTTCCATATTGGAATCACTTATCAGTAAATATACTATGAGATTTAAAACATGATTTATACACATGTTGACCGCAGCGGTGATCTAGGGTAAAGTGGCCACCTCGCACGCAGAATATCGTAGGTTCGATTCCCGGTCGGGTTATACCAAATTCTTGAAAAATGGTTCATGAAACTTCCTCGTCAGCATTTAGAGGATAGACCTAGGTCTGATCTACCTGGTGTCAGTATAATGTGACTGGATGGAGAACCATACCCTGTGACAGTGTCTGCGGCATGATACTCCAGTGTGGCAGTGCCGGGCCCGATTAACTCAGTCGGTTACGCGTCTGACTATCAATCCAGGGGTCGTGAGTTCGAATCCCCTGCCCGGAAACAGTCTCCGTGATGATTGATATACGACATTGTGTCTCATTATCATATGTCTCTCACCACTGATTCAAGTGGGAAAGTTATCAGTTACTTGCGGAGATGAGGAGTGCTCGAGTACTGGTTAATCCCAGGAAACAGTGGTTAGGTTAACTGATCGTCTGTTAGCCCTCGATGGCATAAAAATGACGCTAAATATTCAATCAATCAATTCAATCATAGTACTGTCTCAAGAAGACACCGTCACGACATGACGGAACAAAATTGAAAGCGCACAACAACAACAACAACAACAACATGTTCATGTTTAAGAGAGGCATCAGCTGTTATAAATACACCAAAGGCCATAATAATTCACGAAAATGTATGTCGTTGATAATTAAGTAGTTTCTTTCTTTATAAAATAGATAACATTAGATAAGGTTGTGCCGCATAGTAATCACACGACTCTTATCGACATGACATTTTTGTACTGAAATAAGATAATAAAGTGTACGCTTTTCTTTACAATTTAAGATATATGGCTCGTTGGTCTAGGGGTATGATTTTCGCTTAGGGTGCGAGAGGTCCCGGGTTCAAATCCCGGACGAGCCCAACTTTTTGGTTAATTGTTTATTCACCTATGCACATAGATAAGCATTTATTTCAAACATAACATGCATAAATCAATCATGTTCAGACATGGAACATAATGGCATTAATACAATAACATATGTTTGTTCATTCCCATAATATTTGCAATATTCAATCTCAAAGAACGACTTGTAAAGTAAATACGATGATTTTTTTATCGTGTCACTAATAGCAAAATTGTATTGATAAAGTACAACAGAATAAACTCTATCTATATATCGTATGTGAAATTGTTACGAAATGTTGCCATAAAACACAGTCATAAAACATAATATAGTCGTGACGTTGCTATGGAATATAATAACACAATAAATATATTTCTTGATCAAATTTTGAAACTTGTTCGAGGATTAAAGCTTGTTAGATGTAAAAGTATTTAGCAATGCTGTTTTTTACATACCAGTTACAGTTTGACAAATAGCAACATTCCACTTGTTTTAATATATATATATATATATATATCTTTGTTAAAGTGTCATAAATGTACAAACATATAAATAAAACATACAGTAACACATACAACGTACAATGCAAATGCATCGCTATATAGTCAAAAGCTTTTTTAAAAAAATATTTTAAAAGATCAGTTATCACCCCAGATCAGATCTGGAATGACCTGATTAGCACCGATTTCTCAACATAATATAAACTTAATTTGTTTTACATTTTAAGATATATTACATTATTTATTTAAAATATTTCTACGTTTTTGTAGCATTGTAAAACAGGTTGTGGCACATATTCTTATCATATCTTTATTGGAAAAGAGAAACTTCATTTTATTACAGTCATCAAAATTATTAAAGTTCGCATCTATGCTTACTGCTTGAAGCATCAGATCTGTTCTACTATCTTTATAAGAGGCACATTTTAGAATAACATAACACTCATCTTCTATAGCATTATTACAGAAAGGACATAACCAGTCATTCTCAGTAAAACCCTCATATCGACCAGTTTCTAGTTTTAATGGCGCAACACCACATCTAAATTTTGCAAACGCTGATCTATGCTTCATTGGTAGCACAATTTTACAATAATTGTCTACTTCATAATCATTTTTAAAAAGCCTATAAGTTCTTAATTTGTTACTTCCATTACCACGTTTACTAGTTGCTTGATTTACACTTGCTTTCCACTCCGTAATATATATAGACATCATCTTTTCAAATACAGTATCAGCAAGTTTAATTTTGTTAACGTTTGAGTATGTATGAATATGAAGCTGTAAACTATCAAATTGATTTTTAACTGTGAAAACCCCCGTTTTTTACAAGAGTTATTAGCTTTATTTCGTGCCTAACTATATATTCTTTTATTTAATCTTGTATCAATTGTATAGATGTTGCGTACCCAATGTCTCGCTATACATTTCAATTGTTTGACTATTGGAGGGACCCAACCCATATCGCCTGAAATGGCTGCAGTAGGTGTATATTTGCCAGTTCCCAGAAAAAATCGCATCGCTCTATTTTGTATTGAATTTATCATTATGCACGAATAAGATTTAACGCCCCATATTGTAGCTTGAAACGATATAACAGACCAAACAAGTGAATCAACCAACTTTGTAAACACTTTATGGGGCATTCCACCTAAGCTTTTATACTTGGCAATAATTCAAATGAGCCTCGTTGTTCACATTTCGTAGTTCATTCAGTGTTACTCGTGAAAATACGCATAAATCCGTGTTATATATATATATATATATATATATATATATATATATAACTAAAACTTACGTATTTATATAAAAATAGGGCTCGTCCGGGATTTGAACCCGGGACCTCTCGCACCCAAAGCGAGAATCATACCCCTAGACCAACGAGCCGCATATGTTCATGGGATACACATGATATACACTCCAAGACTAAGTAAAGTGCAGTTAACAATGACTCTTATCGCAATGCCTTATTTAGTAAAAGAATAATATAATGAACATTATAAATATCAATAAGCGGCTCGTTGGTCTAGGGGTATGATTTTCGCTTAGGGTGCGAGAGGTCCCGGGTTCAAATCCCGGACGAGCCCTACTTTTATTAAATAAGATTCTAACCATGATTTATTTATTATCACTGTATATACGTTCTCTTTGGGACATGAATGTTAATATGCTTAATACACATAACTTTATAACATGTTTTGAAAGCATTGACTTGAAAAAGTGTCCGCGACTTGAAACCGTGATCTCTTGCAACCAAAACTAACAAGCCACAACTGGTCATAAATTTAATACACTCCAAATCTAACTTAAATGCACTCTTAACAATAAATTTTCGTCTTATTTTGTATTAAAATGAGATATTAAACTTTGTAGCACGCGGCTACTTGGTCTAGGGTATGATTTTCGCTGAAGGTGCGAGAGGTCCCTGGCTGAAAACTCTGACGAGCCCAATTTTTTATTTATTTGGTTAATTTTTCATTCACCTATGTATAAAGACTATCATTTTTTTTTCAAATAAAACATGCATAAGTCGTCGATGCTCTGACATGGAACATTATGGTATTAATACAGTAATATAGTTTTGTTCATTCGCAATTTCCATAATATTTGCAATATTCAATCTCAAAGTGTAGCTTGTAATAAGTAAAAAACGATGATTTTTCATCATGTTACTTAAAGCAATACGTTAGAATTGTATTGATAAAGTAAAACTGAATAAACTCTATCTATATATCGTATGTGCAATTTACGAAATGTTTATTGATTCAATAATATTTTATGGCGAATTGAGGTTAAAATAAAAAAAAATGTACGTAAATCCATAAAATAAAAAGAAAATGTGTTGCTTTTGGCAAGCCGCCCGTGAGAATATGACTTTTGGTGATCACTTGGTGAAATATAAACATAAAAATAAACAAAGATTCTCTATAAAATACTTCGTCTCCAGCTTACTTCATATTGTCTTATTTTTTATATTAAAGCTATACAACTAATTTGTCAACCTAATGATTTAGGTCGAAAATACATTATCTAAAGTGAGTATGTCAGGATTCGGGTAAATTATATTGAGACATTCAGTTTAACTAGTGGAACCCATATCTCAGATTGAATCTGAATAGAATCATCGTTCTCTCGAAAATATCTGGCAGATTGTTTACAAGTAAAGTTTTAGGACCAGTGAGAGGTAAATGGTATTGAAACATTCAGATTGATAAGAGAAGAAATCCCTCAGAATGAATACAAGTTGGTTTCTAATCGATAACTCATTTTATTCCATTATCGTTCTACGTGAAAATCGTGTCCAATAGTCCTGTGACAATGATAAAATGTTGCATTTCTATTTAGCCTTTGTTGTCTGAGAGTATGCCAGAACATTATCCCCCAACAGTATAACTAATTGAAACAAAACGTAGAATTGATTGCTACAATTATTTTCTTTTCCCTCAGACAATTAAATTATAAAATATTTAAAATTAGAGCTACTTAATATGCTTTCACATATAAGGACTACTAGCAAAGTAACATAAATTTGAATCTTTTAAAATTAGGTAACTTTTGTTGTTTCCTTTGAAAGTTAATATGCTGCATATTTATGAGTACCGCTATCCTGTAAACTTATTTTCTTGCAAATTATAAAGATACTATTGTTGGTAATGGTTATTTTATTTCAACATAAGCATATGTATATATCAATGATGCCATTGGTTCAAAACTAAAACTTAAGTATTTATATAAAAATAGGGCTCGTCCGGGATTTGAACCCGGGACCTCTCGCACCCAAAGCGAGAATCATACCCCTAGACCAACGAGCCGCACATGTTCATGAGATACACATGATATACACTCAAAAACTAAGAAAAGTGGAGTTGACAATGACTCTTATCGCAATGCCTTAGTTAGTATAAGAATAATATAGTGAACATTATAAATATCTAAAAGCGGCTCGTTGGTCTAGGGGTATGATTTTCGCTTAGGGTGCGAGAGGTCCCGGGTTCAAATCCCGGACGAGCCCTACTTTTACTTTATGAAATTATTACCATGATTTATCTGTTATCGAGATAATACGTAAACACTGTATTAACGTTGTTTTTGGAACATGTTACAGTATTTTATACATACCATTCTTTAACATGGTTTGAAAACATTGAAAACGTATCAGGGTTCGCCTGTGACTTGAACCCGTGACCTCTCGCAACCACGACAAACAAGTCGCAACTGGTCATAAACTACCTAACACCAAGTCTTTTTAAATGCAGCTTTGAAGAACAACTCATTGTTGTATTTGTATTAAAATGCGATAGTGCAACTTTTGAGTATCGACACGCGGCTGGATGGTCTAAGGATATGATTTTCGCTTAGGGTGCCAGTGGTCCCGTGTTCAGATCCTACAACAGTCCTTATTTTTATATGATGAAAATGTAGCAAAATTTTGAGATTTAACGTTTTATACGATTGATGAAAATGAGTAGTCGGCTTAATATCCTTTCATATATTAACACTTCCATTAATGGTATTTTACAGCAACGCATGTTGGTTAAGTTGCTTTCAATACATTTGGTTTAAACTTACTTATTTTACTTAGATCGTTAAGGACATTGTTAAAAAACATATAAACAAAACAATAAAAATGAGGACTTTGTCTTCAAATAAGCATTGCATTTCTCAATAAAGAACACTTTACTTAACTGTTATTGTTTTCATATAACGTTGTTAAAAGCAAACATGTCTAGCTCATAGTCTGTAAGACACGTTTATGCATAAACTAAAAAAAAATAGAATTAGAAAGTTATATATAACAAGAAATGTCACTGTTTACGTTGTTGTGTGTTGTTTAGCGTCACTTTCAACGATTGGTTAGCCACTTCGTGACGGAGCAATCTAAGCACTGCCACACTGGAGTACACACTACGATATCCAACCCAATCACATAATACTGACAACGAGTATACCCGACCACTGTAAATGGCGAAATTGTTGTTAAACAAATTGTTAGCCACTTCGTGAGGGAGCATTCCAAGTGCTGCCACACTGGAGTACACACTACGATATCAAACCCAATCACATTGTACTGACTACGAGTATACCAGACCACTGTCAATGGCGAAATTGTTGTTTAACAAATTGTTAGCCACTTCGTGACGGAGCATCTAAGCGCTGTTTCATTGGAGTACACATTACGATATCCAACCCAGTCACATAATACTGATTACGAATATACCCGACTACTGTAAATGACGAAATTTTTGTTCAACAAACTCTAAGCGCTGCCACACTGGAGTACACACTACGATATCCAACCCAGTCACATAATACTGACTACGAGTATACCCATCCACTGTAAATGACGAAATTGTTGTTTAACAATGTGTTAGCCACTTCTCGACGGAGCACTCTAAGCGCTGCCACACTGGTGTACACACTACGATATCCAACCTAGTCACATTGTACTGACTACGAGTATACCCGACCACTGTAGATGGTGAAATTGTTGTTTAACAAATTGTTAGCCACTTCGTGACGGAGCACTCCAAGCGCTGCCACACGGGAGTACACACTACGATATCAAACCCAATCACATTGTACTGACTACGAGTATACCAGACCACTGTAAATGGCGAAATTGTTCTTTAACAATTTGTTAGCCACTTCGCGACGGAGCATTCTAAGCGCTGCCACACTGGGGTACACACGACGATATCCAACCCAGTCACATAATACTGACTACGAGTATACCAGACCACTGTAAATGGCGAAATTGTTGTTTAAAAAATTGTTAGCCACTTCGCGACGGAGCATTCTAAGCGCTGCCACACTGGAGTACACACTACGATATCCAACCCAGTCACATAATACTGACTATGAGTATACCAGACCACTGTAGATGGTGAAATTGTTGTTTAACAAATTGTTAGCCACTTCGTGACGGAGCACTCTAAGCACTGTCACACGGGAGTACACACTACGATATCCAACCCAGTCACATAATACTGACTACGAGAATACCAGACCACTGTAAATGGCGAAATTGTTGTTTAACAAATTGTTAGCCACTTCGTGACGGAGCACTCTAAGCGCTGCTACACGGGAGTACACACTACGATACCCAACCCAATCACTTAGTACTGATTACGAGTATACCAGACCGCTGTAGATGGTGAAATTGTTGTTTAACAAATTGTTAGCCACTTCGTGACGGAGCACTCTAAGCGCTGCTACACGGGAGTACACACTACGATATCCAACCCAGTCACATAATAGTGACTACGAGTATACCAGACCATTAAAAATGGCGAAATTGTTGTTTAACAAATTCAATATTTTAAACAAGGATGAGTCAGTTACTATTAAAGTCCACGTAATCATTACTTCCTCGTCCTAAATCAATTTTAAAACGTTAACAAAAACCACTTAATGAGGACAGTGTCTCCAAATATCATACAGTTACATTTTATTCCTCTGAAGAACACTTTATACGTATTCTCTATTGTATTTATATTACATGATTATGTGCACATATGTTAACTAGCTTGCGGTTTGTATATCGTGCTAATGCATTAACTCATAACAAAATTTAAATTGGCAATTTATATATAACAATCTTGATATATTGACTGACAAGTGTCAAATATATAACACAATTATATAAACAACTAATTTCTAAATTGCATTCATATCTAGACTTTTTTGTCAAACAGTATAGAATTTTCATTACGATGATTCCATCTTTATTTGGAGCAGTGGAAATAAATGAGCAACCATCTTCTAATAGTAAACTAAAGTCATGACAAGGTTTAAAATATTAACACGGAAATAAAAATGGTATTAGTACCCGTCCGCGATTTACACACGGGACATCTCGCACCCGACGCGAGAATCGTTATACAGATAACGCGATAAACAACTAAATATATATCAGTTCCTATATATATTAACATCGCCAGTAACGTTATTTTACAGAGTACATGATATTGCGCAACAACTTACCTGACTTTTTTGTTTGCAAAATATAGGCACGAGAAAAGATTATATTTTTTCTCGCAGGTCGAAATCACTTTAGATGACGTTACTACATTATCATAGAAAGAAAAAAAAGTATTAGGGCTCGTCCGGGATTTGAACCCGGTACCTCTGCACCCAAAGCGAGAATCATACCCCTAGACCAACGGGCCATATATGACGAAAGGTGGCTACAAATAAAAGCGAATTTATCGAGTTTAAATAACAATGCTTATCGTATATATTCCTAAAAGTCATGTATATACTAGATAATACTTATATAGAAGCGTCGTCAAGTTCATATACATGGCTCCTTGGTCTAGGGGTATAATAATCGTGCGAGATGTACCAGGTTTAGAATATTTGAAATTCACCCAATCATACTGTAGGCAATGGGGTTTCGGCTCAATATTACAATTGCATGTGCTTACACCAAAACATATCATAGTGTAGTGAGTTGAAAAGTAGAATAAATTAATTGACTATGTTTTACGTAGGCTACAAATAAAATCGAATTTATCTAGTTTAAATTGCAAGTTTTAAATCGCAAAATATATCTCAGAGTTTTATACACCAGATACTGCTAATCTGCACTATCTGGCACATGGCTCGTTTGTCTAAGGGATTTTTTTTCGCTTAGGTTTTGAGAAGTTTAGATCCAGGATGGCACATACTCTGTATATAATTGAATAAGATTGTAACAATGATTTGAGTATCACTTATTTATACAATTGATGACATATGGTAATCAGCTATATATCAGATATACATGTGTTTTCATAAAAACACATTTAAATACTTCTGGCATTGAGACCTCAAAATATATATTTTAGGAACATGATTTACGTGCGGAAGGACAGTGATGCTACGTTTGTGTTCATAAGATTAAGGTCTTCCTCAACCAACTTCACTGTTTGCCATGTAGAACATGCCATGTGTGCCAATAAGTGTTTAATCCAATTAAAAAAGGAGAGAAATACACATGTTTGCAACAAAGACTTGAAATAGAATCGGGACTTGTCCGGGATTTGAACATGGTTATTTCAAACATCAGGACCAACGAGTCAAACTTCATCTTGTCAATGCCACATATAGTTCCATTAGTGCAACAATGAGTCAAGTGCCTTCTTATTTCACATACACTAAGCAGCCTTTTGCATATTATCCAATAGAAAATGTAGATTTAATAACTTCTGATCGCAAAGTTTGCCAATAGTTTGCCAATAGTTTAAATGGTACAAAAGGTTGTATGATTTCTAACAGATGCGTTTAATAATTTATCGCCAGTTCATCAATACAGTACAACTACTGCGAACATTAATTTAGGTTTAAGAACATGTTAGATAATGTCACTCAACAGCAATGTTTTATTCAAAATCTTATACAATGATAAAAGAACAGATAGAATTGGCCGTTTGAAATGCATCATGAAAGGCGCATACTGTTTGCAGACCCAGAAGAAGAGATAATCGTCTGACAGATGATCTACTGACGAGACCAACACACAAAGGTCACGAGGTTCCAGAGGTGCGAAGGAAATTATTTCTAAATGAGATAGAGAGTGATATGATCACAGACAGCAGTTCACAAACGCCAGACGTGAATACTATATAATATGCCAGGTATTGAAACCGTTTCTGTTAGCCAATTGTTCAACCATTCGCGCTGTACAAAAGCGATTAGTTGATATACAGTTATTGTTGAAACATAAAAAAACACCTACAACAATAGAGAACATTAAATTTGATTTTATAGTTTTACTGTGCTTCGTTTTAAGCTCATCACCTGCTCCCGTGTCTTACAAGTTTATTCTGTTTCTTTATGACTACAGTATATCAATGTACGCACATAGAATCATGCTTTATACCAACGAGACGGTGAACTGTTGTTTTACATGTCTAACGTATTGGAGTATTATTGCTCCACCGACATGACAGAAATCGGGCATCCTAGTATGATGTTTGTCGTGTTTTCGTGTCGGCGTTACGAAAACACGACAATTAAAGTATCTGTCGTGTTTTTGTGTCGGCGGGGCAAAAACATGAAAACACGACATTAAAGTATCTGTCGTGTTTTCGTGTTTTAATGTCGGCGGGGCGAAGACACGAAAACACGACAGCACGACGAATAAAAGGCTCCAACACGACAAATTCATACCCACCAACACGAAAACTCGATAAATAAATCTGTCGTGTTGGCGCCCTCTACTATACGTCAATTTTCGCATAGAATGTGTTGTGTTTTCGTATCATCGCCTCACCAAAACGACAACATGAAAACTCGACAAATATGTACTCGAGAGTTCGTGTTTTCGTGTTGTCGTGTTTTCGCCAACACGACATGGCAAAAATCAGCCACCATAAAATACTGCTAATGTTAATAACGTATTGTCAAAAAGGTGTTTGCATGAAATTAGCGTTGCGATTGGATGACGTTCCCTTCATGAAATCGTGAAGGAACCAATCATGTAGATGCATCGTGTCCTGGTAGAAACGACGCAAAGTTAGTGTAATATCCCTAGCGTGATAAATGGAGAGAATCGGAATTGATTACACGTGGATATACGTGGGTATCCGACGATGCATGGAGCAAATCTGAATGGATTACACGTGGGTATCCGACGATGTATGTACAAGTGTATTAATAATGTTTATGCTGCTTTGTTTTGTTTTTTGTATCTACTTAAACACTACGTCTCCAGCTGGTCTTAATTCCATTGTCTTATTGTTGTATTAAAGCTAGACAACGGACTTTCCCCCTTCTATTGTAAGATAAAAATACAATTCAAACATATTGCGAAGTCATAATCATTATTATTTTGAAACATCGGCGTCTGTTTGAAGTAGCTGAAGGCTATAAGATCTTAAGAATTATGATTATATGACAGTTTTTGTAACTTCAAACGTAGAAAGCATGTTCAAAAATATTTATTAAATACCTTTAGTTTTGCCATACCATGGATATTTGATTTACAGTTACAGGCCACGTGATATGTGATCGCTTCTCACAGTTCACCTTGCTATTATGAGTAAATGGTGCTACAAAAATAGAAATAAATGAAATTTTTACTGAGTCATTTATCTCCATTTTTATACATTTTAAGTCTGTATAGTGAACGTATTATTGAATATTTACTGTTTCAGTACACAAAGGTTTCCTCGTTTCTGGACTCGTTGATAAAAACTGCATTTCCACACAACAAATATTTAAATTGGTAACTTGTGTATACAATGTTTATCCATAACAATCTAATTTCCTCTTAAATTGATATACAATAGTCTATGAATATAATAATACAGTTATAAATGATTGCAAAATGATTCATTAAGCTGAAACAGATATAATTTAGTGATATTACACAAAACTTCTGACAGGCGAAGGTTGTTTTATGATTTGTATTACTAATATGCATTGAAAGATATTTATGTGTTATTGTATTGATCAATGCATACTTGTCCGTTGGTGTTTGTTTTACATGATTTTTATTATTAATATGCATTGAAAAATAATTATGTGTTATTGTATTGTACAATGCATACGGGTCAGTTGGTATCTGTTATAAATGATTTGTATTACTAATATGCATTAAAAGGTACTGATGTGTTATTGTATTGTTCAATGCATACTGGTCATTTTGGTAATTGTTACTCAAGTATTAGCATTCTTATATTTCTTTAGACAATTATTGAATATTTACTGTTTCTGTACACAAAGGTTTCCTCGTGTCTAGACTCATTGATAAAAACTGCATTTCGACACAACAAATATTTCAATTGGTAACTTGTGTATAAAATGTTTATCCATAACAATCTAATTTCCTCTTAAATTGATATACGATAGTCTATGAATATAATAATACAGTTATAAATGATTGCAAAATGATTCATTAAGCTGAAACAGATATAATTTAGTGATATTACACAAAACTTCTGACAGGCGAAGGTTGTTTTATGATTTGTATTTCTAATATGCATTGAAAGATACTTATGTGTTATTGTATTGATCAATGCATACTTGTCCGTTGGTGTTTGTTATACATGATTTTTATTATTAATATGCATTGAAAAATAATTATGTGTAATTGTATTGTACAATGCATACGGGTCAGTTGGTATCTGTTATAAATGATTTGTATTACTAATATGCATTAAAAGGTACTGATGTGTTATTGTATTGTTCAATGCATACTGGTCATTTTGGTAATTGTTACTCAAGTATTAGCATTCCTATATTTTCTTTAGACAATTATTGAATATTTACTGTTTCTGTACACAAAGGTTTCCTCGTGTCTAGACTCATTGATAAAAACTGCATTTCGACACAACAAATATTTCAATTGGTAACTTGTGTATACAATGTTTATCCATAACAATCTAATTTCCTCTTAAATTGATATACGATAGTCTATGAACATAATAATACAGTTATAACTGATTGCAAAATGATTCATTAACCGGAAACAGATATAATTTAGTGATATTACACAAAACTTCTGACAGGCGAAGGTTGTTTTATGATTTGTATTACTAATTACTTTATTTTCTTTAGACAATTATGTTTAAACAAATGTTTAAATTAGACTTGCAACTCGGTATACTTACATGAATTAAAGAAGAACAGTAGAAAACATGTCGTATATTGATATTGTGTTGTTTACAGGAATGTTGCGGTTGCATTGGCTCGAGTATGATTATAAGTATCTTTCATGGTTTTGGGGTTTGGATATACTTTTCGATTGATAACTATTTTGGCGGAAACGGTAATAATTACCGTGAGAGACACAGATCTGATTTACTTATTTTTAATGGGGTTTAACGCCATTTTCAACACATTTCAGGTTATATATGGCATATCCAATTTTACTGGTGGATGAAGACCTCAGACTGAGTCAGACTGAGTAGAACCACCGTCCTCTCGCAGGTAACTGGAAACTTTCTCAGATAAAGTTTTAGGGGTGAGCGGGACCGAACCTACAACATAAGCGGTGAGAGGTAAGTGGTCTTGAGACAGCGCCTTAGACAACTCGGCCACGGAGAACCCCTGATTTATATCTGGACCGAAAATATAGCAATGATTCTTTTTATTTCATACCAAACACGTGGAATGATTATATGAATTTTAATCAATTTGCATACAATTTGCATCACATATTTTATATATAACATCCCAGATCGAGTAGGGTAGGAAAGGTACTTTCGGATGGTGTAGGATGAATTTTCGTGCCGGTTAAAAATTGGAAATACGTTGAGAATTACAACTGTGTTCAGCAGACACGAGGTTCTGTAGATTTATTCCGAATATAATTATCATAAGAGACGGACTTTTCTATACGAATCGAAAAAGCCACGCGGAACCATCGTCTTTTCGACATGCATATTATTCTCACATAATGGACCGAGTTGTCTTGAGACGACCCCTTAGATCTCCCTGTCAAGGAGGGTGGTCGTCAGAACACATGTAGAACTATCTTAAATAAATTCATTAAAAATATGATAATCGGATACATATTGCTATATATACTGAACGGAACAGCTAACCAGCCAGTTTTGTATTTACAATATTTTCGTCACAATATTGAGTAGAGGTGTAGTGTGTGTGTACGACATTAATAGATAATTAAATTTCTTCATATAGCTTAAATGTTCTTTCTTATTTAGGTCTCAATTTCAAGGAAATTGCTTTGATGCTTTTAGAGAAAATACATAAAATGTCAGATACTTAAAATGTCAGGTGCTGGTTAGCTTTTCCGTTCAGTAAAAACGCTTCAGAAATATATTGATACGGTGTAGAGTTGCTACGAAATATACGAGCCGAATAAATATATATTCCTTACATGTTTAATAACTTCAAATGCATAAATTTGCTTACAGCAATAACTAAATTACAATAAAAGTCTACGTAATTTGTAATTGCTCCTCGTAAATCCACTTGCCAATGTGTAAAATAAAAAACTATGTTATAAAATGATCATGAAAGAAACAATTACCGAGTCATGTTTTTGATTTATTGCTATATGCAGAAAATGTGTTTATTGTTTTTTTTGTATCGTTCAGTAAAGTATTCACTTGTTTATTAATGTGTTCATAGACAACGTGGCGTAGTAACAACAGAAATAATAATATTTATGATGATATGTGTGATAATAATAATAATAATAATAATAACAATAATATTAATAATAATAATATTAATAATAATAATAATAATAATAATAACGCCTATGTAGTATAATGTCTTCAAATCGTCATTATTTTAACTTGTTTTTCTATTGATACCAAACACTTAGTAGCAGATTAAAATTCCAAACATTTGGTAGCAGATTAAAATACCAAACACTTTGTAACAAATTTAATTACCAATGTTGTATTATCGACTCAACAACTCTTTGTATATCATAAATAAATTTTATTCACATAATTATAAAGTTAGCATAAGTTCAAAGTCACAAGCTAACCCTAGTCTAACTGACATGTTACTCTGTCTGTGTCTGAATCCTAACTGACTGTCCTCTCTCTGCTAAAACCAGTCTCTAAATGAATAAACAACTATTCTTTCATTGGTCAATTCATTTCTTCTTTTCTATTGGTCAGTATTCTAATTACAGATCTTAAACCCACAACATTAACTTGCCAACAATACATCAAGATAACCCTAGGCTACCATTTATCTCCAGTAAACTGTCATCCTATCTCATTAAACTGTCATAGATTCAAGATTCAAGATTTCTTTGTTTGTAACTTATACATATAATGTTTTTCATTACATTCAATATATTTATTTATGTCATATAAAGTATCTACAATTCTAACATCCCATGTTGTTACATTCCTTCCATATTTAAGATTAAACATATATTTACTAAATTAAATATATTTTTCTCTATTGTAATCAGATTATTTTTTATTGCAATTATCTCAGTTCTGCCACAGGCCTGAATATGGTAATTGGCAGTAACTAAGCAACAATTACTTTCTCTCAGAGGTGTCAAACATTGAATATGCCTCAAACAGCAGATATGCCAATCGGTGATAAATCTCGAATTACTCTAGTATTTCCTGGTTTGATTTCAATAAAGATATGACAATTATTTCCTGCTATCTAGTTAGTTTATATATTTCCCAAATTCTGTACCTTATCATAAACACTTAGTTGTTTAAGACAGATGACACAGATATACACTGAAGTAAGATTTTGCAATAATTTCTGATTGTAAATTGTTTTAACTTTAAATCACTTTGATTAGTTTCCACACTTGTGACAATTTATATTACATAACACATTTTTTTCTGTAAAATTCTAACATTTGTTTATACAGTTATCTATATGTATAATGTTATTTATACGTATGCCACTTCTTCTTTTCATACTATTTTTATTTCTTCTATTATAATTGTCTACATTGTTCTATCAAAACTTATATTTATTATATAAATATTATAGGCCCATATCAAATAAGAAAATATTTAAGAGATGAATATATCTAAATTTCTATTTCATACTCTACTTTAATATGAACTTGAAAACGGGAAAATTAAATTCTTGTAACTAATAAACTCTACTGAAGCAATACTATCTTACCGAACCATAACAATAATAATCATGAAATCAAATAACAGTATTAAACAACCCTTCACCACAAAATGTAAATATAGGTAAAATAAAATGTCGACAGAAAATCAATAATGTTCTTTATAGTATAACTGATCATCTAATTATTGTTCATATGTCTCTTTCTGCGTAGCGTTCATATTTAAATCACATTGTTTTGTTGTTATTCTTTGAAATTTCTGTATAGCGTTCGTATCTAAATCACGATTTGAAGTTTTCTGTTTAGCGTTCATATTTAAATCAAAGTATCAAAACTACCGGAAGACATTATTTGAATTTAATTTTGTAACAACGCAAATTTAATATTTATTGATAACACAATTTTCCTTTTAAGTTTGGAATTGAAATTTGCTTTATTGGTATAACACAATTTTCTGGATACATTAATTGATTTCTTAACACAAGACTTCACTATTGTTGAAAATTGGTTTTGCTGGTAAACGGTTGACACTTCCTGTAGCCTGAGGATATAGGTGTTGTTTCATTGTCCATTGTTAAGCGTAGATAGATCTCCACAAAATGCCCCAAGCTGTGGAAGTTGTCATCTTTGACAGGTTGGAAAACTTTGCCGCCTACCGCGAGTCAAAGGGAAACGACTCGCACCCGGCCCGTCGGTCGGGTGCGGCCGACGACAAGGACGCCAGCAACCATACCGACAACGTACCCAATATCCTGGGACGAGATTAGGGCACACCATTGACGACTGCACCCAAACAGTCGGCGCAGCACGGGCGTACCGGGAAGATACGGGGACACTCCCTTCAACCCCAATTTCATAGACGGGTTTCGTATCACAGGGCCGACCGACGACCCTGCGATAACTTACGAATACCTAATGGACGCATGAACAACACGGCGACGACCGGAAACCACCTACGCGCCGCCTAACACCCAATCGGCCAGCGGGGGAAACTATCTCCGACCCCGGTCGAGGAGATCGCGTGTGCAATATAATTATTGTGCTCAACACTGATGAAAGCCGCATCCAGCCCTGGTCGAGGATTTTGCGTGTGCTATATAATTTTGTGCTCACAACTGATGTCATTTCCGGTGATCATTTCATATATCTCAAGTGCAAATTACCTATATCAGGGTCAAGATATTTTTTTTCTTATGTGTTAATTTAATCAATTTAGAAAACAACATTAAAACAACAATAAACTCTCAACCAAGGAACGACGCCCCCGAACATATCGTCTTTACCTTACCGCGATGACTACACACAAACTCATTTTGTTTTACACCACAAACGCCAGACGTATTGAACTAACAATTTTACGGATACTTTATTTTAAATTGTTCAGGATGTTGAGACAATCACATCTTAAATGAATTTCGATACTATTGACATTTCCACGTTTGCAGTATGTTGAGGACAATGATACTTTTTATAGGCATGCATTGTTACCAAATGCAATTCATACGGTTGATTAATATATCGGATTCAAATCGAATTTAATTCCGAATTTGGGTGAAGGAGGTGTAACAAAGTCAGGAATCCAATATGGATGTATAAGAATAATTTGGATTTCTGTAGCAATACAGATTTACAAGAATGATTTGGATATCTGTGGTATTCAAAAACACGTACACAAATAAAAAATAAAAAGCTTGCATAAAAATATGCAGAACACGGGACAATTATATCACCGCTAATATGACCCATTTGTCGAATGTTTCATTAACTAGCGAGCTCGCACATACTGCACCATAATGGCAATTAGCGAGCGGAGAGATTGTCACAGCTAATGCTGGGCAACAGACGCGTGATGCATTTAGCTAAAAATAGACTTAGGTTGTAAGCACAGCCAACAATTAACAAACAATTAGCAATTAATAATTTCATAAAGTAAATAGGCCATTTTTTTAAGCGTAATAATTTGCTACTGCGGGAAAAATAGGGGCGTAACTGTGTAGTGAGACGTACAGAGTCCTCCCTTTCGTCCATATTAAAGCTTGTCAGGTGACGCTCAATAAAAAAAAAAGACTTAACATATCACCTACAAGGCCATTTCACCATCAGTTGTTGTTTGATACTTTCGACTGACGAAACAAGCAGCAACAAAGAAAGGAAGTGCCGAGAGTTTCCGCAGCGTTTTGCGGTTCTAAAAATATAGACATTGAAATTCAAAGCAAGAAATAGTCTTGGTTAAAGGAAATACTAGGTTAAATACTAGATTTATATTTAAATTAATAGTTTTTTAGTTTTAAACCAATGCTTTTTAGTAGTGTATTGAAATTATTAGCATAGAAGTAAATGTATAAAGGGTCGTCCGGGGTTCGAACTAGGAACCTCTCACACCATAAGCAGAAAGAAGTATCCTAGACCAATGAGCGACATTTTGTAGGTTACAAATAAAAGTGAATATAATAAGGTTAAGTAACGACTCTTATCATATGTTCCTATGGGTTACATATAATACATAATATCAATGCAGATGTGCCGACCAAATACTTACATATTGCACATTGGTCCAGGGGTATGAGTTTCGCATAGAATGTCAGAGGTCCCGGGTTCAAATCGTACTTTTTATTTCGACACTAGTAACAATTGTTTGAGATTCACTTATTTATACGATTGCTGAAAATGGGTTATCAGCTAAATTATTTTAATATTATTTCATATATCAACACTGCCATTAACAGTCTTTAACAGTGATATGGGTATACCGGTTTTCATTATATTTGTTTCCAACTGATTTATTTTACATCGAGTTTGAAACAAACTCTTTCAACTTAGACAAATCATGTTCGAAGTTTTCTCGGGTAGAACCAGTGTCAAGCATATGCTGATAAACGCCACCACGCGCAACCGTACGGAGGATCAAAGCCGGGACCTAGGTTAGAGATCTTACCATTGGATCACGGACTCCACTAAATGATTGTTTTGACGAAGTTAATATTTCAAACAGGAATGTTTAATATCCCGGTTGAGCCCAACTTTTTATTTAATGAAAATGACTCCATTATTTTAGATTCACTTATTTATACATTAATTATTGACGAAAATTGATTAATCTGCTAAATCACCTAAATATATATATAAATATATCATTTCATTGATTGGTTTTATAACGTTAATATTTCGAACAAACAAAGTCCTTGTAATTTGTAATTGCTCTTCCTTAAATCATCTTTTACAAATTCCTCAATGATCACATAATTTTCACAGACAATTAAATTATCAGTTTTTAAAATATCAATTGCGTGTGCTTTAAGCTAAAAAATAAACTCACTAATTCAAAAGAAAAATATAAGGGCTTGTATGAGATACGAGCCTGGTACCCACATATCCAAACTTATCAAAACTATTGTTTTAACAATGTATGATAGCAATGTCTAATTTTGTATAAATAATATAGCAAACATATATGTATATGTATACGGCTCGTTGGTCTAGGGGTGTGATTTTGCTTAGAGTGCGGCAGGTCCCAGGTTCAAATCTCGGACAAACCCTACTTTTAATTTTTCTAAAATTGTAACCATGATTCATTTAATATCTAGATAATACCTAAACGTTGTGTATACAAGCTCTCTTTCGAACATGTTACTATATTTTATACTAAACGTGTCACATCTAACTAAATGCAGTTTTATTCATGACTCATCGCAATGTGTTATTTTGTATATAAAATCAGATATTGAACCTTACAGTATTGACATACGTCTCATTGGTCCAGGAGTATGACATTCGCTTATTCAATAATAATCAAAAATATATATGGGCTCGTCCGGGATTTGAACCCGGGACCTCTCGCACCCAAAGCGAGAATCATACCCCTAGACCAACGAGCCACGCATGCCAAACAGATGCTACAAATGAAAGAATATATAATGTGTTTTAATAACACCTCTTATCGCACATTCCTCAGGGTTAAATAAACTACATAATGGTTATGTTGAAGTGTCGACCACTTTAATATATATGGCTCGTTGGTCTAGGGATATGATTTACGCTAAGGGTGCGAGAGGTCCCGGGTTCAAATCTCGGACGAGCCCTACATTTCATTTTATTAAAATATAACTATCATAGTTAAGATTTGTTTAATTATAAGATTGATGAAAATAAATAAAAAAATAAAATACCAATTCATAATTATACAAACATTGGCATTAACGATATTTTACAGCCGGCTTATATTATATTTGTTTTAAACTGTTTTTTACTATGACCGTAGCGTGGCAGAGCGTCAGCCTCGTATGCGGAAGGTCGTGGGTTCTATCTCCGGCCGGGCCATACCAAAGACTCTTAAAATGGTACTAGAAGCTTCCTCGTTTGACGCTTGAAGCATTTAAAGGAATGTTCTATGTCTGGTCGGCCCGGTGTCAGTATAATGCGACTGAGTGGGGTAGCATACCTTGTGTCTGTGGCATGATACTCCAGTGTGACAGCGCTTAGAATTCTGTCTCAAGTAGACACCGTCGCGATATGACTGAAAAACGATTGACAGCGACGCTAAACAACCTACATGGACAACAACATATGTTTATGCACCAACTATTAAGCATGTTTAACATATATTGTAGATCTTCTGGTGTTTCTGCTATTAGAACAATATCGTCTGCATATAAAAGAACTGAAATTAGAGTGTCATCTATCAGAACACCCTTCTGTAATGTATTTATTTTCAAAGCAAGATCATTAATATACAGGTTAAACAGTATCGGTGATAAAGAACACCCTTGCTTCAAGCCCGTATTTACACTAAACCAGTCCGTGTTAAAACCATTTAACTTAATAGAACATAATACATTCTTGTAGAGAGACTGAATGGCTTCTAAAAGTTTCCCCCGAATTCCTAACTTATCTAATTTTTTCCACAGAATATCTCTATTTACAGTATCATATGCCTTTCTAAAATCAATAAAAGCACAGTAAGTAGATTTTTTCATTTTTTTCCTAGTATCTATTAGGTTTGTTAGAGATGTAAGATGGTCAATGGTACTGCGACCTTTACGAAACCCATTTTGACCTTCAAATATAATATCGTTTTGCTCGGTGAAATTTGTAATTCTATTATTCAATAAACTACAATAAATTTTATAGACTGTAGATGTAATTGTTATACCCCTATACGACAAAGGGTCTCTCGGATTACTAGATGTACATTTTGGAATAGGAGTAATAATACCCTTACCCCACACAGTAGGAACTTTACCTGTATTCAAAAATATATTAAAACACTTATGAAGGTAACTTATAACTATTTCATTCTTTAGGACCTCCCCTGGAATTTCATCTACTCCAATGGAACGACCATTACGAATATCAAGTACAGATTTTCTTACTTCATCTAACGTAAAACCACAACTAAAGTTTTGAATATCATTATTAATATTAAGATTAACATCCACATTTTCTATATCAATATCAGTGTCTATATCTTGATTAAGAAGGTCACAAAAATCTGACTTCCATTTATTAAAAACAGCTGTTTTATCTGTAACAATTTTACCATCGTTATCTAAAATTTCCATAGGTATGTCTTTTTTTCTATTATCTCTAACACCAACCCGACCAATAGTTTTCCAAAATTCATTTGGGTTTTTCTTAACATCATTAATAATCTCTTCCTGCAATTTAAACCAGTATTTACGTTTACTTTGTTGTGCATTTTTATCGAATATTTTTCTTTTTTCAACATAAACTCTTTTTTTACTGCTTTTTAAAATACCATTAGTCTTTAACCAAATTCTCTCCGCGCTACACATATCATTCCAAAGTTTACTTAAATTTTCATTCCACCATGGTTTTGAAATTCGTTTACGTTTATTAGAATACCCATATTTTAAAACAACCTTTTTGCTAGGTATTTTCTCTAACATTTCATCTTTAATAATACGAGAAAACGAATTATATGAAGTATCTACTGAACTCTGTTCTTGTTCATTATTTTCTAATTTTGAAATCGTTTCTTGAATACTGTTATCAAAAGCTATTTCTGAATTAAGACAAAAATGTTCAGGAATATGTCTAACATCAAATTTTGTATACATCTTTTCTGTTACAATATATTCGTTATTTTGTTCTGCAATTGCAGAATTCAAACATTTAGGATGAAAATAACATGTCAAAAGTGAGTGATCAGGTATACTCCTCGACTCTATACATTGTTCCCGCACCATATCCGATGCAATAGTTACATTGACATTATCTATACATTCGATGTCTTCATAAGGAACTATAAAGTAATCGACTACAGAACTACCTTTCGATGAAATACATGTGAAATTATTACTTTTACATATATCATAAAACAGTTCTTACAACTCAGACAAATTACGCCTAAAGTCATCATTGGTAGAGCCAGTGTCGATAAAGTATCGTGTTCAAGGACACCACATTTAGCCGTGGCGGAGTGAATTCATGTCCGCTATCCTGGGTTCGATGCAAACGTATAACGTGCTCCAGGAAATGATTATTTTGACAGTTAATATTTTAATGAGGGATATTCAATTACAATAAAAGTTCATGTTATTTATAATTGAACCTCGTAAATTACCTTTAACAACGTTTACAAAAAAATATTTCAGCTTTGACACAGTTAATATTTTAACAAGGAATATTTTAGTAACAATACAAGACCATGTAATTTTTAATTGCTCCGCGTAAATAATATTTTACAACGTTCACAAAAAATCCTATTTACTGACATATTTACTTAAAAACTATTTACTTAACATATTTACTTAAGAATCTATTTCATTTACATTTATTATTTTAACATGACTTGGTTAAGCGCACATATGTTAACTAGCGTAAATACTGTAAGACGTGTTTGTGCATTAACTTTAAACTTTGTATAAGGAACGAATCGACAATTTAGACTAGTAATTTAACAATATGTTTAGGCTATATATCGTAATCGAAAGCAATGACGTAGTAGTTATCAATATTTGTATGAGATATACTTATGTAGTGGGAAATAGATGTTTTCTGCTTTTTTCTCTCAACATATTGAAGAGACAATAACAAAGCATTGTGTATGTGTTCCTTTTGGCACAGGTCATAAGCTATAACACGACTTTGAAAACATTAATATAGTAGAAACAAGTATTAGGGCTCGTCCGGGATTTGAACCCGTGACCTCTCGCACCTGAAGTCATCATGGATAAACCAAGTATGAATAAATTACCTTGTTCAAGGACACCACACATAGCCGTGGCGGAGGATCGAACCCATGTCTCCTATCCTAGGTTCGATTCTCTACTTAACGAGCTAAAAGCAAAAAGTACGTAATAATTTACCCAACATTTTAATGCAAAATATAGACACTGATCAGTAACAAAAGATGTGTGTTGTATGTCGACTACACTTTAGAACACATTACACGCTATAACACAATGTTGAAAGCATACACATAGAATAAAAAAGTATTTGGGCTCGTCACGGATTTGAACCTGGGACCTCTCGCACCAAAAACGAGAATCAAAGCCCTAGACCAACGAGCCATATATGATGAACTTATTGAGATGCAAATAAAAAACAAATACATTGAGTTTAAAACACAACGCTTTTCGCATGTTCCTAAATGTTATATATTCTAGATAATACTTATGTAGAAATGGCGTCAAGTTCATATATATGACTCGTTTGTCTAGGGGTATGAGTTTTGCTTTGAGAAGTCTCAGGTTCAAATCTCGGACGAGCCCTACATTTTACTTCGGCACAATAATAAGATTCACTTATTTATATGACAGATTAGATTTATTTTTATTCCATTCTTTGTTGGTCTAGGGTTAGAGCGTCCGACTCGCACGTGGAAGTCGTGGGTTAGAACACCGACCGGGTCATACCAAATACTTGAAAAAATGGTACGAGTAACTTTGTCGATTGGCACTCAGCATTTAGAGGATAGTTCTAGGTCTGGTATAATGTGACTTGACGTGGGTATTATAATATGTTTCTGCGACACGATACTCAAGTGGGTCACCGCTTAGAATACTAAGCCAAATTGACACCGTCGCGATATAGCTGAAATATTGTTGAAAGCAACGCTAAACACCATACAAACAAGCATTGTTGAGAGAGTATAGAGTTTTCATTACGTTTGTTCTATCTTCATTCAGAGCAGTGAAACGCATTGAGCCACCAGCGTATCAGAACCGCAATTTACGATAATTATTGTCATCGGGAATATCTCAATAATTACATCATTGTCCTCAGAAAATCTACTTATAAAGTGTTTGAATTGCGTTCAGCTAAAAGATAAGCTCCGCCGAGTTGATACGATTTACAGTAATTTGAATTACAAAACAAGAACAAAAGCGAACAACAAAGTTGTAATTAGATATAGTCTCAGTGAACTTGGCAGCTATAACTCTCGAAAGGTTAGTTCTTAATTAATATTATAAGCTTAGATTGAGATATAGTCGTGTGTATAATTCAAATATTACATACAAACATACTAGCGTACACTTATTAAGTAGTACTTAAGTCATTTGTCGTTATCGGATAAAATGACGTAATAATTAACAATTTTTGCCAAAACAAAGACTTATGTAGTAAGAAAAAATATTTTGTCTTCTGGTGTTTCAACATATTGAAAAGACAATTCAATTCAATTCAATATTTTATTCAGCATAACATATACATGTTTTTTTCCCTTATACTAGGCGGATTACAAAACACTCACAAATTACAGAGAAGATACATAACACAGATATTAACATTGATATACATACATATATATGTTCAAATATTTTAGCTATATTCTAAAGATTTGTTTTTGTTTGTTACTTAGAATTAACAATTTTAATATGGCCGAAACCAACATGTTTATTTGTTGTTGTTTTTTAACTTAACATAGTATTTACAGTAAATAAATCAATACCAGTCCTAATATATTACTACAATTATGAAAGTTGTAACATTTTGTGTTATATTGTTCTCTAAAATATACTTTTAACAGTTTTATTCGGCGTTTCTCATTTCAGTTGCTAAAAATATAAACTTTGCTAACCCTTTTAAGGTACCTGACTGCTCTGTTTTCATAAGAGACACAAATTTTTGTTTTGAGGGAAAAGAACAGTGATACCTAGGTAAACACTCAACCCTTAAGGTTCTGTATTTAGGGCATATCATGAGGAAGTGATATTCGTTTTCGATGACATTCATGTTACAATGTGTACATTTTCTTAGGTTACGATCAATATTACGGAATCTCCCTTCCTCTATTGCTAATTTGTGGGCAGAACATCTGAATCGTGTTAATGCTACACGATGATTTGTATTACATATTGTTAATAAATATTTTTCCGGTTCATAGGCTGTTTTAAATAACTTATATGATTCTGGTTTTGACGAAGTATCTATTTGAGAGTACCATGATTGTAAATATTGATCAATGATTCGTTCACTTACTTTTTCTACTTGGATATTTGTAACATTTGTGTTATTCCAAAGATAATTGAAACCAAGATCATTTAATAGTTTTTTTACTCGAGAATTGTTGTTAATAACATTTCCGTTAGCATTAATGTCAGACCGTAAAACTTTAAACATTAAACTATTAGAGGTTTTCAATATTTTAAAATAATATTTTACTATTCTTATAGCTCTTATAACAGAGAAAGGTAATCTTGCCAGTTCATCATAAACAGCATTATTTGACGTCTGGCTTCTTACACCTAAGAGTTGTTTCAAAAATTTAATATGAACACGTTCAATATCAGGGGCATTATGAAATCCCCAGGTTTCACAACCATAATTTAAAATGGGTGCAACCATTGTGTCGAATAATTTTATCTTTTCACTAATTTCCAATGGAACAATATCAAACATGGAATTAAGAGAAAATAATGCTTTCATGGCTTGTTGCGCAAGGGCTTTCTGTGCCTGATAAAAATACCCATTAGCAGATAAAGTTACACCGAGATATGTAAATTTATCAACATTTTTTAATTTTATACCATCGTAAAACATATCAACATTTTGCATTCTTGTACCAGTTTTGAAAGTCATAACGACAGTTTTTTCATTATTTACAGTTATACCCCATTTTTGACAGTAAATATTTAATTTATTTAGAAGATATTGTAATCCTTCCTTTGAATAAGAAAATAAAACGGTATCATCCGCAAATAACAATAAAAATATTTGAAATTCGTCAATTGTGACATTATCAAACGTTCCATTTGCTAGTGCGTCGCTCATGTCGTTTATAAATAAAATAAATAATAATGGCGACAGAGATCTCCCATATAACTATCGAAGAAATGGCTCAAAGACCCATTTACTCTAACACAGGATTTAACACTAGCATACATTTCTCTTAGAATTTTCACCATTTTAGTTGAGACACCATAATTTATCAACTTAAGCCAAATACCATCTCTGTATACAAGATCGAACGCTTTACGGAAATCGATGAACGAACAATATAGTTTAGTATGTTCGCGCTTAAGTATTCTGTTAATGAGGGTTTGTAAAATAAAAACACAATCTACTGTGCTTTTTTGTTTCTAAAACCAAACTGATAATCTGTTAAAACGTCATTGTCCTTAGCCCATTTTCTCAGTCGAACATCTAATAAAATAGAAAATATTTTAGAAAATATACTGGTTAAGGTAATACCACGGTAATTGTTAACATCATTTATGTATCCCTTTTTTGGTACTGGAACAATAATCCCCTTCGTCCAAGATTCCGGATAAATACATTTATCAAACATAAAATTAAAAAGTTTACATAATGTGGGTGTTAAAATATCAATTCCATCAATAAACATTTCTGGTATAAGAGAGTCGATACCAGAACTTTTTTGCCTTTTAAGCGATGATACTGCATGTTTAACTTCTGATAATGAAAATTCGCAGTCAAGTTGTTCAACGTGTTTTAAAACATTTTCTTAACTAGCTATATCATCGCGTGTGTCATTATTACTAAACATATCAGATGAAAATAAATTATTAAAATGATTATAAAAATCTTCTGTATTTAAAGTTGACGACGATTCTTTCTTACACACTTTTAAACGTCTTATCTCATCCCAAAATTTCTTAGGGTTGTTTTTGGATAATTTATGCAATACACATTTTTTGTTAAACAGTTTATTTATATTTAGCAGTTCGTTTAATTTTCCTATAATGAATCCTTTTACCGGCTAATACACCTCGGATATTTAACGTCCTACATTTTCGATACTCTTTGTTCGCGTTCCGTAGTTCTGCACGTGCGCGTTTACATTCCGATGTAAACCATCTAGTGTGTACCTGCGGTTTAGTGTTTTTATTTTTACAAGGTACTCCAAATATGGAATGCGAGCAATTGTACAGGGCGTTTGCAAAATTATTTACCCCTACATTGAAATATATGCATTCGGAAATTATACTTTCTACGATATCCTCAAATTTACACGATTCTGCAGTTAATTTGTTTTTATATTGATTTGTTTTATTTTCATCCCATCGCAGTTTAGTTTTAGTATGTAAATACTTTATATTATCAATTGTATGTTGCTTTTTAACTTTAATATTAACCTGTATTGGTGAATGGGGTGAGAATGAATACATATCATGTACAATAAAATTGTCAATAATGCTAAATAACTCAGTGGACATAATAACATAGTCAATTAACTTTCACCATTGGTTGACATATATGTCATACTCCCAATGCCGGCGTCGTCACCCATACGGCCATTTACAATACGTAAATCACTACCGTGACATAAATCAAGCAGTTTTTGACCAGATGAATTACAAACATTATCTTGTGAAACTGTATCTGGTAGGTTAAATGTTAGGTTCGAGTCAACATGGCTGTCAATAACAGGTATGTATTTATCATATTCATTACTCTTCTCAATGAAATCGTTTTTATGACCACATCTTGAATTAAGATCTCCAATGATTGATACTTTTCCTAATTGTGAATATTTATGGTAATAGTGTTCTAACAACTCAAAATATCCTACATCTTGCAGGTTAAAATATACAGAGTTGGATGGTGGAATATAGACAAAACATATACATATGTCTGGAGATAGATTGAAAAAATCTTTACAAAGTTTTATCCAGATCTAAGATCTCAATACCATTTAAGATTTTATTATTTACAAACAAACATACTCCATCGTGACCTCGTCTACTATTACCATTAATACTTTCAGGCCTTGGTCCATCAAAACATTTATAACCTTGCAATTCAAATTCATTAAAATTACGTTGCCATGTTTCAGATATAAACACAATGTCAAAATTATGAACAAAATTTAAATAATCTTCGTTATCACAACATGACTTTAACCCTTCAATGTTCCATGAAACTATGGATAAGTCATGACCTTCTCCGTGCCCCTAGGCGAGTATAGTCTATTGTTGATGAAGAGTTTGTCGTAAACTAGCACTGCACGCTTGTTATCCTTCCTGGCTTGAATCATAATCGGTATCAAGGATTTCCGGCGTTCCTGAACTATCTGGGGATGCTTATCAAAAACAGCATATTTGGTTTGTTTCAAATTAACTACTTTCAAGGCACTTTTCACTTCCAACTTGGAACTTGTGTTTAGAAATTTGGCAACAATAGGACGAGTTTTGCCATGTACATGACCACCTATACGATGAGCTTTATCAATGTAAAATTTGTTGCGCACATCACTTATTTTCAATACAGACGCGCACATTTCATACACTTTAGCCGCACAGTCCTCCGGTAAATTGGGATCCGACACATTGCTTGCCGGTATACTAAGCGATTGGGCATACGTTTGACCACCGGTCGCCGCCTGGCTCGCATCACTGGGCTGCTCGCTAGAGGTTGCATTTGAAGATTCCATCGGGGTGTGTGCGTTGCCTGTGTTATTTGAAGAAACTGATCCAACTTGAGGAGCTGGCTGATATACATGTTCATCGATGCCAAAGAAGATCATATTGTCTCTCATGGACCTGCATTGTAGATCTAGAACATCTTCAAATAGAGAGTCATTTTCAGTTTTGAGTTTAGTGTTGTTTTGGGTTAGAACTTTTACTTCACTCTGTAGCTTCGATACACAAGATTTGTTTTGATCAACTGTGTTACTCATTTTATCATACTCGCTGCCGAGAAACGTCTGGCTATCTTCAATGTCTGAAAGTTTTTTCATGGCCTGGTCTATACTATGTATATTGGCAACAACGGAAGATTCAATATGAGAGAGCCGTGACAGAATATTGTCTTGCTGTGTTTCGATGACATCTAGTTTTGATATTTTGGCTTCAATGTTGTCAATTAAAGTAACTTTTGCCATAATGAATTCAAGTTTGGAGCATATATCGGTGTTCAGTGGTTGAGGTTGTGAAGGATTCATCACAATGGGCGACGCTGGATTTTGAAGAAACTGTGAGCTCGGAGAGTTAAATTGAGGATTAAATTGAGCCGTATATTGAGTCTGTGGTGAATAAGGAAACGATGCAGGCATAATATACTGTCGATTTGGTTGTGAACTTGCCTGGTTGTTTCCCTGGACATCATGTGGTTTTCCTTTCCCCTTTGCCGGTTTTGTGGAAGCGGTGAGATTTTGCGCCATTTTTGCAGATTTTTACCTCCTTGCGCTTGGCTTTGTTGTCATTTTCTGAACCAAGTGAGTCCTTTTTCCGCTTTGCCCTACCATTACCATTTCATCGCACAGGTATTAACTGTACTTCAATGTATTTTTAAGATTAAATTTCACTGTATTCATTAGTTATTAATTAATATTATTTTTTTTAGCATGAGTGTTTATTTTTCCACCCGCCATTATCGCGCATGCGCATCAATGACAATGACTAAGCATTCTGTATGAGATCCGTTTGATATGTGACTCAAAATAGGAAGTCATAAGCAAAAAAATGGTTTTAAAAACATAAACAGAAATGAAAAAAATATTAGGGCTCGTCCGGGATTTGAACCCGGGATCTCTCGCACCCAAAGCGAGAATCATACCCCTAGACCAACGAGCCACATGTATAAAGTATAGACTACAAATAAAATAGAATATAACAACGCTTATCGCATATTCCTAAGGGTTATTTATACTAGATAATACTTATGTAGAAGTGTCGACCATTTCAATTGATATATGGCTCGTTGGTGTAGGGGTATGATTTTCGCTTAGGGTGCGAGAGGTCCCGGGTTCAAATCCCGGACGAGCCCTACTTTTTATGTAATTAAACAATTACAATCATAGTTAAGATTCGTTTATTTATAAGATTTACGAAAATGGATAACAGCTACAATATAAGTATACCAATTAGCATACTAACTTTGGTATTAACGGTATTAACAGTACTGCATTTGTGGGTTAGCGGCTTTTATAACATTTATTTTAAGCTAATTTGTTTTGAATGGGGTATAACGCCATTTTCAACACATTTCAAGTAATATATGGCATATCCAGTTTTACTGGTGAATGAAGACCTCAGACTGATTCGGACTGAGTAGAACCACCGTCCTCCGTAAGTAACTGGATAATTTCTCACATATAGTTTTTGGAGCTAACAGCTCGAACATACCTTAGCGATGAGAGGCAAATGATCTGGACCGCTCGGCCACGGATGACTCCAAGCTATTTTTTACATTACATGAAACAGTTATTACAACTTAGAACATCATACCTGAAGGTATCATGGATAGATCCAGTATGAATAAATAACATTGTTCAAGGACACCACACATAGCCGTGGCGGAGGATCGAATCCATGTCTCCTATCCTAGGTTCGATGCTCTACTTAACGAGCTAAAAGCAACAAGTACGTAATAATTTACCCAACATTTTAATGCAAAATATAGACACTAATCAGTAACAAAAGATGTGTGCTGTATGTCGACTACACTTTAGAACACATTACACGCTATAACACGAAGTTGAAAGCATTGACATAGAAGAAGAAAAGTATTTGGGCTCGTCACGGATTTGAACCTGGGACCTCTCGCACCCAAAACGAGAATCATAACCCTAGACCAACGAGCCATATATGATGAACTTCTTGAGATGAAAATAAAAAACGAATATATTGAGTTTAAAACACAACGCTTATCGCATATTCCTAAGGGTTATATATACTAACTAATATTTATGTAGAAATGTCGTCAAACTCATATATATGGTTCGTTTGTCTAGGGGTATGATTTTTGCATTGAGAGGTCTCAGTTTCAAATATCGGGCGAGCCCTGCATTTAACTTCGACACAACGATAAGATTCACTTATTTATATGACAGATTACACTTGTTTTTGTTCCATTGTTTGTTGGTCTAGTGTTAAAGCGATCGCCTCGCACGTGAAGGTCGTGTATTGGATCCTAGACAGGGTCATACCAAATACTTGAAAGAATAGTACAAGTAACTTTCTCGATTGGCGCTCAGCATTTAGAGGATAGTTCTAGGTCTGGTATAATGTGACTTGACGGGGGTATTATAACATGTTTCTGCGAGACAATACTCAAGCAGGTCACCGCTTAGAATACTATGTCAAATTGACACCGTCGCGATATAGCTGAACTATTGTTGAAAGCAACGCTAAACACCATACAAACATATTGAAGAGACAATGACTAGGCATTCTGTATGAGATCCGTTTGATATGTGACTCTAAATAAGAAGTCATAAGCAAAAAAATGGTTTTAAAAACATAAACAGAAATAAAAAAAATGTTAGGGCTCGTCCGGGATTTGAACCCGGGACCTCTCGCACCCAAAGCGAGAATCATACCCCTAGACCAACGAGCCACATGAATAATGTTTAGACTACAAATAAAAGCGAATATATCGAGTTTAAATAACAACGCTTATCGCATATTCCTAAGGGTTATTTATACTAGATAATAGTTAGGTAGAATTGTCGACCATTTCATTTGATATATGGCTCGTTGGTCTAGGGGTATGATTTTCGCTTAGGGTGCGAGAGGTCCCGGGTTCAAATCCCGGACGAGCCCTACTTTTTATGTCATTAAACAATTACAATCATAGTTAAGATTCGTTTTTTTATAAGATTGACGAAAATGGATAACAGCTACAATATAAGTATACCAATTCACATACTAACTTTGGTATTAACGGTATTTACAGTACTGCATTTGTGGGTTAGCGGCTTTTATTATATTTATTTTAAGCTAATTTGTTTCGAATGGGGTATAACGCCATTTTCAACACATTTCAAGTAATATATGGCATATCCAGTTTTACTGGTGAATGAAGACCTCAGACTGATTCGGACTGAGTAGAACCACCGTCCTTCCGTAAGTAACTGGATAATTTCTCACATATAGTTTTTGGAGAGAACGGAACTCGAACATACTTTAGCGGTGAGAGGCAAGTGATCTGGACCGCTCGGCCACGGATGACTCCAACACATTACACGCTATAACACAATGTTGAAAGCATTGACATAGAATAAAAAAGTATTTGGGCTCGTCACGGATTTGAACCTGGGACCTCTCGCACCAAAAACGAGAATCATAGCCCTAGACCAACGAGCCATATGTGATGAACTTATTGAGATGAAAATAAAAAACGAATATATTGAGTTTAAAACACAACGCTTATCGCATATTCCTAAGGGTTATATATACTAACTAATATTTATGTAGAAATGTCGTCAAACTCATATATATGGTTCGTTTGTCTAGGGGTATGATTTTTGCATTGAGAGGTCTCAGTTTCAAATATCGGGCGAGCCCTGCATTTAACTTCGACACAACGATAAGATTCACTTATTTATATGACAGATTACACTTGTTTTTGTTCCATTGTTTGTTGGTCTAGTGTTAAAGCGATCGCCTCGCACGTGAATGTCGTGTATTGGATCCTAGACAGGGTCATACCAAATACTTGAAAGAATAGTACAAGTAACTTTCTCGATTGGCGCTCAGCATTTAGAGGATAGTTCTAGGTCTGGTATAATGTGACTTGACGGGGGTATTATAACATGTTTCTGCGAGACAATACTCAAGCAGGTCACCGCTTAGAATACTATGTCAAATTGACACCGTCGCGATATAGCTGAACTATTGTTGAAAGCAACTCTAAACACCATACAAACATATTGAAGAGACAATGACTTAGCATTCTGTATGAGATCCGTTTGTGACTCTAAATAAGAAGTCATAAGCAAAAAAATGGTTTTAAAAACATAAAGAGAAATAAAAAAAATATTAGGGCTCGTCCGGGATTTGAACCCGGGACCTCTCGCACCCAAAGCGAGAATCATACCCCTAGACCAACGAGCCACATGTATAATGTTTAGACTACAAATAAAAGCGAATATATCGAGTTTAAATAACAATGCTTATCGCATATTCCTAAGGGTTATTTATACTAGATAATAGTTAGGTAGAATTGTCGACCATTTCATTTGATATATGGCTCGTTGGTCTAGGGGTATGATTTTCGCTTAGGGTGCGAGAGGTCCCGGGTTCAAATCCCGGACGAGCCCTACTTTTATGTAATTAAACAATTACAATCATAGTTAAGATTCGTTTTTTTATAAGATTGACGGAAATGGATAACAGCTACAATATAAGTATACCAATTCACATACTAACTTTGGTATTAACGGTATTAACAGTACTGCATTTGTGGGTTAGCGGCTTTTATTATATTTATTTTAAGCTAATTTGTTTCGAATGGGGTATAACGCCATTTTCAACACATTTCAAGTAATATATGGCATATCCAGTTTTACTGGTGAATGAAGACCTCAGACTGATTCGGACTGAGTAGAACCGCCGTCCTTCCGTAAGTAACTGGATAATTTCTCACATATAGTTTTTGGAGAGAACGGAACTCGAACATACTTTAGCGGTGAGAGGCAAGTGATCTGGACCGCTCGGCCACGGATGACTCCAACACATTACACGCTATAACACAATGTTGAAAGCATTGACATAGAATAAAAAAGTATTTGGGCTCGTCACGGATTTGAACCTGGGACCTCTCGCACCAAAAACGAGAATCATAGCCCTAGACCAACGAGCCATATGTGATGAACTTATTGAGATGAAAATAAAAAACGAATATATTGAGTTTAAAACACAACGCTTATCGCATATTCCTAAGGGTTATATATACTAACTAATATTTATGTAGAAATGTCGTCAAACTCTTATATATGGTTCGTTTGTCTAGGGGTATGATTTTTGCATTGAGAGGTCTCAGTTTCAAATATCGGGCGAGCCCTGCATTTAACTTCGACACAACGATAAGATTCACTTATTTATATGACAGATTACACTTGTTTTTGTTCCATTGTTTGTTGGTCTAGTGTTAAAGCGATTGCCTCGCACGTGAAGGTCGTGTATTGGATCCTAGACAGGGTCATACCAAATACTTGAAAGAATAGTACAAGTAACTTTCTCGATTGGCGCTCAGCATTTAGAGGATAGTTCTAGGTCTGGTATAATGTGACTTGACGGGGGTATTATAACATGTTTCTGCGAGACAATACTCAAGCAGGTCACCGCTTAGAATACTATGTCAAATTGACACCGTCGCGATATAGCTGAACTATTGTTGAAAGCAACGCTAAACACCATACAAACATATTGAAGAGACAATGACTTAGCATTCTGTATGAGATCCGTTTGATATGTGACTCTAAATAAGAAGTCATAAGCAAAAAAATGGTTTTAAAAACATAAAGAGAAATAAAAAAAATATTAGGGCTCGTCCGGGATTTGAACCCGGGACCTCTCGCACCCAAAGCGAGAATCATACCCCTAGACCAACGAGCCACATGTATAATGTTTAGACTAAAAATAAAAGCGAATATATCGAGTTTAAATAACAACGCTTATCGCATATTCCTAAGGGTTATTTATACTAGATAATAGTTAGGTAAAATTGTCGACCATTTCATTTGATATATGGCTCGGTGGTCTAGGGGTATGATTTTCGCTTAGGGTGCGAGAGGTCCCGGGTTCAAATCCCGGACGAGCCCTACTTTTTATGTAATTAAACAATTACAATCATAGTTAAGATTCGTTTTTTTATAAGATTGACGAAAATGGATAACAGCTACAATATAAGTATACCAATTCACATACTAACTTTGGTATTAACGGTATTAACAGTACTGCATTTGTGGGTTAGCGGCTTTTATTATATTTATTTTAAGCTAATTTGTTTCGAATGGGGTATAACGCCATTTTCAACACATTTCAAGTAATATATGGCATATCCAGTTTTACTGGTGAATGAAGACCTCAGACTGATTCGGACTGAGTAGAACCACCGTCCTTCCGTAAGTAACTGGATAATTTCTCACATATAGTTTTTGGAGAGAACGGAACTCGAACATACTTTAGCGGTGAGAGGCAAGTGATCTGGACCGCTCGGCCACGGATGACTCCAACACATTACACGCTATAACACCGTGTAATGGTCATATAATGGGCAGAATGTGGAGGTTGTAGATGATTTTAATTACTTGGGTACCATTTTTAATTATACTGGTAATTTTTCATTGAATAACGAACATTTAGTAGGTAAAGCTCTAAAGGCTTTAAACGTTTTATTGATAAATTGTAAGAAAATACATTTAAAACCCAAAATTTTGTGTCAGTTATTTGATTCATTTGTTGGATCAATATTGTGTTATTCTTCTGAAATATGGGGTTTCACTAAGTCCAAGGAAATTGAACGTCTTCATTTAAAATTTTGTAAACGTCTTTTAAACGTTAGGTTAAGTACATGTACAGCAGGGGTTTACGGTGAACTTGGACGTTATCCGCTTTACATTACCCGATATAGTAGAATTGTAAAGTATTGGTGTAAAATTATTGATACTGACAATATCATTATACATAAATTATATCAACAAGGTGTAAATGATTGTGCAAAAGGATGTGAAAATTGGGTTTCTAATGTTAAGAAACTATTAAATGATTATGGGTTTTCTTACTTATTTACAGATGCTTCTTTTGATAAAAAAACATTTCCTTGTATATTCAAAAAGCGTGTTATTGATTGTTTTATCCAAGAATGGTATGGCTCAATTAACAATAGTCATGTTATAGAAGAGTATAAATATTTCAAAAGTAGTTTTGCATACGAACAATATTTAGATATTCTCCAAAATGATTTAAGATTGTTTGTTACTAGAATTAGATTATCAGCACATACTCTTAGAATTCAAACAGGTCGTTATGCAAGAAATCACATTCCAAGAAATGAGAGATATTGTCTTTGTTGTAACAATACTGAGGTAGAAGATATATACCATTTTATTTGCATCTGTCCTTGCTACAGTGATTTTAGAAAGAAGTATATAAATAAACATGTTTTTCAAAGACCGTCTATGTACAAGCTTATGGAATTGCTTAAAACAAATGATAAAAGTATTTTAGTCAGTTTTGCTCAGTATATTAAGAAATCTCTGAAATTAAGAAACAGCATTTTAAACGTTTAATAGTTTATGTAAATATATTGAATATTTTTTATCTATTTTTGGAAACATTTCACTTAATCAATGAAAGAAAATCATTTAAATATTTAATAAATTTGTTCATCCTCTTATTTTTATGAATTTATGACTTAAAAAAAATTGCATGCATTATTTCGATATTGATAATAATAAAAAAAAAAATAATAAAAAGAACTTTCTTTAAATGTAAATGAAAAATGGCGGTACAATTTATGTATTAATTAACAATATATTTTACGTGATATTATGTATTGTAAATATGTTATTATGACGATGTATTTATGTACAAGTCTGAAATAAAATATCTGTTCTGTTCTGTTCTGTTCTGCTATAACACAATGTTGAAAGCATTGACATAGAATAAAAAAGTATTTGGGCTCGTCACGGATTTGAACCCGGGACCTCTCGCACCAAAAACGAGAATCATAACCCTAGACCAACGAGCCATATGTGATGAACTTATTGATATGCAAATAAAAAACAAATACATTGAGTTTAAAAAACAACGCTTTTTGCATATTCCTATGGGTTATATATTTTAGATTATAGTTTTGTAGAAATGAGGTCAAGTTCATATATATGGCTCGTTTGTCTAGGGGTATGATTTTTGCTTTGAGAAGTCTCAGGTTCAAATCTAGGACGAGCCCTACATTTTACTTCGACACAATAATAAGATTCACTTATTTATATGACAGGTTAGATTGATGTTTGTTCCATGTTTTGTTGGTCTAGGGTTAGAGCGTCCGCCTCGCACGTGGAGGTCGTGTATTGGAACCCCGACCGGGTCATACCAAATACTTGAAAAAATGGTACGAGTAATTTTCTCGATTGGCGCTCAGCATTTAGAGGATAGTTTTAAGTCTGGTATAATGTGACTTGACGTGGGTATTATAACATGTTTCTGCGACACGATACTCAAGTAGGTCACCGCTTAGAATAATATGCCAAATTGACAGCGTCGCGGTATAGCTGAACTATTGTTGAAAGCAACGCTAAACACCATACAAACAAGCATTGTTGAGAGAGTATAGAGTTTTCATTACGTTTGTTCTATCTTCATTCAGAACAGTGAAACGCATTGAGCCACCAGCGTATTAGAACCGCAATTTACGATAATTATTGTCATCGGGAATATCTCAATTATTACATCATTGTCCTCAGAAAATTTACTTATAAAATATTTGAATGCGTTCAACTAAAAACAAACTCCGCCGAGTTGATTCGTTTTACATTGATTTTAATTATAAAACTAGAACAAAAGCGAATAACAAAGTTGTAATTAGATATAGTCTGAACTTGGGTAGCTATAACTCTCAAGCGGTTAGTCCTTAATTAATATTATCAGTTTAGATTGAGATATAGTCGTGTGTATAATTCAAATATTACATACAAACATACTAGCGTACGCTTATTTAGTAGTACTTAAGTCATTTGTCGTTATCGGATAAAATAACGTAATCATTAACAATGTTTGCAAAACAAAGAGTTATGTAGTATGAAAAGATATTTTGTTTTCTGGTGTTTCAACATATTGAAGAGACAATGACTAAGCATTCTGTATGAGATCCGTTTGATGCATGACTCTAAATAAGAAGTCATTAGCTATAACAACGGTTTTGAAAACATAAACACAAATGAAAAACATATTAGGGCTCGTCCGGAATTTGAACCCGGGACCTCTCGCACCCAAAGCGAGAATCATACCTCTAGACCAACGAGCCACATGTATTAAGTGTAGACTACAAATAAAAGCGAATATATCGAGTTTAAATAACAACGCTTACCGCATTGTTGTATTAAAGCTAGACAACGGACTTTCCCCCTTCTATTGTAAGAAAAAAATACAATTCAAACATATCGGGAAGTCATAATCATTATTATTTTGAAACATCGGCGTCTGTTTGAAGTAGCTGAAGGCTATAAGAGCTTAAGAATTATGATTATATGACAGTTTTTGTAACTTCAAACGTAGAAAGAATGTTCAAATATATTTATTAAATACCTTTAGTTTTGCCATACCATGGATATTTGATTTACAGTCATAGGCCACGTGATATGTGATCGCTTCTCACACTTCACCTTGCTATTATGAGTAAATGAAGCTACAAAAATAGAAATAAATGAAATTTTTACTGAGTCATTTATCTCCATTTTTATACATTTTAAGTCTGTATAGTGAACGTATTATTGAATATTTACTGTTTCAGTACACAAAGGTTTCCTCGTGTCTAGACTCATTGATAAAAACTGCATTTCGACACAACAAATATTTCAATTGGTATCTTGTTATAATGTTTATCCATAACATTCTAATTTCCTCTTAAATTGATATACGATAGTCTATGAACATAATAATCAGTTATAACTGATTGCAAAATGATTCATTAACCGGAAACAGATATAATTTAGCGATATTACACAAAACTTCTGACAGGTGAAGGTTGTTTTATGATTTGTATTACTAATTACTATATTTTCTTTAGACAATTATGTTTAAACAAATGTTTAAATTAGACTTGCAACTCGGTATACTTACATGAATTAAAGAAGAACAGTAGAAAACATGTGGTATATCGATATTGTGTTGTTTACAAGAATGTTGCGGTTGCATTGGCTCGAGTATGATTATAAGTATCTTTCATGGTTTTGGGGTTTGGATATACTTCCCGATGGATAACTATTTTGGCGGAAACGGTAATAATTACCGTGAGGGACAGAGATCTGATTTATTTATTTTTAATGGGGTTAACGCCATTTTCAACACATTTCAGGTTATAATGGCATATCTAATTTTACTGGTGGATGAAGACCTCAGACTGATTAAGACTGAGTAGAACCACCGTCCTCTCGCAAGTTCAGATAAAGTTTTAGGGGCAAGCGGGACCGAACCTACAACCTTAGCGGTGAGAGGTAAGTGGTCTTGAGACAGCGCCTTAGACAACTCGGCCACGGAGAACCCCTGATTTATATCTGGACCGAAAATATAGCAATGATTCTTTTTATTTCATACCAAACACGTGGAATGATTATATGAATTTTACTAAATTTGCATATAATATGCATCACATATTTTATACGTAACATCCCAGATCGAGGAGGGTAGGAAAGGCACTTTCGGATGGTGTAGGATGAAATTTTCGTGCCGGTTAAAAATTGGAAATACGTTGAGAATTACAACTGTGTTTAGTTGAATTGAGGTTTTGTCGATTTATTCCGAATATAATTATCATAATAGACGGACTTTTTTTATACGAATCGAAAAAGCCACGCGGAACCATCGTCTTTTCGACATGCAGATTATTCTCACATAATGGACCGAGTTATCTTGAGACGACCCCTTAGATCTCCCTGTCAAGGAGGGTGGTCGTCAGAAAACATGTAGAAGTAAATAAATTCATTAAAAATATTGTAAACGGATACATATTGCTATATATACTGAATGGAACAGCTCACCCGCCAGTTTTGTATTTACAATAATTTCGTCACAATATTGAGTCGCGTTGTTAAAGAGTACGACATTAATAAACAATTAAATATCTTCATATAGCTTAAATGTTCTTTCTTATTTTGGTCTTAATTTCAAAGAAATTGCTTTGACGCTTTTAGAGAAAATACATAAAATGTCAGAAACATTAAATGTCAGGTGCGGGTTAGCTTTTCCTTTCAGTATAAACGCTTCAGAAATATATTGATACGGTGTAGAGTTGCTACGAAATATACGAGCCGAATAAATATATATTCCTTACATGTTTAAAAACTTCAAATGCATAAGTTTGCCAACAGCAATAACTAAATTACAAAAAAAGTCCACGTAATTTATAATTACCCATCGTAAATCCACTTGCCAATGTTTAAAAAATAAAAACTATGTTAAAAAATGATCACGAAAGAAACAGTTACCGAGTCATGTTTTTATTTATTGCTATATGCAGAGAATGTGTTTTTTTTTGTATCTCTCAGTAAAGTATTCACTTCTCACTTATCAACACTGCCATTAACTGTCTTTAACAGTGATATGGGTTTACCGGATTTCATTATACTTGTTTCCAACTGATTTATTTTACATCGAGTGTGAAACAAACTCTTCCAACTTAGACAAATCATGTTCGAAGTTTTCTCGGATAGAACCAGTGTCAAGCATATGCTGATAAACGACACCACGCGCAACCGTACGGAGGATTAAAGCCGTGACCTAGGTTTGAGGTCTTACCACTGGATCACCGACTCCACGGAATGATTGTTTTGACGAAGTTAATATTTCAAACAGAAATGTTTAAAATACCAGTCGAGCCCAACTTTTTATTTAATGAAAATGACACCATTATTTTAGATTCACTTATTTATACATTAATTATTGACGAAAATTTATTAATCTGCTAAATCACCTAAATATATATATAAATATATCATTTCATTGATTGGTTTGATAACATTAATATTTCAAACAAGCAAAATCCTTGTAATTTGTAATTGCTCTTTTTAAGATGTAACCCCACCATTGATTTTTGTTCTTTATTCTATAGTAAATAAGAAAAGTTTGGAGGCTTGTCATTCATAGAGAATCCCAAATGAAAGACGTGAAACCTACATTTTACTGTTTGTCAACCTCTGCACTATCAAAATATGATGAGAAAAGTAGGGGTCATGTGTCATATAAGAGATTTTTTTTCTGCTCAGTGTGTACACTGGTGACAAAGTGAAAGTAGACTTCCGAAATCATGTATTCATACCCCAATTTCCAAGCATCATTTTTTTTTCTAAATTCACAATTCAAGCATGACAATGCTATCAAAATGTTCACAATACATCAATAATGCCATTCAATTAAAAAAAATGAGCATTAAAATAAGGAAAATGCATTTTTAAAGAAGAAGAAATAAGGATTATTTATAACCGCCATCATGCAATTCCCCCACGGAAGCACTTCCTTTTTGCAATGGAGGTACTATGCCTTAAATCGTCTTTTATAAATTTCTCGATGATCACATCATTTTGACAGACATTTAAATTATCAGTTTTTAAAATATCAATTGCATGTGCTTTAAGCTAAAAAATAAACTCACTAATTCAAAAGAAAAATATTAGGGCTTTTATGAGATACGAGCCTGGTACCCACATATCCAAATTTAACGAAAATATTGTTTTAACAATGTATGATAGCAATGTCTAATTTTGTATAAAAAAAGATAGCAAACATATATGTATACGGTTCGTTGGTCTAGGGGTGTGATTTTGCTTAGAGTGCGGCAGGTCCAGGGTTCAAATCTCGGACAAACCCTACTTTTTATTTTCTAAAATTGTAACCATGATTCATTTAATATCTAGATAATACCTTAACGTTGTGTATACATGCTCTCTTTGGAATATGTTACTATATTTTATACTAAACATGCATTAAAAAGTTTTGAAAATATAGGGCCAATCTGCGATTTCAACCCGGGAGTTCTTGCACCTCAAACAAACGGGCAGCATTTGGACCTAAAATACTACACACCATATCTAAATGCAGTTTTATTCATGACTCATCGCAATGTGTTATTTAACTTATTTTGTATAAAAAAATCAGATATTAAACCTTACAGTATTGACAGACGGCTCATTGGTCCAGGAGTATGACTATCGTTAAGGGTGCGAGAGGCACCGTGTTCAATAATAATGAAAAAATATGGGCTCGTCCGGGATTTGAACCCGGGACCTCTCGCACCCAAAGCGAGAATCATACCCCTAGACCAACGAGCCACGTATGCTAAAAGGACGCTACAAATAAAAGCAAAAAATAACAACTCTTATCGCACATTCCTAAGGGTTAAATAAACTAGATAATGGTTATGTGGAAATGTCGACCATTTAGATATATATGGCTCGTTGGTCTAGGGGTATGATTTTCGCTTAGGGTGCGAGAGGTCCCGGATTCAAATCCCAAATGAACCTCGTAAATTATCTTTAACAACGTTTACAAAAAATATTTTAGCTTTGACACTGTTAATATTTTAACCAGGGATATTTCAGTAACAATACAAGACCATGTAATTTTTAATTGCTCCACGTAAATAATATTTTACAACGTTCACAAAAATCCTATTTACTGACCTATATACTTAAATACTATTTACTTAACATATTTACTTAAGAATATATTTCATTTACATTTATTATTTTAACATGACTTGGTTAAGCGCACATATGTTAACTAGCGTACATACTGTAAGACGTGTTTGTGCATTAACTTAAAACTTTGTTTAAGGAACGAATCTACAATTTAGACTAGTAATTTAGCAATAAGTTTAGGCTATATATCGTAATCGAATGCACTGACGTAGTGGTTATCAATACTTGTATAAAATAGACTTATGAAGTAGGAAATATATATTTTGTTTCCTTTTTTCTTTTCAACATATTGAAGAGACAATAACAAAGCATTGTGTATGAGTTCCTTTAAGCACAAGTCATAAGCTATAAAACGAATTTGAAAATATAATATAAAAGAAACAAGTATTAAGGCTCGTCCATGATTTGAACCCGTGACCTCTCGCACCCAAAGCGAGAATAATACCCCTAGACCAACGAGCCACATATGATAATCGTATGCTACGGATAGAATCGAGTATATAGATTGTATACAAAACACTTACCGCATATTCCTAAGGTTATTTATACTAGATAATACTTATGTAGAAGTGTCGATCATTTCAATATACATATGGCTCGTTGGTTTAGGGGTATGATTTTCGCTTAGGGTGCGAGAGGTCCCGGGTTCAAATCACGGACGAGCCCTACTTTTGATGTAATTGAACAAATACAATCATAGTTAAGATTCGCTTATTAATTGGATAACAGCTACAATATAATTATAACAATTCATATACTAACATTGTCATTAACGGTATTAACAGTACTGCATTTTTGGGTAGCGGCTTTAATTATATTTGTTTTAAGCTTAACACAATTTAATAGGGTATACCGCGATTTTCAACACATTTTAAGTAATATATGGCATATCTAGTTTTACTGGTGAAGTAAGAGTTCGGACTGATTCGGACTGAGTAGAACCACCGTCCTTCCGCAAGTAACTGGATACTTTCTCACATATAGTTTTTGGAGCGAGCGGGACTCGAACCCACCTTAGCGGTGAGAGTTAAGTGATCTTGAGACGGCGCCTAAGACCACTCTGCCACGTATGACCCGAAGCTAATTTTTACATTACATGAAACAGTTATTACAACTCAGAACATCACACCTTAAGTCATCATGGATAGACCCAGTATGAATAATTTTCCTTGTTCAAGGACACCACACATAGCCGTGGCGGATGATCGAACCTATGTCTCCTATTCTAGGTTCGATGCTCTACTAAACGAACTAAAAGCAACAAGTACGTAATATTTTACCCAACCTTTTGATGCAAAATATAAACACTAATCAGTAACAAAAGATGTATGACGACAACACTTTAAAACACATTTCTCGCTATAACACAATGTTGAAAGAATTGACATAGAAGCAAAAAAAATATTTGGATTTGAACCCAGGACCTCTCGCACCAAAAACGAGAATCATAGCTCTAGACCAAGGAACCATATATGATGAACTTATTGGGATGCAAATAAAAAACGAATATATTGAGTTTAAAAAACAACGCTTATTGCATATTCCTAAGGGTTATATATACTATATAACATTTATGTAGAAATGTCGACAAGTTCATATATATGGCTCGTTTGTCTAGGGGTATGATTTTTGCTTTGAGAGGTCCCAGGTTCAAATCTCGGACGAGCCCTACTTTTTACTTCGACACAATAATAAGATTATCTTGTTTATATGACTGATTAGACTTATTTGTGTTCCATTTTTTGATGGTCTAATGTTAGAGCGTCCGCCTCGAACGTGGAGGTCGTATATTGGATCCCTGACCGGGTCATACCAAATACTTGTAAAAAAGGTACAAGGAACTTTCTCGATTGGCGCTCAGTATTTAGAGGATAGTTCTAGGTCTGGTATAATGTGACTTGACGTGGGTATGATAACATGTTCCTGCGACACGATACTCAAGTGGGTCACCGCTTAGAATATTAAGCCAAATTGACACCGTCGCGGTATAGCTGAACTATTGTTGAAAGCAACGCTAAACACCATACAAACAAGCATTGTTGAGAGAGTATAGAGTTTTCATTACGTTTGTTCTATCTTCATTCAGAGCAGTGAAACGCATTGAGCCACCAGCGTATCAGAACCGCAATTTACGATAATTATTGTCATCGGGAATATCTCAATAATTACATCATTGTCCTCAGAAAATTTACTTATAAAGTGTTTGAATGCGTTCAACTAAAAGATAAGCTCCGTCGAGTTGATACGATTTACATTAATTTGAATTATAAAACTAGAACAAAAGCGAACAACAAAGTTGTAATTAGATATAGTCTCAGTGAACTTGGCAGCTATAACTCTCGAGCGGTTAGTTCTTAATTAATATTATCCGCATAGATTGAGATATAGTCGTGTGTATAATTCAAATATGACTTACAAACATACTAGCGTACGCTTATTTAGTAATACTTAAGTCATTTGTCGTTATAGGATAAAATGACGTAATAATTAACAATGTTTGCAAAACAAAGACTTATGTAGTAAGAAAAGATATTTTGTTTTCTGGTGTTTCAACATACTGAAGAGACAATGACTAAGCATTCTGTTTGAGTTCTGCTTGATGCATGAATCTTGAAAAGAAGTCATAAGCTATAACACAGTTTTGAAAACATAAACACAAATGAAAAAAAATATTAGGGCTCGTCCGGGATTTGAACCCGGGACCTCTCGCACCCAAAGCGAGAATCATACCCCTAGACCAACGATCAACATGTTTTAAATAAAGATTACAAATAAAAGCGAATATATCGAGTTTAAATAACAACGCTTATCGCATATTCCTAAGGGTTATTTATACTAGATAATAGTTAGGTAGAATTGTCGACCATTTCATTTGATATATGGCTCGTTGGTCTAGGGGTATGATTTTCGCTTAGGGTGCGAGAGGTCCCGGGTTCAAATCCCGGACGAGCCCAACGTTTTATTTAGTTCCATTGTAACAATTGTTTGAAATCCACCCACTCATACGGTTGCTGGCAGCGGGTTATCGGCTAAATATAAATGTGCTTTCATCAAAACACATGATAGTGTAGTGTGTTGAAAGAATTGCATTGTTTTAAAAGCAGAATAAATTAATTGTATATTAGGCGTCGAGGGTCAAAAGTTAACCAGGTAACCTAAACACTATTTCCTTCGATCCTAGAAGGTGATCCAGTACTCGAGCACGTCCATATCCGCAAGTAACGAATACCGTTTCCATTTGAATCAGCAGTAACGTAATGACGTCAATCAATCACCACGGTAATTATGATGCGACCGGGGATTTGAACTTAAGACCCTTGGATTGAAAATTAGACTTTCTACCTTCTGAGCTAACCTAACCCGGGTGACAGTTAAAACAGCATATCAAATTAATATTATTTGGCCTAAGCGATGTTCTATCAAGAAAAATAGCTCAAGAATCAGTACAAGCCAGTATGTCTATAGATTATTAGAACCCATCAACCCATCCTCCCAGTCGAGCCCAACTTTTTATTTAATGAAAATGACACCATTATTTTAGATTCACTTATTTATACATTAATTATTGACGAAAATTGATTAATCTGCTAAATCACCTAAATATATATATAAATATATCATTTCATTGATTGGTTTGATAACATTAATATTTCAAACAAGCAAAATCCTTGTAATTTGTAATTGCTCTTTTTAAGATGTAATATTGTTTGGCCTAAGCGATGTTCTATCAAGAAAAATAGCTCAAGAATCAGTACAAGCCAGTATTTCTATAGATTATTAGAACCCATCAATGAAACGTTAATGATATAAATGAACCAAGCTGTGGAATGGAGAAATTGTTGCTTTTTTAATATTTAAATCATGGGCTATTCAATTACAATAAAAGTCCATGTAATGTGTAATTCGTCCTAGTAAATATTATTTCAGAACGTTAACATAAAACTATGTTATAAAACAATCATGAATGATTCAATGTCTTACAATATAACAGTTACTTTTGATTCCTCTAAAGAAAACATATTTCTTATATTAAACGTTTTTGTAATACTTGGTTAACGATGTTGGTTTGTAAATGGAAGTAATAAAAATTTTTAAATTCAGTTGTAAAACCAGATACATTATTATATAAAATGAAACTAATCACGAACAATATATGTTGTCGTGCTCGTTTGTTTACTTTTTAAATATTTTCTAAGATAATAGCACCCTTAAAATCTAATATTTAATTAATGTTGCTTAAAACGATGTCATGAAGATATAATTCTAGCTTACATATGAAACATACTAACGAGCATCAAAATAAAATGGATATCAAATATTATAATCTTTGAAAACCTCAGTGGATTTGACACGAATAAATATCAATGTAAAAGAAACATAAATAAGGGCTCGTGCGGGATATAAACCTAGTACCTTCGGCACCTAAAGCGAGAATCATACCATTAGACTAACGAGCCAAATGATTGCTACACATTATATTATATTATTGCATAGTCCTATTAATTACTTATGTAGAATTGTCGGTGATGTATTATATGGCTCGTATGATGTTCTCTTAGGGTGCGAGAGGTCCCGGGTTCAAATCCCGGACGAGCCCCACTTTTATTTTAATAATATTGTAAGAATAACTTGAGATTCACATATTATACGGTTAATGCAAAAAGGTAATCAGCTGCATCATTTAAATACAACATTCATTTGTATAAGTTGTATATTACAGCAATGCATTAATGGTTTATTTCCTTTAAATTGATATATTTAACATCCAGTGAGACCAAGTTCTTACAACTTAGACAAATCACGCTCGAGGTACGAGTATTATTTGGTTCAATCAGTATTAAGGATATGCTAATAAAGGACCCCACTCGAAGCCGTGACGGAGTGTTGAACCCATCATTTTCATTATATGTTTTAAACAATTTATTTTACATCTGTCATGAAACTAGTTCTTCCAACTTCAACAAAGTCTTCCTGGGTAAAACCAGTCTGAGCATGTGCCGAACTACACCACACATATTTGTGGCGGAGGATCGATCCTGCGGTAACGGTTTTATGTTTGGTACTCTACTACTGCGCTCCACTAAATGGAGTTTTGAAACAGAGACATTTCAGCACAATAAAAGTCCATGCGATTTGTAAGTGCTCCTCGTAAGTCATAATTTCAAACGTTTACAAAAACCTGATGTTATAAAATAATCATCAACAAACACATTTAACGAGTACTTTGTCTTCAACTACCACTATCATTCATTTTATTTCTAGCGAACATATCAGTTTTTATATGACTTGGCTACGCGCACATGTTTTAATTAGCGTGCATACTAAAAGACGAGTGTATGCATAAACTGAAAACTTTGTTTAGGAAATGAATGTATTGTGTTCAAAATGAACATAGTTGAACGAGGTTGATATTGTGTTTTTTAAGTAATTGTATATGACTTTTGCTATTAGTTATCAGGCAGGAGTTTAAACTTTTAATATGGTTGTAATTTATTTGAGTTTGTATATTGATAGACAGCCATTGCAGGACAAGGATGCTTCATGCGTATAAAAAATCCATGACAACAACTGTTACAGCTGTCAACAACCGATTTCTAAGATATTTTATTATCTACATTTTTCTGTCGGACAGTAAATAGTTTGTGTTACGATTTTTTCCATCTGCAGTGATATATTGTTATCGCGCAGTGCAACCAGATCAATTGCAACCTGCTATAATAATTGTTGTAAACTGTAATTTTATCTCGTTAATTACCCTTTATACCGTTTACAAAACAACAGTTACTATGATATAAAATAATCATAAATCAAAATTAAATAATGAGTACTGTTTCTTCAAATAGCATACATTTTATTTCTATGCAGAGATACTTTAACTTATCACTCAGTGATTGTCTTCATGTCTCTCGATTAAGCTAGGCGCATATACTCGTATGTCAACTAGCTTGCTGTCTGTATGTCTCAATATACATATAGTAGTATAACTCAAAACAAAGTTTGTAATTGGAAACTTAAATATAAAACACTTGAAATATCTACTAATATAACTCATAACACATAAAACAATCAATAACGGATATTTTTTACACCATTTACAAAACAAATTATGTTATAAAACAATCATAAACCAAACCATTTGATGAGAACTTTGTCTTTGATCTTCAAATACCATACCTTTTATTCCTCCACAAAGAACATATTGCTTATATTGTTAAATCGGGCCCGATTAGATCAGTAGTTTCAATCCAGGGGTCGTGAGTTTGAATCCCCGCCCGGCCACAGTCTCCGTGATGGTTGATATACGATAATGCGTCTCATTATCATTCGTCTCTCATCGCTGATTCAAGAGGGAAAGTTATCAGTTACTTGCGGAGATAGGGTGTGCTCGAGTACTGGTTAACCTACCAGGATCCAAGGAAACAGTTGTTAGGTTAACCTATCGTCTGTTTGCCCTCGATGGCATAACCTGACGCTAAATATTCAATCAAAAAATCAATCAATCATTATATTGTTAGCTAACGTACAGTCTGTGTTGCGTGATTATGCATTATCTCAAAACAAAACTTAAACTTGTCTAAACAAGTCAAAGTATTGAACGCAATCAACAACCGATTTCTAAAATACTTAAATATATAATTATTCTGTCAGACAGTACATAGTCTGTATTCCGTCAGTCATGATGTATTGTTATAACACTCAGTTCAGGTCAGTGCAACCAGGTGAATTGTAATCTGAAATAATAACTGTCGTCCGAAACATCACGTTAAGTTATGAAATGTTTAAAATATAAATTGCATGTGCTTTCAACCTCAGCAGAGTTGACACAAGTTGCATTAATTCTAATTTGAAGACTACAACAATAGAGAACAGCTGTTAAAGTGTGCCACTATAAATCTCCAGGGAGTCGTTCCTACTAATCATAAGCGATGGGTTTCAATTAAGAAGAACATAATTTTATACTCGTTTAAATACCTCAAATATTACATGCAAACATACTGCTGGTATACACCTAGATCTAAACACTGCGTAGAAGTTTACTTAGAAACATGTTGCTACATAGCATATTTACAAGCTACAACACCTTTGGAGAATAATGTAGAAAACATATTAGAGCCCGTTCGAGATTAAAGCCCGGGACTAACATGTTCAAATTTAACTATAATGCAGTTCATAGTATTTTGTTATTTTGTATTAACATAAGACAATGAACTGTATAAGTATAGATTCTCAGCTCGTTTATATATAATATAACCATAAAAAGTATATGTAAATTTTACAGAATGCATAAAAGCACAGTATAAATTAACCACTTTTTAAATGTTAGCGAAGGGTTTTCAAATGTGATAAATGATTTTAACAGTAATACGAATTACATATTTATCTTTTTTAAAAGGTGTGTACGGGATCAGTTCATACAAGAATGAAACATTGTCCTAAATAATTGTCCTAAACTCCATTGCTACGTAAAATAAAACAAAAACAACATATTTTTGCTATGAGGATTTTTTTCTAGATAAAACTAATAATTCTAGTTTAAGAAAGTTATTTTCTAACTTGAGATTAAGTTCACATACTCTTGAAATAAAAATGGGTAGATATAACAGTATTGACCTTTCAAACAGAAAATTATGTACCGAAAATGTAATCGAAACGGACTATCACTTATTATGTTGTATTAAGTATTCTGATATTAAGGTAAATACTTAGGCCACCAAGCGCGGTCCTAATTAAATAAATCTAAAGCCCATTTTCCATGGCGCGTATGTTTGCTTGGCTGCTTTTTCCCTAAGCTACTTTTTCGTCGCGCAGTATTAACAGGCGCACAGACATGATGCAGATTGTCTGAGCAGAGTTTACACGTCCGTTTAAATACACATGTATTTATTGTGTAATGCCCATCCAAAGTGAATTTCAACGCATTGTACATGCAGACAAGCCTAAAAAATCGCCTGTTTGGCGACTTTTGTCCGTGCGGTTATTAGTCAGCGCAGAAATCTGCTCCGGTAGAAACGAAAGTATGCTAGATAGTGTGTTTACACAAGCAGCGCATGTTCTTCGCATACAAACCCCCGCGATTAAGACGCCAAAATCATCATAATAATACACGCCATGGATAAAGGCCTTAATTTTAAAATGGCTTCGAATAAGAAAAATGTTGAAATATTATTGTTATATATTGTTGAAATAAAATATTAAGTCTCAAAATGTATAAGAAGTCTTCGCTATTCGTAAAGTTATTTTGAATTTTGAATCTCATATAGTACTATTTTGTAAACGGTCAAAGACATTATGTTGTCAATACGCTTATAAAATTAAAAGTCGAAACTAACTAGCGTACATTCTGTATGTCGTGTTTATGTAGTAACTCAAACCTTTGTTTGGAAATTGGCAACGTATATATCCATTTGGCGAACGGAAGTGCAGAGCATGTAAACAACTAGAAGATGAATACCATTTTATTATTGTATGCGTGGTCTATTTCGATTTGAGTATAGTGTATATAATTGTTGTCGTTGTTGTCGTTGTTGTTGTTGTTGTTGTTGTTGTTGTTGTTGTTGTTGTTGTTGTTGTTGTTGTTGTTGTTGTTGTTGTTGTTGTTGTTGTTGTTGTTGTTGTTGTTGTTGTTGTTGTATGGTGTTAAGCGTCGCTTTCAACAATTTTTCAGTCATATCACGATGTTGTGTCTACTTGAGACAGTATTCTGAGCGCTGTCACACTAGAGTATCATGCCGCAGACACACGGTATGATACCTCACTCAGTCACATTATACTGACACCGGGCCGACCAGACCTAGAACTTTCCTATAAATGTGAAACGTCAAGCGACAAAGCTTCTAGTACCATTTTAGAGTCTTTGGTATGACCCGGCCTGGAATCGAACCCACAACCTACCGCATTCCAGTGGGACGCTCTACCACTAGAACACGAATTATATATAAATAAATATTATTGGAAAATACTAAATATGTCTAAGTTTATCAATTGGATAAATTCAGAAAACAACAGTACATTACAAACAACTTTTATATACCAAAAGCTTTTAAATAAGAGATATAACCATATATGTATGATACACATGTATTTTCAATTACAATATTTATTTAAGGTAATATCATATTGCATTATATTTGGTTTCTGAAATGAATTTTGAATATTGTTACTGTTACGTATACCACCTTCTCCACTTTCACCCTTGCGATTCGATAGGATTTATACAATGAAACTAACATTGCAACGATTAAATATCATTACTAAATCACTGTGTGTACACATCATGTCCCAGTTGGGCCTGCGTGCATGTTTGATATTGGAAATAAAACTATACTGTGCTACATCAAAATATTGATATATTGACTTAAAATACAAAATATATAATACAATAAACAACCAATTTCATATTGCATTCACATCTAGACATTTCTTTACACAGTTTAGAGTGTTCATAACATTTTTTTCTATTTTCATTCGGAGCAGTGAAACGAAATGAGCCGAATGCATCCACGATAATTATTGTCGTCGAAAATATCTCAATAATTACATCATTTTCCTCAGACAATGAAATTATAAAGTGTTCAAAATCTAAATTGCACGTGCTTTCAACTACAAATTAAGCTTAGCAGAGTTGACAAGAGTTACATTAATTCTAATTTTAAAAACTAGAACAATAGAGAACAGCTAAGTTGTGACTGGATAGTATAATCTTAGAGAGCTCGCGCTGCTCTAGGGATTTGTTCTTAATTAGTTATAAGCTTTCGCTGACAATTTAGTAAAGACTATTGTCTTTAAAAAGTTCAAATATTTCATGCAAACGTACTAGTAATGTCTTCTTTATAATAAGTTTACGAAATAATTCATCATCACTTTTTAAATGATAGCCAAACATAGACTGCATGTAGTAAGTAAAGGTCATTTGTTTTATTTTATGTCGAAATGGTGAAGTTACAAAAACTAAACATTGTGGACGAATTCCCTTTGGATCATGTTACTACATAAGATACTTATAAAGTATAAAACGGATTTCAAAACATTAACATAACAGAAACATGTACAAGGGCTGGTCCGGGATTTGAACCCGGGACTTCTCGCACCCAAAGCGAGAATCATACCTCTAGACAAACGAGACACATAATTATGTTAAATAAAACAAATGCAAACGTATTGCGTTAAATAAACAACTTTTATCGCAACGTTTTCTTTAGAGTTCAATAATATTAGATGATATTTATATAGAAATGCCGACGACGTATTTACACATCGTTCGTTGGTTTAGGAGCATACTTTTCGCGTAGGGTCTCCCCGATAATAGGTATTTTTTATATGTGCAGTTTCGTTTCTTTTTCTCCAAAGTATATTAATTTTGAAAAAGGCACACTTTTCCGAACCTGATACAATTTGTATAGGTGCTTTTATCATGGTTTCTTTTCCCTGAAGTATATTTGCAACAAATGGGTGGCTGTCGTTTGGAAAGTTTTTATCATGTGGATGTCTGTCGTTTGGAAAGTTTTTATCATGGTTTCTTTTCCCTGAAGTATATTTACAACATATGGGTGGCTGTCGTTTGAAAAGTTTTTATCATGGTTTCTTTTCCCTGAAGTATATTTAAAACATATGGGTGACTGGCTGTCGTTTGGAAAGTGTTTATCATGGTTTCTTTTCCCTGAAGTATATTTGCAACATATGGATGGCTGTCGTTTGGAAAGTTTTTATCATGGTTTCTTTTCCCTGAAGTATATTTACAACATATGGGTGGCTGTCGTTTGGAAAGTTTTTATCATGGTTTCTTTTCCCTGAACTATATTTAAAACATATGGGTGGCTGGCTGTCGTTTGGAAAGTGTTTATCATAGTTTCTTTTCCCTGAAGTATATTTGCAACATATGGATGGCTGTCGTTTGGAAAGTTTTTATCATTTCCCCGAGAGAATCAAATTAAAACATTACACGAGCACAGTAACGTATCTGTTAACATAAAGGAAACGCTAAGCACCTTTATAATTTAGCTATTTCATAAAAGTATTTGATTGTGATTGGCTGCAGTTCAGGAAGTCTGTGCAATTTTGCATTCCTGTTAAACTTCCGGAACGTGTTTCAAATTGATCACATGTACAGAGAGTGTCGTCTGCTTCTGACAAAATAATCCTATATTTTGACTTGGTGTCATCATTACTTCTGTTTCATTGTTTGATAGTGGCTCGAAAATAAAAATCTGTTAAGGCCGGTATTAGGATCGTACGGGGTATTGCATGTAACACCATTTTTGTTGGATAAACTAGAGAAACCCACGTTTATTACTTCCGTTCGTTGACTGCGTTATATGCTTTTAAAATATCTATTTTAAACTAAATTATAAGATGATAATTTTTTTATGAAACACGCTTTCGTTCCATTGCTCAAAATTATCGCCTGGCAACTATTATGAGTGTTGTGCCTGACAGTTTAATATACTATATCTCATCCAATGGTTTTGCGTCTAATATTTGAAACATTTTTAAATGACTCTTGAACATGCAAGCCTAACATATCGTCCAGAAAAGTGTAGAATTCCTAAATACATTAGCACTCCGCTGAATTTAGCACGTGAAACCCATGATAATAACACATGACTGGAGTTGTTTCAGTTACAAAATTAGATACGAGCTCCTGACTTCTGAAAAGATCGTGCATACCAAATTGGTCATTTAGATAACAGTATCGGCCATTAAAGAGAATCCATATCGCTTCATCTTATTATCTGTGACAGATTGTAAAGCAGGCTAAAGAATGTAAGCCGTAATAAAATCTTCCACCAGCGGGCTACAAACAGACCACACGCACAATTAGATGTTTGAAGTATAATACTTGTTATTGAAAACTTAATAAGTTGACCATAATGTGGCTAGCAGGAAAAGAATTATTTGTGATGGGGACAGGGGTGTTAGCAGATACACTACACCAGTAAACTTATTAGGCTATAACTCATAAAGAAAGTACAAGCTCACAGCGCATTCAGTATTATTGGAAAATGGAATATCAGTGAAGCCGGTGCTAAGGGGGAGCACGTTGAATGTTGTATATTACATTACACCTCATAAATCCGTGTCTGCTATTTCTGTCTTTCTTGCAAGGAAGTATCAGATACATGTAATATATAAAAAAGAAAGTGACAACACACTCATAAATAACTCGTAAATAACTGCCATTGAACGGCTGTTTCGTTATTTACAGAAGGATGTAAAGAGGTTGTGTTTGAAAATGGAGCCCAAATAACAATAAACCGTTTGGTATTAAATTTAAAAAAAACACTATATATGCTCGCTGTGTCCCTTTAAATGACAAAATATGACAGGTATATATTTTTAAATCAAATGGCGTACTCCGAATGACACTTCTATGCATTCCTAACAATAAAAGATAAGATATATGGCTAGCAGGAGAAGACGCCGCCACCAGAGCAATATTTACATAATCAATATCCAGAGCACAACATTTACAATATACAGAACACAACATGCATATACAGAATACAACACGTACCTTATACAGAACACAACATGTACACTATACAGAATACAACACGTACAATATACAGATCACAACATGTACGATATACAGAACGCAACATGTACACTATACAGATCACAACACGTACACTGTACAGAACACAACACGTACAGTATCCAGAACACAACACGTACACTATCCAGAACACAACATTTACAATATACAGATCACAACACGTACACTATACAGAACACAACATGCACAACACGTACAATATCCAGAACACAACACGTACAATATACAGAACACACCTAACACAAAACGTACAATATACAGAACATGAACGCAACATGTACACTATACAGAACACAACACGTACAATATACAGAACACAACATGTACACTATACAGATCACAACACGTAAACTGCACACAACACAACACGTACAATATCCAGAACACAACACGTACAATATCCAGGACACAACATTAACAATATACAGATCACAACATGTACACTATACAGAACAAAACACGCACAACATATACAACATACGAACACAACACGTACAATATACAGAACACAACACATACAATATACAGAACACAACAACACAGCACATACAAAACACAAATACAGAACACAACACGTACAATATCAAGAACAAAACACGTACAATATACAGAACACACAGAACCCAATACGTACAATATACAGAACACGAACACAACACGTACAATATACAAAACACAACACGTACATCATACAGAACACGAACACAAAACTTACAATATACAGAACACAACACGTACAATAAACAGAACACGAACACAACACAAACAATATACAGAACACAACATGTACAATATACAGAACACGACACGTACAATATGCAGAACACGAAACGTACAATATCAGAACACGACACGTACAATATATAGAACACGAACACAACACGTACAATATATAGAACACGACACATACAATATACAGAACACGACACGTACCATATACAAAACACAAATACAACACGTACAATATACAGAACACGACACGTACAATATACAGAACACGTACAATATACAGAACACAGCACGTACAATATACAGAACACGACACTTACAATATACTGAACACGAATACAACACGTACAATATACAGAACACGACACGTACAATATACAGAACACGTACAATATACAGAACACAGCACGTACTATATACATACAGAACACAACATGTACAATATACAGAACACAACACGTACACTATACAGAATACGACACGTACAATATACTGAACACGAACAAAACACGTACAGTATACAGAACACAACACGTACAATATACAGAACACGACACGTACAATATACAAAACACGAACACAACACGTACAATATACAGAACACAACATGTACAATACACAGAACAAAACACGTACAATATATGGAACACAACACGTACAATATCCAGAACACAACATGTAAAATATACACAACACGAACACATACAATATCAGGAACACAACATTTACAATATACAGAACACAACACGTATAATATACAGAACACGACACGTACAATATACAGAACACAAAACATACAATATCAAAAACACAACACATACAATATAAAGAACACAACACATACAATAACAACCGGTATCACCGTTTTTGAACGCTTATGACCAAAGTATGCCACTAGGGTGATTTACACTGGTTAACTCATGCACTCAACCACTCTTCTTCTGTATTCGCATCATAAGACGAGATAGTGTAAATAAAAATATACCTGCCAGTCTCTCACAATACAGCAAAATATAGCTGCCAGTATATTCTTGCACAATACAGCAAAATATACCCGCCAGTCTCTCACAATACAGCCAAATATACCCGCAAGTCTATTCTCTCACAATACAGCAAAATATACCCGCCAGACTTTCACAATAAAGCAAAATATACCCGCCAGTCTATTCTCTCACAATACAGCAAAATATACCCGCCAGTCTATTCTCTCACTATACAGCAAAATATACCCGCCAGTCTATTCTCTCACAAAAATATACCCGCCAGTCTATTCTCTCACAATACAGCATAATATACCCGCCAGTCTATTCTCTCACTATACAGCAAAATATACCCGCCAGTCTATTCTCTCACAATACAGCAAAATATACCCGCCAGTCTATTCTCTCACTATACAGCAAAATATACACGCCAGTCTATTCTCTCACAAAAATATACCCGCAATTCTATTCTCTCACAATACAGCAAAATATACCCGCCAGTCTATTCTCTCACAATACAGCAAAATATATCCGCCAGTCTATTCTCTCGCAAAAATATACCCGCGAGTCTTTTCTCTTACAGTGCAGCAAACTAGTTACGAATTGCCCATGCTGTAAGTTTGATCCTCATGCGGTTTTGATCCCCAGTAGGCCTACTGTACTTTCAAACACAATTGTTCGTACTTGTCCTACCCAAAAACGATTCATATAAGCTCTGAGCATATTCAGCTATTGAGCAAAATAACCTAATATAAACTAAATACTTTAACATGTACATGTGAATCGTACAAAAGAAAATATATGAACAACAACAAATGATCAGTCAAGTCTACACTATTTGCAGAATCGAACGTTGCGTGATTGAACTGGAAATACATTATTTCGTCAACTAACCATGCGTGGATAAACTGCACTTTTGCAATTATCAACCAAAAGTAGGTCAGTGAAAAGTTGCCAAAAAGCTGACTCCGGTTTTGTAATTGCAGTAATCTTTTTCAAGTAGATAAACCCTGTAATTATTTCTTTTGATGTTCTGGTTTCAAATTTACAAATTGAGATAGTTTGGCAAATTTACCGGCATGAAACATAATAAGTTTTATGCTTAAATTTTATATGTTTACCTGTGCAGCGATAAAACAAACTCAAATTCACTTTCACCTTCGTTTTACCGAGCACTTGCATGGTTTAGAATTAGTGACGACAAAGAATCTACATTCTTTGTACATCATCTTTATCTATTCGTGTCCTTTGTGTTATTCTGTCTGTTATTATGTTTATTAAATTAAACAATAAACAACACGTGTGGCTGTTCTCAATTACCTTCTCTTTTGGGGGGAAAGAGACTGCTGTTTGCAACTGTAAAATATGGTAACGTTCCTCGGTGGAGGGTTTGACAGCACATGTCCTGATGTTAGTGCTTTGGTAATTTTTGCTGTGAATATTGTATTCAGTTGTTGTGTACTTGCGTGTATGTGATGGATGTGTCTATTTAATGTTACACACCTATTAACAAAACATTTTGTTGAATATGTATGGAGTATATACAAGAGTAGTGTATTTCAATGTGTGCTCAATCAATTGACAAATGTGCCATTTTAAGCTCACCTTAGCAAAGCTCAATGTGTCAACTATTCTGATCGCCCTGGGTCCGTCTATCGTCTGTCTGTACATTTGTATGTTGTGTGCACTCAAGTACTTATATTTGTCATTGGATCTTCACTTAACTCACACAGTAGCTAGCTATATATAATACTTTCGACGTCACGTCAGAGTGACGTTTTCTTTAATTGCAACTTTGCGCTTCACATTTTACTCAGCACAGTTTGAATTTTACCGGCGTATTTCACTGAAAACACGTTATTTTTCTTATAAATTTCACAATTTGCTTTATATTTTTGTGATGTATATGCGCGCCTTAAGGCGCACATCATAATTTCTGAACGTTTTCTCAATTCTATTAATTTTTATTGTGATTTTTCCAAACTTCCATGTTTTTATCATCGTAATCGTTTGAATCTTAACATTATCATCATTGATATTTTCATTTTCATCCCCTGAAGAAAGAATAATATATATTCCGAAAGCGCTCGTTTATTTTTTAATAATTTTAAAGGATTCAGTATTGTTTGAGTGTATTAATTAATTTTTTATAATTAATTTATTATCTCTCCCATATATATATATATATATATATATATATATATATAGGCATAAATGTACAGACCAGACTACGGCGAGCACGCCTAGCTACATCATGCATTGTGAATGAGCATCTGAAAAATCCCAAAAATCGTATATTCCGTTGTAAATTCCGTTCCGTTCTCCCTTATATATATATGTGTGTGTGTGTGCTCTTGCACTCGAATATCTAACCATGTGTGTTCTAGCACTCGCATATTTTGATTTGATTGATTATACACCGCAGTTACATATTTCTTATGTATTGGAGAAAGATTTGAGCTAGTCAAATAGAAAATTAATACCGAAATCCATGATATTTTTTTTTAAAAAAAGTCCTTAGTTGGCGTTTTATTCTCTCTTACTCTTTGAATCTTCATCAAATTAACACAGTAGTTATTTAACGTTAACAACTCAGATAAGTTCTTGAATTGCCAAGGTCTGATAATAAATGTCCGAGTTAAAGCATGTGGTTTATAAAACAGAGACGTTTTATTTCTCCTTGTGTGTACTTAAACAACATCATTTATCATTAGATATTTAACATGTTTATGGTAGTTACCTAATACCGTATGATCTCGGATAATGCTTTAAAAAAACTTTATTTGACAATAAATATATGAGTTGTAGTCCTTTAATAACACTATATTGCTTTCTTTTGCACAATATCATATGCCACAGGTGGGTGGATTGAGTCATCTAGGTCCTCTTATTTTTGATAGGTGAATTAAGTACAAACGCGAGAAATACGCCATCTGGTAAACTTACTTGTTTACCTTTACCTGTTATCTTAAGAGCTTTTATAAAGACCCATTGTCATCAATTACTGGCTGATAAACATGTTTGTCTCATTTAATATAGACAAATAAATGCATGTGTGGACTCGTGCAATATCCAAATGTTACATTCTTAACATAATTATGTATGTTATCTTTCACAACAGTTTTGAACCAATGGCTATATAACTTCTGATCACTTTATTACAGTACTTTCTTTTTTTTGTCCTGGTAAAGTCTAGGGAACTCTCTGGGGGCATAGACGCACTTATCAGCATATTTTGTATTTTTTCCTCCGTTTATTACCCTTGTAAATTGAAAATAAAAAAAACTGTCTAACGCATACCATTTTGTTTGTTTTGTATGCTTGATATTTCCTTGATAAAATTGTTTAGATAATGGTTTTGTGATCTCCATAACATGTTACATGTGATAACAAAATCTTTCTGTTGAAGAAAGATGTATTGTAGTTATATATCACACGGTCCCTCTTAATGGTCATTTTCAGGATAAGTTAGCGTCAGCATATACTCAGTTCCTCTTCCTTTGTATTTGGGCAGATTTATCATACAAGTATTATTTGCATCTTTTCTATACGCAATTATACTGACTGTCCTTTGAATGATTCCGAATCTGAAGAGCATATACAATTGTTTCTATAATATGTATGCAAAACCATATCTTCGGCAATATTGTTATTTTAGTGTCTCTCTCTCTCTCTCTCTCTATCTCTCTCTCTCTCTCTCTCTCTCTCTCTCTCTCTCTCTCAGTTAATAATCACAAATACTGCAAGGATTAAGAAACGCCGGGTAATTGTCAAAGCCACATGAGCAAACTATTGCAAGAGAAAGTTACAGAATTTGTAAATAGGATCATTATCATTGGCCAATCATTAATGAAATACTATAACATGAATATTCTCAAACTGTAAATACCGTTAACAATAGTTCGGTAATGTTGCTCTGGAGATTCACTTGACATTTCTCTATCTTTTAAGCACATTTATGGCAATGCAATGATTGATAACGAAATATATCAATTAATATTGTTCTCATAATTCAATCCAAAATTACATAATGACGAAAACTGTTATTTTTTTATATAAAAATATAACAATTTATATCGGATCAATAGATTAAGTAGCGTTAAACTGTATTGGTATTATGCTAAACTTGTGCATGACATTATCTTGAACTGAAGCGTGATATTATGCTGAACTGATGCATGATATTATGCTGAACTGATGCATGATATTATGCTGACCTGTTGCGTGATATAATGGTAGGCTAACAAGGTAAATTTTGCTGTTCTAGGTAACCTTTATTTCAAATTATCTGGCAATGAAAGTGATATTTCTCAAAGATAAATGTTTTCGCTAACGTGGTTACCCAAACTATACCTATTAATCATTTAATTATCAACGATGTCTGTAGCCAAGACTACGATGACACACCCTTAATCATTACCCAACTGATAACAGGTCTATGGGTGGTAGGCTTGTCAGCGTTGACATTCATTATGTAGATAATTGGATAAAAAGGATAAAGTATCTTTTATTACTGTTGTAAATCATTAATATTTGTCATATGATATAATTAATATACGACATTAGTTTATTTTAAGGAAATCAAATACGTGCTGTTTTGAAAATAAAGCAAACGATCGCTTTTTTAGAAGACAATACAATATATCTTGGTAATTATGTTGTATCTGTTGCTTTGTCATGCACATAATTACATTATTATCTAGCTCCTGTTGCTTCTACAAAGGCATTGAATACATCTGCATGTAACATCAATTATTTCTTTATTTAAATATCAATTATAATTTCCAGATGTTATGTGTGGCTTACACCATACACATTTGCATTATGGTCCCTGTTTGTTTGGGGACAGTGCTCCGGGGATGATAAAGTGTTTTCAACTACATATGCTTATAGACGTAAGCCCACCATTGATTGTTTATTCCTTATTCTATAGTAAATAATAAAAGTTTGAGGGCTTGTCATTCATAGACTGACCCAATGAAAGAAGTGACACTTACATTTTAACGTTTGTCAACCTCTGCATTACCAAAATATGACGATAAACGTAGCAGTCATGTGTCATATAAGATATTTTTGTTCTGCTCAGTGTGTACACTGTTAACAAGGTGAAAGTCATGTATCCATACCCCAATTTCCAAGCAACATTTTCTTTTCTTAATTCACCATTCAAACTTGACAATGCTATCAAAATGTTCAAAATACATCAATAATCCCATTCAATTTAAATAAAAAAATGACCATTTAAATAAGGAAAATACCATTTTGCGACTACCCCACGGAAGCACTTCCTTTTTCCAATGGTGGTACTATGCCTATGGAAGAGAAAATGGGTGACGTGTATTGATGATATCAAGGACGAAAACATTTTGACAAATGTTGTTAGAACTACCGTTCAACCTCAGGTAATTGACAAACATATTCAGACATAAAACATTTGGCCTGAGCTTAAATGACCACGTGACTTTACCATAGAGACGTAAGAGATCTTGAGACAGCCTGTAATACAATGTGGACAAGAATTTGTAAAATGCACACGACTGTCATACAGCTTGTGCTCATCAGTTGGATATCCTTGTGTTTTTGGAACAGGTTCAACATTATTTAGGATGCTAATTATGTATATCGATAAGTGTCACACCTGGGTACGTTTTATATTGACACGTGGATATGTTCCGCAAAATGCCAAAGCTATGCACGCAGTTCACATGCCACAAAATACAATTATCGGATCTCAAATAGCTTTTGTTAGGAAGCGTTTTCATAGTTTGAATGCTTCTATGTTACAATTTTCATGACCAAGTGTTCTGAGATCACTTACTTCTTACGGATGAGGTAGTCGGTTCGATATCATCTCCCAGAACAACAATTTTACGTAATTGAAGGTAACACTGTTTTAATCTCAAGAAATTAATAACACCACATTTTAGATGGAAATTTACAAAATAAAAACAAATGCAGCAATGTTTCTCTGTAAAAAGAATGAATTCCTAATACTATTAAGTTATAACGATCGTGTACATGACTAACAGTAACGCATACTTACGTCTGTCTCACCGTTTGTTACTATCATGTTTAGGGTCATTTATATATGATAACAAGCGAATTTACACGAAATATCAGTCACAATGTAGCTTCCTGCGTCAAATGTACACAAAATATCAGTCACGACGTAATTTCCTGCATAACATATACACAAAATATCAGTCATAACGTAACTTCTTGCGTCACATATACACAAAATATTATAAGGAAGTAACTTCCTGCGTCACATACACACACAATATCAGTAACAACGTAACTTCCTGCGTAACATATACACAAAATATCAGTCATTACGTAACTTCTTGCGTCACATATTCACAAACTATTATAATGAAGTAACTTCCTGCGTCACATATACACAAAATATCAGTAACGACGAAACTTCCTGTGTAACATATACACAAAATATCAGTCATTACGTAACTTCTTGCGTCACATATACACAAAATATTATAAGAAAGTAACTTCCTGTGTCACATACACACAAAATATCAGAAACGAAGTAGCTTCCTGCGTAACATATACAGAAAAAAATCAGTCATTACGTAACTTCTTGCGTCACATATACACAAAATATCAGTTACTACGTAACTTCTTGCGTCATACAAACACAAAATAACAGTCACGAGGTAACTTCTTGCGTCACATATACATAAAATATCAGTAACGAATTACTTCCTGCGTCACATACAAACAAAATATTTGTCACGACGTAACTTCCTGCATCACATATACACACAATGTCAGTCACAACGTAATTGCTTGCGTCACATATGCACAAAATATCAGTCACGAATTACTTCCTGTGAGACATATATAAATTATTAGTAATTTGTAAAACTCAAATGATGTTTTGATCATTTTAAAAAAACATTGTTATATTCAGACAAAAAACATAATATTGATAAAAGCGCGTAGAGATTTAAAATCATAGAAAGCGTATGAAATATGTTTTTAAGTAGTCGTCATAAAGAAATCAATAGTAATGCAATATATTTGTTCATCATGGTTTCAGTATCATATTACCTACTGTGTATATCAATCATATACGGTCGAGGTCAAGACGATCACAGAATAACTCATTATCATCTATAATGAATCTTTGTAATGACTGATACGAACATACTTTCTAAGCAAGCAGAATCATTGTTCATTTCATTTTGTAACATTTGAGGCATAGTACCACCATCGGAAAAAGGAAGTGCTTCCGTGGGGTAGTCACATAATGCTGATTATAAATAATCATTGTTTCCACTTCTTTAAAAAAGCATTTTTTTTATTCTAATGCTCATTTTTTTATTTGAATGGCATTATTTACGTATTTGGAACATTTTGAAAAACATTGTCATATTTGAATTGTGAATTTAGAAAAAATGATGCTTGGAAATTGAGGTATCAATACATGATTTCGGAAGTTTACTTTCACCTTGTCGACAGTGTACATACTGAGCAAATAAAACATCTCTTATATGACACATGACCCTTACTTTTCTCATCAGATTGTGGTAGTGCAGAGGTTGCCAAATAGTAAGATGTAAGTTTCACTTATCTCTTATGGGTCTCTCTATGAATGACAAGCCTTCAAACTTTTATTATTCACTGTAGAATAAAGAACTAAATGGTTATACCTTGAGTGCAAAACTTAATAGTCGACAGGCAAGTATTATTACAATCATTTAAGAATGTTCGGCTCAAAGCCAACATTATGATATGACGAGGAAAATCTTGACATGTGTCTTTAATGAGGATAGGTGATAACAGCGTTTCCTTCGGCACTGTCATGATGTGGTTGAAAGATCTTGAACAAAACGTTCAACACCGTAAAAAACAATATGCGACTAAAACTGCATCAGATGTAGAAATGCTCATTTATAATCGAATTGCCACCATCAGCATTGGCACAAAACAAGCCAGCGATAAAGTAATTAAACAGTTCCTAATCTTGTTTAAGTTTCTAAATTTAAGACCAAATTAAGAGAAGAACGGATCAAAACCGACTGTAATCCAAAAGTAAAAAGTCAGCGCTCATTGTTAATCAAAGTGAGACATAATAATCCGAGATTCTTCTTTTAAGTTTGAAAGAACTCCTCCGAGTGTAGTTTAATTATTTAAATACATTACAAGAAATTGTTCCTTTAATAACATACCTTAGTAACATGCATGGTTACTGAAAAAAAAGTAAATCATTTAAAAGTAATCATAGATGGAAAACTCTGTGTTACTTTTGTACTTTCGGATATCAGAAATGTTTTTTTATAAGAAAAACTCATGAGATTTTCCAGGATAGAAATCACTTATTAGCATAAATATTCAGAGAGACATTGCACGTTTGCTGTATGTGACCGTCTCTGTGTAAGTGACAAAAATGCACCCATTTATGACGGGAGCCACATACATGTATACAATGTATTTCAGTACAATGATTAACGATACAAGTGTAAGCGCACAACGATAACTATCCGTACATGAACCCAATTATGCTGTGTTATTTACTTGGCAAACTAGTTTCCTACAGAAAAAATGGTTGATTTTCATACTATTATGTCAATATGCTTATTTTATAAAAAAAAAAAATGGTCTATTTAACAAGTGTTCATGAAATTCCATCATACTATAATAATTATCTGCTTTTGAAATTATAATCATAACGATACATCTCTTCCGTATTTGTCATTTGTATTAGGTTTTTAATATTAATGGGGTAATAATGATTTTTGGTACATCACCTTAAGCAGTATACTAATGAAGCCACCATATACGGTTGACAATATTTGATGTATAACCGCTATACGTTTGTATATTTATCTATAACTATAGCTTAGTTGCATATAAAATATCATTTTTATTTTGTTTGAAGGAAGATGTCGTGATTTTAACCTGCGACGTCATTTATCTCTGAACGTAGAGAATACGAAAATCTCGTTAAATATAAGAAACAATTTTATACTAGCATCTAAATTTAGGTCTATGTTTTAACATACTGTATACAGCATACATGTTGGCCAGTGGGCAGGTAAGCTCTGTTTTTAGTTATGTAATTGTTTAGTCAGTTATATGATTGTCCGTATATTATTAACATATCCTAACATTTAATGGAGAACGTAGTCATGTTATCAAAATCACTGAATAGAATAAATACATAGGTATATCATATAAAGTATAGTTGCAGAGTTCGTGACGACCCGTACGCAGGATTTGTACATAATAATGGTACGACTGTCGTATGAAAGTCAATTTGCACGTATTCTTTCACACGATACTTATACCAGAACCGAGTGTCTATAGGTCTTGAATATAAATCAATGGCATCGATCAGAATTATGTAATGTATTGCCTACACTATACAGATAGGCATGCTAGGGTATGAAAAAGGCCAGGGGAGAGATTCCACGCAGCCAACATGGCTGAAAATGACCGCTGTGGAGGCGGCTCTGTGATGGTCTGGAGCGGGATCAGCTGGGATGGACATACAGACCTCATTGTCCTTGACCGGGGTACACTGAATGCCCAGAGGTATAGAGATGAGATTTTAGATACTCAGGTAAGATTGTATGCTGGTGCAGTGGGTATCGGGTATATTCTAATGGACGATAATGCCCATCCTCATGCTGCCTATGCTGTCTGGGAGTACCTTCAGAGGGAGGGCATTGTGCGTCTGGACTGACCAGACCGATCCCCGATCTCAATCCCTTCGAGCATGTGTGGAATGAGTTGCAGCTTGGAATTTTAGCCCGTCAAGTCCAACCAAGAAGTATCCAAGTGTTTTGTGCGATGCTGGTATAAGAATTGAACAACATCCCACAAAGGACCATCAGGAACCTGATAGGGAGCATGAAGAGGCGTTACCAAGCTGAAGTTAACAGCAACAGGTCACATACTCAATATTAATCCCATAGCAGTTAGCTCCGTCAGCTTTTTGGCAAATTTAGGAAATTCGCTTTTTTATCAAAAATCTGTATTTGCAATGGTTATCTTACTCAAAAGCTTAAAGCAAACGTAAAACACAAACATATTCTAAATTTTTTGCCTACATCTTAAAAGAGAAAAAAAATGAAGAGTACAATCAATTTCCATAACAATATTGCAATTTTAACGTGTATTTGGATATTCTTGGTGCTTAGCAAACTTTGAGCAGTATATTTACACACTTTATTTAATAACATCACCTAAGTCTATTGAAAAGTTTTAGTATACGTGTACGTCGTTTGCATCTGTCGCACACATTTCAGATGTAATATATCGTACGCTATACATTTAAGATGAAATAAAACGCACACACTATATATATGTGTGTAATATTACATACACTTAAATAATAACTTAAAAACGGCAATAAAGTCATAAAGTTATATCGCGCGTATTTGGAATCGGAGACGCGTTTCATAAATGTTCGTATGTTAACGAACTTCTCAGTGTGAGATTTGAACAAAACGAAGGAATTCATTAATTCGTTCGCTTACATCATTTAACGAAGTTTTGTAAGCCTTGTAAATAATTTTCATTTTAAAATATTCCAACATTATGTGCCAATAACACGTTTTTTGTTCGCAGGAAAAACTTAAGACTTTTAAGAATTTTGATAGTTAACGTTAATCTACAACTATTTTATGGGATATGTGTGAGAATTAGTATGATAAATTGCCCAATTATTTCTTTAATCAGTATTTTGAAAACTGTTTCAAACAATTTTTCAACGGAGGCAAATCAGTGTAATTAGAATCTCGAATCAGTCCAGACAAGATACTGTTACTATCATAGATTGTTCACAGGATGCATATTAAAAAGCTATTATAGCTAGCAATTAACATACAGCGATTCAATTACAATAGTTTTTGGTAATTTAATTATTTTACACAAGTGCATAGTAATTACTTTTTGTGTTGTTATTGTGTTGCGTTTTGTGCTTTTATAATATTTGGTTTTTCAAAATTGGTGTAAAGTATAAAACCTTATATTTGAATCATTTTAAACTGCTATTAGAATCAGATGTATTGACTAAAAGTCCAACACAGCTTTTAATTAAGATTTATTTTCGACTGATTCGGAATAGCCTACAATGTAGTTGCGTGAGGTAAGGACTGAGATCAGCACCCTTAAATCGACATTGCAATGTAGACCAAGGTCAGCAACGGTAGACAACATTCAGAACAAAAATGTAGATTGGACATTCTAATTAACTCTGGCATCTAACTATTATTTAACGCAGTTATTTAGAGTAAACAAATAAGTGTTTGCGTCTGTCAACATAAACTTAAATTTCAATGTATGAACGCTTAACGTATAATAGTCAACCTCATTTCAATAAAAACATAAAATATATATTAATATGTTTTTAGCAAATCAATACTCGAGTATATTTATGATATAATATCTTGTAAAAGATACCTTAGAAGAAAATAACGCAACAGAAGAAGATAGCTGACTCGGGTTTATTGATGGTAATGAAACAAGCAACACCATAACGTCCCTAGATTCGGCTTGAGCAGTATCCAACTGTAAAAGTACTCAATGTGCTGGATGATTGAAGTAAATGAGAAATAACAACAACACTGAGTCATATACGGGAACAATGTTTTAACAGCATTACAGCCAGCACCAGACTACATAAGTTAAATCTAAACGTCCTTGAAGATACAATAACTGAGACAGCACTAGCAACTGATACACAAGATAACACCGATGCTTGCAGACAGGGGGAAACATACTCTTCAAATAGGGAACAATGTAACTAATCAGTAAATTAACTTCTGTTTATATTAACAAAACACTGTAAGATTGATTCGTGTATGTGGACGCATACGAGAAACAAAATACACATCTTTCAGTTTGATAATCATGGAAATATTTCAAGAAAAAATATATGTCGCATTAATGTAGTATACTGCACTGCAGTGTATAATTATTCTATGAATACTCTAGAACAAAAACAAGAATCCAGGAAAAAGGTCTTGAAATGGCATAATGGAAAATCGTAATGTGATTAAAACAGCTATCTTTCTATTAACTTGCTTTGCATTAAGTATTTGTAGGTGATTATTTCCTTAATAGTTGGATTTAGTTTGCAAACAAAGGTTGATCGGTTTTTATTACGTTTTACACTGAAAAATAACCCTGAATTATGCACGCTGTAGAAAAAAAAATCTTGAAATAAGATTAAACACGCAAACAACATGAATAATTCAACATGTGAAATGCATAAAAATAAATTGAAAGAAGATTTTTGAGTCCTAAATCATACATTTAATACTTTAGTTAGTGACTAATGGACACCAATTAAAATAGATAAACGAAATAAAAATTATTGCTATTCGTAAATATATGCATACATAAATTTCTATTTTCGCTATGCTCTCGAACTCAATAATACTATATCTAGAATATAAAATCAATGAAAGTTATTCACTAAATGTCGACCTTACATCAATATGTCTTTTGGCAGGCTGTATCTATTTTCTTTTTGAAAACACCAATACTACAAAATACAACCCATCTTACTCAACGCACATAACACTCTTAAATGTTTGTTTGCACATCAAGTACATTTTGATATGATATAACATCGTACATTCTTGATTCTAAAATGTAAGTATTGATAACTAACTGATTAAGAAAGTATACCTTAAAGACATGTATTATTTGATATACATCCAATAATATAAATTGTAACATATTCAAGTACATAGGTATATGACAAAATACGATGTCTTCTGTTTTCATATGCTTTCTGCATCTATCCCAAAAACAAAATGAAATGAATTAACGATGTTATTCCATATTGTTTTAACAATCTTGTACAGAGTAAGAAAGGTTTTAACGAATCCACCGTCTTAAGCGAATAAGGAAAGTGATATTGAAATATAACAAGTTAGACCATTCCAATGGCAAGACATTCCAAACAAGAAACTTGCAGCACAAGGAATTTAGAGAAGTGCTTTTAACTGCCAATTTAGCACCCGCTTTCAAATATACACTTCTTTGTTTGGAAATGTTTACTATTTTAAATCTACTTAAATTTAGATTTTGTTATATTATAAAGTTGTAAAGTTGTTTGACAAATGTCAGAACAAACAAACGTATTCAGGAGTTATCAACCTGGTATTGGAGATGACTATCAGTGTGACTTTTACGAATATGTAATAATGATACTAAACCGTTTAGTTTGCTATTAAACGTTTTGCAGTTATAATAAAGACTAACTGGTCTTGATCATAGTCATAGCTTTTTTTTATAAAAGCTACCATGGAAGACAATGAAGATGGTAGCACTTATATAATTGTACTTGAAAACATCTTAATAAAAAAAAGGACAGTTTTAAGTAAAATGTTTCCTCACGAATGTGTTTCGCACATGCGCATAGCCAATTCCCATCTCAATAAATAATGCTAAAATTGATATTCACAATTACATTTCTAAACAAAAGTTACAAATATGATATGAAATCCTTAACAACATCGCCAACGTCTACATACTGATACTATAAACGAAGCAAAAACTGAAATTGCTGCATGTCATCTATTGTCAGTAGTGTACATGGACGATCGTCCATTGTAAGAAACGCTTAAAATGTACTTTATACGGCTAAACGCATGTCAATATGTTTGTAATGGATAACATACCTGCTATTTGTTCGTCTGAAATTGTTATGATATGATCCTGGTTCTGAAAGAAAGTAGAACAAGATATTAATACGTATACAATTGGTAGTTCAGATACTACGATATTATTAAGTATACAACTGGTAGTTCAGATACTACGATATTATTAAGTATACAATTGGTAGTTCAGATACTACGATATTATTAAGTATACAATTGGTAGTTTAGATACTACGATATTATTAAGTATACAATTGGTAGTTTAGATACTACGATATTATTAAGTATACAATTGGTAGTTTAAATATACAATTGGTAGTTAAGATACTACGATATTATTAAGTATACAACTGGTAGTTTAGATATACAATTGGTGGTTTAGATACTATGATATTAATAAGTATAATATTATTAAGTATACAAGTGGTAGTTTAGATACAACGATATCATTAAGTATACAATTGGTAGTTTAGATACTACAATATTATTAAGTATACAATTGGTAGTTTGGATAATACGATATTATTAAATATACAATTGGTAGTTTAGATACTACGATATTATTAAGTATACAATTTGTAGTTTGAATACTACGATATTATTCAGTATACGCTATCCTATTAAAGAAAAGATTGACGTTTCTCAATTAGCATTGTCTAGATAATAATAATGTCAGTGAATTCTTTAATTTTAAACGTTAACTCACTTGACATGGCCAGTCTTATTTGCGGTTCATAAAAATAATTATATTATACAAATCTAAATCAGAACTGAAATAAAAGAAATAAGACAACCATACCAATTGTATAATCATTGTAACTTCCTTTAACAATATATACTATTTAAATTAAGCAATCAAATAAGGCAACTTTTATTATAATCAAACTTTGGAAGTCATTTGCATTATAGGATAAAATCAACTTATGCTGTATAATACCATCCCGTACCCCACCCTGAACAACCGAATATACGTTTTTTTTCCAGAACATTAATTTTGTTTCTTTTTTCATTTAGAATACAAATCTGATAACATACAGTTTACTTCAATATGATACCGAAATAAAACTTAATAGATACATTAATTAACACAATTAATTCTACGGGCTTCTCGGCAACACTTAACTTTCACCTTCCGGTGAAAACTCAAAATATGCTTTTATTAACATTTATTGTTACATTTTATTTTTAGATGAAACTGTTCCTTTATTTTGACCTTTTGATTTTTTAAAAAAATGCCATCATTACAACAGCGACGTTTTCAACACACTGGTTGATTGTATGCATTTGTGTGCCAATGTCAAGTTACGGAAAACGTCACGTACGGGTCATGACAACGTGACATCGTATCAGCAAAACAAGATCGTGCAACATATAAAATACAAACTGGCCTTTACAAGCGCCGCCCAACTTACGGAAAACGTCACGTACACGTCACGACAACGTGACATCGTATCAGCAAAACAAGATCGTGCAACATATAAAATACAAACCAAACTGGCCTTTACAAGCGCCGCCCAACTTACGGAAAACGTCACGTACACGTCATGACAACGTGACATCGTATCAGCAAAACAAGATTGTGCAACATATAAAATACAAACTGGCCTTTACAAGAGCCACCCAATTTACGGAAAACGTCACGTACACGTCATGACAACGTGATATCGTATCAGCAAAACAAGATCGTGCAACATATAAGTACAAACTGGACTTTATATGCGCCACCCAACTTCAAATATGTTTCATTGCGAAATGAAATGCAGTTATAATCCATTTTGACTGATTACAGTAAGTTTTGCAGTTGATGGAGTAATGGATACCCGTGCATGTTTCTTTAAGGATTTATGTACTCTGATTGGTAAACAATGCTACACCTCTTGTCAGACAAACATTCTGATATCAATAATAAATAATGCATAAAAACGCTTTCTTACAAGACATGACAAAGCGTAATTGAAACATTAGACATTGTTTCAGGAACAATTTGCACGTGCTCTGGATGTATATATTGTCTCTAGCACACGGATCTCACTGATTAATGACGATAGTTGGTTAATGCACGAATGAAAATTATGGCCATTTAATTATGTTTGTATTTGTCTGAAAAGTCAGTTATATGAAAATAATCTAAACCACACTTATTGCCAATAATCAACACGTGACAGTTCATGGGTTATAACATTGGCCAAAACTGTTAAAGATAACGATATTACGACAGCTAATTACACCAGCGTTCCTGACATATCATCATCTCTTTTACTTGTTTCGTATTCCATATCCTTGCAACATGTTATTGTTTTTCATAACTCAGCACGACATCATCTGGCAGTGTGGTCAGTGAAATAAAACATGCAATAAAATGTCAGTTCAGTAGCTGTATCAAACAAAGCACAAGTTGATGAGGTACAAAATAACAAAGTATATGACCACAAGGGGATGTACCATTTAAATTACACAACCCAAAAACACAACAAAAACACCACTACAAATAATTACATAGACTCATTTCAAAGCAAAGAAACAGAAATTTGTGGAAAACGCCTTGGAATGAGCACTGACAAAACTGCCAATAAGGAAATTAAGCTGTTTTTTTTCTTCTAATTTTCTAATTTGCAGGTGCCCACAACCTTGGCGCATACATTTCTCATCTTGTTACAAGTGTTACGTTGCTGATAAGCCATTATACAATGAGGAGACAGGTATAAACCCAATAAACTATTTTGAAACTACGTCATTCTATTTTTAGATGGAACCTATCACAAATTCATCTGTTACATACACTTTACTTTACAATATATTCAGTATTAATGTGTCACCTGGACAAGTCTAATTATTAAAAGAATGACGTTGTTTCACAATAGCATATTCGGTTTATATGGTGTACAGATACTGACTTAATTATGAACCTATATCAGAAAAACGACATGCTGTTTAAATAAGAAAAACACGTTTCTGAACTATTAATACAACGTAAATACACATATATTAATCGAAGACTGAAAAAAATAAACAACATCTCAACGTGCTTGTTATCTCGAGTGGCTTACATTTGTAGACTTTAAGATGCGAGGAATGTTCATCTTGATAAATGTATCTGTATATTATCAGAATAATTCCATACTTAGGGTGTTCTTGAATACAAATATTATATTTATCGTTTCTTCTTAACCTGTAAAGAACCGCAAAGTTGTTTTAGAGATATTTAAGATTTACACCTAATTACTGTCTGGACCAGGCCCGGCTAGGTCAGTTGGTAACCAGTCTGGCGGTCGTGAGGCCGAATCATCGCCCGATGTTCCACGGCCACGAGTTTTACACCTCTGATAGTTAGAGACTTATTGAGATAACTTAAGGCGTGTCTAATACTAATTGACAGTCTAGCGAATAACAAACATCAAGTGTGCCTTGTTTTATAATTATACACTCAGTTGCAAAAGAACGTGCACACTTTTGGTTTTCCAACATTGTTTTTTAATTAAAACTGATGTCATGTCAAACCTTTTGTGAACGACAGTAAACAAAATTTGCTTTCTGTGAAGCATAAATTTGCATTGAATATTTTACCGATAACAATTGTATATATATATATTTTTTTATTGTGAATACAGTGTTGACATGCTTTGTGCACATGCACATCATGGGAGAAGTACTGAAACAGGTTTAATCACATTAGCTATACCTTTTATGAGAGTAAAACAACTACATTCACTACATGGTTGTGGAAAAATGCCTAGGCTCAGTGAAAATTAACGTGCTAAATTAACGTTGGTAATGCTTGCTGGTGGCACTAGCATCGCATAGGTAAGTAGGCATATAACTGCCGTAGAAATACAGTGTTGAACTGCTTACCGTGCACGGTCAGGTAGACCTCGTGCAACCACTGCTAAAACGGACCGTTATATCGCATTAACGCATTCTCCGTCTTCTGAATTCCTTGCACTCCGTTTGAGCCCGGAGATCCTATTTTGGCCAGATCATGCTTCGACGTCATCGCAATGCTCGTTTGCAGTGAGCACAGCGTCATTTACGTCGGGGGCGTGCGGCATGGGCCCGGGTCTTGTTCTCGAATGAGTCCCGATTCAAACTTAGCCATGCTGATGTTAGGGTGCGGGTATCTCGTCGTAAGAATGAACGATTTGCCATTTGATGCATTATGAAGAAGGACAGGTTCGGTAGGGGTAGTATAATGGTTTGGGATGGAATTATGGAGACTTGAAAAACAATCTGATAGTCGCACGTGGTAATCTTAACGCCCAGGGAAACAATGCCCAGATTCTACGACCGGAAGCTGTTCCATTTTCACAGCGACATGCACCAGCCATCTTAATGCATGGCAATTCAATACTAAGGAAGCGCGATTGGCACAGCGTTACTTGGATGTAAATGCCGTGCATACATTGCCGTGGCCTGCCCACTCATCTGATTATAAGCCCAACAAAACATATATGGGACGAATTAGTATGCGAGTTAGGTCAAGTAAATTTATCAACATCTTGTATGATATTTCCGTCGCTCTTGTTCAGGAATGGAACAACATACCCAACGCTATTCTGCAATGGTGCATAAGGTCAATGCGTAGACGTCCCATTGTTTGTACCAACGTAAGAGATGGTAACCCACGTTATTGGTGCAGAGCAATACAGATTTCTTTGAAAAAAAAATGCTTAAAATTTAAATTCTTTACTGGCTATTAAGTAGCCGTTGATTTGCTTTTAATTTACTTATCTATTTTTATCTCTATGTTGTTTGGACAGCAAATTCATGACATTAACATTGTTAATTTGCAAAACAAATGCATCCTCGAAAAAGCAAATAAAATTCTTCAAAATGTGCTACCAAACATGATATAACCTATTTGGGGTATACCACAGTGCACACTTTATTTTGAAACTGAGTATATTTACCAGCCCATGTTTGTATAAAGGTTACTTTAATTTAAATTATATTTAAGCGTGATTTTCTAAAATTTGTTTTCTTCTACAAACATGCTCAATCATTTGATTGGCTCTACGTCAGACGATTCACAATTATTTATTAAATAAAAGTATTTTGATTATAGCGGAAAAGCAATATTCTTTCAAATATGGTAGTTTTTTTAAGAATATGTTTTAACTGATTTATTTTACATCGATTGTTAAACAGAATATTACAGAATGAACTTAGGCGATTCACGCTTGAAGTATTTCTAGATATAACGCTTTGCTCTAGGATACACACTACACTTAGTTGTGGCGGCGGATCGAACCCAAGACCTTCGGAGTCCGATATTGGATCCTACCACTGGGTCACTCGCTCCGCACGACCATTTATCAAAACACATGTTGCACCTGCATTGCACGAATTTTATCAAAATAAATCAGTCTTTAGCCCATAGAAAATATCTTCCAAGGGTGTCATTTGTTCTAGACACACATTGTACTGTAGTGGTTAATTGTCACAGTTACTCAATGTGTGACTAGAACATGAAAAAGTAATCTGCTACGCAAGTGTGATATAATCGAATGCATACGATATACATCATATACGTTTTCACGTTTGTTTATTTTTTTATATATTTTTGTTGTTGTTTTTAATGATGTTTAAATTCATATGAAACGCATTACAGGTTACATATTATGTCGCTATCTCTCTATTGGTACGATTGATTGATTAAATATTAAGCGTCATGTTTAAGCCATCGAAGGCCAACAGACGACCAGTTAACCTAGCCACTATTTCCTGGTATCTTGGAAGGTTGACCAGTACCCGAGCACACCCCATCTCCGCAAGTAACTGATAACTTTCCCACTTGAATCAGCGGTGAGAGACGGATGATAATGAGACGCAATGCCGTATATCAAACATCACGGAGATTGTGGCCAGGCGGGGATTCATGACTGTCACTCCATTGGTACAAAAGGGTACCAAATGACTTCTTGTTTTATATACACCTGGCACCTCCTTGCACTGACTACACTACATGTTTGGTCCATATATCTGAGTGGAATCAGATTCCTTTCACGAGGAACTGAAATTCCTTTTCACTATAAGTTTTCTGAACGAGATAGATTCGAACCAATAACCTAGGCGGTGAGAGGTAAATAATACGGAGGCGGCGACTTAAACCATCTTGCCACTTTATCTGGACTTGTAAGTCCAACCGAAAAAACTTAGCATTCAAATGTCACAGCCAGCACACATACAAATAATGCAGAAAATAAGCGAACCTTTATTAACAGACTAAGCAAATATACAGAAGTATGAATAGCTACATTGCAACAACTATAGTGAGCTCAAGTCTGAGTTAAGGGTAAGTGCAGTATATCTCCTTCCCCTTCGTCATGCGGTAAAATGAAATAGTACAGTCAGACTATCTTCTTTTCTCATACACCGCGTGTGTGTAGTGTAAAATTCAAACATGATCAGGTACACTTTATAAGAAACTGTGGTGCAATATTAAACATGAATATTCAAACAACCAACAATGGCCTTACAAATACCCAGTCAGTTCGCACAATGCATATGTGAATAAGGTTATAATGCCATTGATATAGACAATTGTCCTAGGCTTCGTTCTGCACGGTTAAACATGTTCAACTAAACGGACAAAAAGTAAACGTAAATCGGTCTACAGGCCAACAGGTATGCGTTCAGTACCGTTAAACAGCAAACACGTTTATACTGCCTGGTTCCCTGAAATTTACGCGAACTGTGTGCTAATTTGAGATTGAGCCAATGTCAAGTAAAATATGTTCGCTAACGTTAGCAAACGTTTAACTCAACTGAACGCAGCCCAACTCTCAAAGGTGTTTGTTCTGTTTGCAAACGTTTAAGCGAACATGCCGTTCAGCTGACTTCTGTTATCAAACATTTGCAAACATAATAAACGTTTAAGCGAACTGAACGCAGCACTAGTGCATATATGTATTCTGTGTATAGTACAAAAATCAAACAATTTTAGATAAAAATATGAATGACAAGTGGTTATATATTAAAACAATGACCACACGAGTACCCAGTCATAAAACATATGTAAATACAGTTGGAATGCAATTTGTATTGACAATTTACTTGGTTCCAAAGATGTACCAGTCCAGTTTAAATTCATCAAGTTTTAGCAAGATCAGAAATGGTATGCTTGCAATGAAAAGCAATGATTTGATGTTTTAAACTTAATGTATAATTTGATTCGGTCTATTTCTGTTCGGATAGGAGAAAAAATTGTATAATTATTCAATACATTAAAAACACGTTAAACCGTCTACATTTGAAAGTCATTGTCGATTTGTGTTTTTTTTCCTATTTGCGTGTAACTTCAAATTTTTGCCAAAATTTTTTGGTTCAAACCTTTATGAATACATGTGCTTTTCAGTCTTAACGGATTATTGCGATCGTATCAATCCTGATATTTGTATTTCACTCCAACAATGAGAGATGTATTCAATCCACTAACAGGGTGCTATACTGTGTTCAGCGGAACGTTTTATGTATATTAATTATTTACTGTTATTTATATGTACATGCTTATTTCATTGCAGGTAACAATTGTGTTGTGAACTCAACAGAAATTATTCCCAGCTCCAGGAAAACGACTGTTTATGAAATACTGTTTGCAGTAATTAATGTTTCCAATGAAATTGCTGAATATTTTCGACGTGCTTCGTTTAGTTCAATTCGACCCGTTTGGGCATCAATGTTCTATGTGTCTTCCTGTTTCATATACATATAACACCTTGATGCACAAACGAGTTGAGATAAATAGATATCTTATCTAAACACACGTTATCTTAATTGTTGTCTACATTGTATAACATACCAATTGGATATAAAGTTAGTGCTTCCCCGGGGTAGGGGGTGTAGTTGCATACTGGCGGTGTTAAATGATTATCGTTTGTTTAAATTTAAAAAAAAATGCATTTTTTTATTTTATTTACCCGTAAGATGCCAACAAAAATAAAATTAAGTTTTCCATTCTTTGATTTGGATCTTTCTATAAATGACAAGCCTTTAAAATATGTATTCACTATAAAAGTAGGAATGAAAACCAATAATGGTGTTCCGCCTACAATATTGCAATAAGATGGTGCTCACGGCAATGTTTTAGTAATAAGTTCTGTTCGAGGATAAACTTAATCAGACGATGTTCACACCCCTATAGCGTAATTGAGATTAGCCTTGCTAAAGCAAAGTTTTATTTCATTTTCAGCAATGAGAGAGCAAAGATGGCAAAACTCATTAAATTGTAACACAAATTTGTAGTGAAAAAAAGAAAATATGTGTCCTACGGGAATTTAATGTTCAAAAGGCACAGACACACATAAGGAAATAAAGGCATAGACATCACGACGTCATAAATACGAATAAGGAAACAAAGACAAAGACACCACAACGGCACAGATACCAATAAGGAAAAAAGGCATAGACATCACAACGGCACATAGAGAAATAGAGAATTAGGGCATTGACATCACAACGGTACATACAGAAATAGAGAATTAGGGCATTGACATCACAACGGTACATAAACGAACAAGGATATAATGTAATGACATCACAACGGCACACATACGATCAATGATATAAAAGCATCGGAATCACAACGGTACACTTACGATCAAGGATATAAAAGCATGGGAATCACGCGGCACACATACGATCAAGGATATAAAGTGATGGAAATCGCAACGGCACATAAACGATCAAGGATATAAAGGCATGGGAATCACAACGGTACACATACGATCAAGGATATAAAGGCATGGGAATCACAACGGTACACATACGATCAAGGATATAAAGGCATGGGAATCACAATGGTACACATAGGATCAAGGATATAAAGGCATGGGAATCACAATGGTACACATACGATCACGGATATAAAGGCATGGGAATCACAACAACACATATACGATCAAGGTTATAAAGGCATGGGAATCACAATGGTACACATACGATCAAGGATATAAAGGCATGGGAATCACAACGACACATATATGATCAAGATATAAAGGCATGGAACTCACAACGGCACACATACGATCAAGGATATAAAGGCATGGGAATCACAACAACACATATACGATCAAGGTTATAAAGGCATGGGAATCACAATGGTACACATACGATCAGTGATATAAAGGCATGGGAATCACAACGACACATATATGATCAAGATATAAAGGCATGGAACTCACAACGGCACACATACGATCAAGGATATAAAGGCATGGGAATCACAACAACACATATACGATCAAGGTTATAAAGGCATGGGAATCACAATGGTACACATACGATCAAGGATATAAAGGCATGGGAATCACAACAACACACATACGATCAAGGATATAAAGGCATGGGAATCACAACGACACATATACGATCAAGGATATAAAGGCATGGGAATCACAATGGTAAACATACGATCAAGGATATAAAGGCATGGGAATCACAACGACACATATATGATCATGGATATAAAGGCATGGAACTCATAACGGCACACATACGATCAAGGATATAAAGGCATGGGAATCACAACGGCACACATAGGATCAAGGATATAAAGGCATGGGAATCACAACGGTACACATGCGATCAAAAATAAAAAGGCATGGGAATCACAACAACACATATACGATCAAGGTTATAAAGGCATGGGAATCACAACGACACATATATGATCAAGGATATAAAGGCATGGAATTCACAACGGCACATAAACGAATACGGAATCAAACGCATTGTCATCACAACGGTATGAATACGAATAAGGAATTAAATACATTGGCATCACAATGACACATATACGAATAACACATATGCGATCAAGGTTAAAAAGGCATGGGAATCACAATGGTACACATACGATCAAGGATATAAAGGCATGGGAATCACAACGACACATATATGATCAAGGATATAAAGGCATGGAACTCACAACGGCACACATACGATCAAGGATATAAAGGCATGGGAATCACAACAACACATATACGATCAAGGATATAAAGGCATGGGAATCACAATGGTACACATACGATCAAGGATATAAAGGCATGGGAATCACAACGAAACATATACGATGAAGGTTATAAAGGCATGGGAATCACAACGACACATATATGATCAAGGATATAAAGGCATGGAATTCACAACGGCACATAAACGAATACGGAATTAAACGCATTGTCATCACAACGGTATGAATACGAATAAGGAATTTAATACATTGGCATCACAATGACACATATACGAATAACACATATACGAATAACTAAATAAATTGACGTCACAACGGCACAATACAAAAAAAGAATTAAAGACATTGACATCACAACGGCACACATACGAATACAGAATTCAATACATTGACATCACAACGGCACACATACGAAAACGGAATTTAAGACATTGACATCAAACCGGCATATATACGAATAAGGTATTCAACACATTGACATCCCAACGGTACACACACGAATTAGGAAATAAAGATATTGACATCACAACGGCACTCATACGAATAAGGAATTAAATACATTTATATCACAACGGCACACATACGAATAAGGAATTGAATACATTGCCATCACAACGACACACACACGAATAAGGAACTAAAGACACTGGCATCACAACTGCACAACACGAATATGGAAATAAAGACATTGACATCACAACTGCACACATACGAATATGGAAATAAAGACATTGACATCACAACGACACACATACGAATATGGAATTATTATAGGCATCGATATATCAACTGTACACATACGAATAAGGATTTAAAACCATTGATGTCACAACGGCACACATACGAATAAGGAACTAAATACATTGCCATCACAACTGTACACATACGAATAAGGAATTAAAAACATTGACATCACAACAGTACACATACGAATATGGAATTATTATTGGCATTGACATCGCAGATGTACACATAGAATAAGTAATTAAAGACATCGATATCTCAACGCTACAATACGAAGAAGGAAAGAAATCCTTTGTATTTCATGTTTATTAATTCACACTGTTTATGTTTTAAACATCTTTCCAAATTATTTATGTTTATAATGCAGTTAGTACAAAAACATAACCATAATATAATTATGAACGTTCTGGTTTTCAATTACATGCCTATGATAAAAGCTTTTTGTAAATGTAAATAAATACGAAACATTTTTTCTGCAGTGCAAAGAAGAGCATACACCGTAAAATATCAACTTTAAACGATCGAAAATATTGGCTAATATTCCATTTTAAACACAGATTATATATGGTGTGGAAGACCTCAGAATGTTTCTAAGTGGAATCATCGTTCTAGTAGTCCAGTTACTGGCCAATTCACTTACATAAAGCTTTTGGACCGAGCTAGGCTCGAACCTACGACCCTTAAGGTGAGAGAGGTATGTTATCTTTAGCCGGCAGCTCGACCACAGAGGACCATATTCTTGTTGTTAATCTAGTGTGAATGTATATCACTATCTTAATTTTTTGTGTATAATAATAATAATAATAATAATAATAATAATAATAATAATAATAATAATAATAATAATAATAATAATAATGATGATGATAATAATAATAATAATAATAATAATGATAATAATAATGATGATAATAATAATGATAATAATAATAATAATAATAATAATAATAATAATAATAATAATAATGATGAAAACAATAATAATAATAATAGTTATTATTATTATTATTGTTTTTAATTGATTTATGCTTAAACCATTTATTTCGATTTAGAAGCAAGCTTGGAGCTTTTGCGATACGCGCTCGGATCAGTTTCCTGTGCAGGTCACCCCAACATTGGGTGTTGATTATGAGAGGTTATAGGGTCAGGCCTACGGGGCACCTGTGACAGGGGTGGGGGCAGGGCTAATACACGTATACACGCACACTACATCGTTTTTTTTAATATCACAGCACTAATTAATTCACCAGCATTTTCCATTTTTTCTATTTTGCAGTTATAAGCATACAGATATTTTCTAAAATATTCCACAATATTCCAGATTACAGTCACAATAATTGAATAATACTAACGTGCAGATCACAAACGAACTTTCTATGTTTTTTCAATTATCATTGTACCTACCCACAGAATCTGCGACACCAAAATAAATATCTGTCTTTAATTACTATAACTAAAAAAACATAAACAAACAGAAAACAATGATATTTACCATACTATGTTAATTTCCAAGGTAATAAAATGTAAATAGCACTGTAAATCCACCGTGGTCACATAAATCTTATGGAGTTTTTAACTACAAAACACATTGATAACGTTGGGAAAACGCAAAATAAAAACGATGAAAGTTAACGTCGTATCCAGTTCCAGTCTAGAGGTTTATTTATGTTACACTGGAATACCGTTCATGCTAAAAGCGTTTTACTGTATCACTCCTGCTTGACTTCTACTGTTACATGTAACTGGGAACGCGTGATTCATAAAATCAGAAGCAGACAGGGAGGTGATTCTATTCTTTTATTCCACCATCAGATATAATGACCGCTGTTTAATATCTGTTATCTATGGATTTTGTTGTATATATTAGTAGCGTGTGTTTCAATTAATTGAAATTCATAGCTTTTGCGTGGTTGTGTAGATTTTTGTGTTGATGATTTCAATGGGGTTTAATGCCATTTTCAACGCCGTTTTCAGAGTAAAAGTATTTCACCGTTATTCCGCAAGTAACTGCCAAACGTTCTCACATAAAGTTGTTGGAGCGAGCGCAGCTCGAACCTACGTCATAAGCGGTGAAAGGTAAAAGGTCTTGAGACGGCTCCTTAGGCCATTCGTCCACGGAAAACCTTGTGTGGATTCTATACTTCGCATAATATTAACAATTATATCAATAAAAGGAAGAATTTTCAAAAGAGTAGATATAAATTAGTTTGATGTACTCATGAAAACCGTATGTCAAAATTTTCATTTTACTCGGCTTTAAGATTTTCATATATTTTGTGATTTATGATTCTGTGTATCAACTGTAAATATGTCCTATATTTTCTATTGTGTCATTTCTATTGTCTCTTTAATGAATTTAAAATTACAATTTTAAATTTGATTAGCTTTAGATGTAGAACTCATCTTGCTGTTATATGGAAATAATGTGTAAGAATTCCATTGTGGTGGGAAAACTAAAATATGTTATGTTATATTCTTTTCAAACATGGTCCTCAACGGCCGGATCATGTTTGAAATAAAAGAATATAACAAAAATATAATTTTAGGCGTTTTGTAAATACGGACCCAGATAAATGGGGTCATGTTCAGTGCCAAGGAATATATTCTATCGGTCCTTGAGAATACCAACAATATGTTTTTCAGAATTGTAACACATATTCTCGAAATGTGTACAGATACTTTTACTATTTCAATGCTTGTAAATTGTTGACATAAGAAGTTTTATAATTGGAAATAATGTAACAGCTATACAGATACAATAAGAGGTTGACTTGTCACTACTTCATATATATAAAATAACCAATACACAATTAGCATTGATATTATCGTTCTTCTGACATAACTATATCCTCAATGGTAACAATTAAGTGGGCCGATTAATCATTTTAAGATTTTAATAACACTGGATAAGTAAACATCCGTTGAATATCACCAATTGGATTCGGTGCTCTACCACTGGACCACGTATTCTGTTTAGTACGGTGTCCCATTGGGGCCGTCGCGGCATGATTATTAAATTAAGTAAAGTCGAAACAACGAAACAACGAAACTACGATGGTGAAAAGTCGAAACAACGATGGTGAAAAGTCGCAACTACGATGGTGAAAAGTCGAAACTACGATGGTGAAAAGTCGAAACAACGATACAACGATGGTAAAAAGTCAAAACTACGATGGTGAAAAGTCGAAACAACAAAACAACGAAACTACGATGGTGTAAGTCGAAACTACGATGGTGAAAAGTCGGAAGGCTTTCGACTTTTCACCATCGTTGTTGCGACGACTTTTCACCATCGTTGTTTCGTTGTTTTGACTTTTCACCGTCGTGGTTTCGTTGTTGCGTTGTTTCGACTTAATTTAATAAATATGCCGCGACGGCCCCAATGGGACACCGTAGTCTAAGTACCGATTGTTGTAATATGAATTCTTCTCAAACATTGGTATATGTAAATTACTCGAGTACATGTAATACTCACATGGCTTATGTTGCAACTGGTGCTTTTGTGACGACGGCTCTACAAGACAGACATACCCTAACCAGTCTGCATCGTGACTGTATAAACGGCTCTACAAGACAGACATACCCTAACCAGTCTGCATCGCGACTGTATAAACGGCTCTACAAGACAGACATACCCTAACCAGTCTGTATCGCGACTGTATAAACGGCTCTACAAGACAGACATACACTAACCAGTCTGCATCGCGACTGTATAAACGGCTCTACAAGACAGACATACCCTAACCAGTCTGCATTGCGACTGTATAAACGTCTCTACAAGACAGACATACCTTAACCAGTCTGCATCGCGACTGTATAAACGGCTCTCTACAAGACAGACATACCCTAACCATTCTGCATTGCGACTGTATAAACGGCTCTACAAGACAGACATACCCTAACAAGTATGCATCGCGACTGTATAAACGGCTCTCTACAAGACAGACATACCCTAACCAGTATGCATCGCGACTGTATAAACGGCTCTCTACAAGATAGACATACCCTAACCAGTCTGCATCGTGACTGTGTAAACGGCTCTACAAGACAGACATACCCTAACCAGTCTGCATCGCGACTGTATAAACGGCTCTACAAGACAGACATACCCTAACCAGTTTGCATCGCGACTGTATAAACGGCTCTACAAGACAGACATACCCTAACCAGTCTGCATCGCGACTGTATAAACGGCTCTACAAGACAGACATACCCTAACCAGTCTGTATCGCGACTGTATAAACGTCTCTACAAGACAGACATACCCTAACCAGTCTGCATCGCGACTGTATAAATGGCTCTACAAGACAGACATACCCTAACCAGTCTGCATTGCGACTGTATAAACGGCTCTACAAGACAGACATACCCTAACCAGTATGCATCGCGACTGTATAAACGGCTCTCTACAAGACAGACATACCCTAACCAGTCTGCATCGCGACTGTATAAACGGCTCTCTACAAGACAGACATACCCTAACCAGTCTGCATCGCGACTTTATAAACGGCTCTACAAGACAGACATACCCTAACCAGTCTGCATCGCGACTGTTTAAACGGCTATACAAGACAGACATACCCTAACCAGTCTGCATCGCGACTGTATAAACGGCTCTACAAGACAGACATACCCTAACCAGTCTGCATCGCGACTGTATAAACGGCTCTACAAGACAGACATACCCTAACCAGTCTGCATCGCGACTGTATAAATGGCTCTACAAGACAGACATACCCTAACCAGTCTGCATCGCGACTGTATAAACGGCTCTACAAGACAGACATACCCTAACCAGTCTGCATCGCGACTGTATAAACGGCTCTACAAGACAGACATACCCTAACCAGTCTGCATCGCGACTGTATAAACGGCTCTACAAGACAGACATACCCTAACCAGTCTGCATCGCGACTGTATAAACGTCTCTACAAGACAGACATACCCTAACCAGTCTGCATCGCGACTGTATAAACGGCTCTCTACAAGACAGACATACCCTAACCATTCTGCATCGCGACTGTATAAACGGCTCTACAAGACAGACATACCCTAACCAGTATGCATCGCGACTGTATAAACGGCTCTCTACAAGACAGACATACCCTAACCAGTCTGCATCGCGACTGTATAAACGGCTCTCTAATAGACAGACATACCCTAACCAGTCTGCATCGTGACTGTATAAACGGCTCTACAAGACAGACATACCCTAACCAGTCTGCATCGCGACTGTATAAACGGCTCTACAAGACAGACATACACTAACCAGTCTGCATCGCGACTGTATAAACGGCTCTACAAGACAGACATACCCTAACCAGTCTGCATCGCGACTGTATAAACGGCTCTACAAGACAGACATACCCTAACCAGTCTGCATCGCGACTGTATAAACGGCTCTACAAGACAGACATACCTTAACCAGTCTGTATCGCGACTGTATAAACGGCTCTACAAGACAGACATACCCTAACCAGTCTGCATCGCGACTGTATAAACGGCTCTCTACAAGACAGACATACACTAACCAGTCTGCATCGCGACTGTATAAACGGCTCTACAAGACAGACATACCCTAACCAGTCTGCATTGCGACTGTATAAACGGCTATCTACAAGACAGACATACCCTAACCCGTCTGCATCGCGACTGTATAAACGGCTCTCTACAAGACAGACATACCCTAACCAGTCTGCATTGCGACTGTATAAACGGCTCTCTACAAGACAGACATACCCTAACCAGTCTGCATCGCGACTGTATAAACGGCTCTACAAGACAGACATACCCTAACCAGTCTGCATCGTGACTGTATAAACGGCTCTCTACAAGACAGACATACCCTAACCAGTTTGCATCGTGACTGTATAAACGGCTCTCTACAAGACAGACATACCCTAACTAGTCTGCATCGCGACTGTATAAACGGCTCTACAAGACAGACATATCCTAACCAGTCTGCATCGTGACTGTATAAACAGCTCTCTACAAGACAGACATACCCTAACCAGTCTGCATCGCGACTGTATAAACGGCTCTACAAGACAGACATACCCTAACCAGTCTGCATCGTGACTGTATAAACGGCTCTCTACAAGACAGACATACCCTAACCAGTTTGCATCGTGACTGTATAAACGGCTCTCTACAAGACAGACATACCCTAACTAGTCTGCATCGCGACTGTATAAACGGCTCTACAAGACAGACATATCCTAACCAGTCTGCATCGTGACTGTATAAACAGCTCTCTACAAGACAGACATACCCTAACCAGTCTGCATCGCGACTGTATAAACGGCTCTACAAGACAGACATACCCTAACCAGTCTGCATAGCGTAACAGCAGTGAGGTTGAAATACAAGTCCAGATGGAGAAGAAGTATATAAACGACGTAACTATTACAACACCATAACAAACGAAGCAGCTATTACAACACCATAACAAACGACGCAGCTATTACAACACAGTGACAAACGACGCAGCTATTACAACACCATACAAACGACGCAGCTATTACAGGACCATAACAAACGACACAGCTATTGCAAGACCATAACAAACGACGCAGCTATGACAACACCATAACAAACGACTCAGCAATTACAAGACCATAACAAACGACGCAGCCAATACAACACTATAACAAACGGCGCAGCTATTTCAACACCATAACAAACGACGCAGCTATTACAATACCATAATAAATGACGCACCTCAGTATAACAAGACCATAACAAACGACGCCGCTATTACAAGACCATAACAAACGACACAGCTATAACAAGACCATAACAAACGACGCAGCTATGACAACACCATAACAAACGACTCAGCAATTACAAGACCATAACAAACGACGCAGCTATGACAAGACCATAACAAACGGCGCAGCTATGACAACACCATAACAAACGACTCAGCAATTACAAGACCATAACAAACGACGCAGCTATGACAAGACCATAACAAACGGCGCAGCTATTTCAACACCATAACAAACGACGCAGCTATTACAATACCATAATAAACGACGCACCTCAGTATAACAAGACCATAACAAACGACGCAGCTATTACAAGACCATAACAAACAACACAGCTATTACAACACCATAACAAACGACTCAGCTATTACAAGACCATAACAAACGACGCAGCTATGACAACACCATAACAAACGACTCAGCAATTACAAGACCATAACAAACGACGCAGCTATGACAAGACCATAACAAACGGCGCAGCTATGACAACACCATAACAAACGACTCAGCAATTACAAGACCATAACAAACAACGCAGCTATTACAAGACCATAACAAACGGCGCATCTATTTCAACACCATAACAAACGACGCAGCTATTACAATACCATAATAAACGACGCACCTCAGTATAAGAAGACCATACCAAACGACTCAGCTATTACAAGACCATAACAAACGACTCAGCAATTACAAGACCATAACAAACGACGCAGCTATGACAAGACCATAACAAACGGCGCAGCTATGACAACACCATAACAAACGACTCAGCAATTACAACACCATAACAAACGACGCAGCTATTTCAACACCATAACAAACGACGCAGCTATTACAATACCATAACAAACGACGCACCTCAGTATAACAAGATCATAACAAACGACGCAGCTATTACAATACCATAATAAATGACACAGCTATTATAACACCATAACAAACGGCGCAGCTATTACAATACCATAACAAACGACACAGCTATTATAACACCATAAAATACGGCGCAGCTATTACAATACCATAACAAACGACGCAGCTATTACAATACCATAAGAAACGACACAGCTATTATAACACCATAACAAACGGCGCAGCTATTACATTACCATAATAAATGACGCACCTCAGTATAACAAGACCATAACAAACGACGCAGCTATTACAAGACCATAACAAACGGCGCATCTATTTCAACACCATAACAAACGACGCAGCTATTACAATACCATAATAAACGACGCACCTCAGTATAAGAAGACCATACCAAACGACTCAGCTATTACAAGACCATAACAAACGACTCAGCAATTACAAGACCATAACAAACGACGCAGCTATGACAAGACCATAACAAACGGCGCAGCTATGACAACACCATAACAAACGACTCAGCAATTACAACACCATAACAAACGACGCAGCTATTTCAACACCATAACAAACGACGCAGCTATTACAATACCATAACAAACGACGCACCTCAGTATAACAAGATCATAACAAACGACGCAGCTATTACAATACCATAATAAATGACACAGCTATTATAACACCATAACAAACGGCGCAGCTATTACAATACCATAACAAACGACACAGCTATTATAACACCATAAAATACGGCGCAGCTATTACAATACCATAACAAACGACGCAGCTATTACAATACCATAAGAAACGACACAGCTATTATAACACCATAACAAACGGCGCAGCTATTACATTACCATAATAAATGACGCACCTCAGTATAACAAGACCATAACAAACGACGCAGCTATTACAAGACCATAACAAACGACGCAGCTATTACAATACCTTAACAAACGACACAGCTATTATAACACCATAACAAACGGCGCAGCTATTACAATACCATAATAAATGACGCACCTCAGTAGAACAAGACCATAACAAATGGCGCAGCTATGACAACACCATAACAAACGACTCAGCAATTACAAGACCATAACAAACGACGCAGCTATTACAAGACCATAACAAACGGCGCAGCTATTTCAACACCATAACAAACGACGCAGCTATTACAATACCATAATAAACGACGCACCTCGGTATAACAAGACCATAACAAACGACGCAGCTATTACAATACCATAATAAATGACACAGCTATTATAACACCATAACAAACGGCGCAGCTATTACAATACCATAATAAATGACGGACCTTAGTATAAGAAGACCATAACAAACGACGCAGCTATTACAATACCATAATAAATGACACAGCTATTATAAAAACCATAACAAACGGCGCAGCTATTACAATACCATAATAAATGACGCACCTCAGTATAACAAGACCATAACAAACGACGCAGCTATTACAATACCATAATAAATGACGCACCTCAGTATAAGAAGACCATAACAAACGACGCAGCAATTACAGCACCATAACAAACGACACAGCTATTATAACACCATAACAAACGGCGCAGCTATTCATTACACAATAATTAACTTGAGTACAATACACCCAAGAGATATGAAAAGGCAACACATGAAGAGATATGAAAACAAAACATAGGAAGAGATATGGAAACACAACACAGGAAGAGATATGGAAACACAATACAGGAAGATATATGGAAACACATTACAAGAAGTGATATGAAAACACAACATAGGAAGAGATATGAAAACACAACACAGGAAGAGATATGGAAACACAATACAGGAAGAGATATGGAAACACAATACAGGAAGTGATATGAAAACACAAAATAGGAAGAGATATGAAAACACAACACAGGAAGAGATATGAAAATACAACATAGAAAGAGATATGAAAACACAACACAGGAAGAGATATGAAAACACAATACAATAAGGTTATGAAACACAACATAGGAAGAGATATGAAAACACAACACAGGAAGAGATATGGAAACACAATACAGGAAGAGATGTCAAAACGCAACACAGGAAGAGATATGGAAACACAATACAGGAAGAGATATCAAAACGCAACACAGGAAGAGATATGAAAACATAACACAGGATTTAGAGGGGACTACCTTGTAAATGAAAAAGGCGACACCATTGCAGGAGGTACCAAATTATTCAATAACATCGAAAGACAATAATTCTTGTAGGATTTATTTTATAATCGCTCTTAATAATTATGTTGTTTTCATTTATAATATATAGCTTCCTGTTTTGCGTTTTCATATCTTTTGAGTGTACATGCAGAAGAAGTGACAAGTCGTGGAACAATTAACACCAATATATTAATAAAACCAAAGAGCATTACAATTAAAAAAATACAGAAAACGTTGTAATATAAATTGATAGATCATGTGTGTTTTAAAGGCTTTTCATATAACCTACATCAAATGTTGTTTGCAAAAGGATGTAATAGCAAATAAAAGGATATTAACATATGCCAGTTAAGCAATAAACCATTTATTGATAACTAGTCATGACTGAAGTTTCTAACAACATAGATAAGGCATACAGTATCTTGTTTCCCCTTACACCTGTTTGCTGGCAGTGACTCACAAAAGAAACCGAGTTCAACGTACGCACGTGCAGCTGAAATAATTTAAATTTGATAATTGACAAATTAACCATTTGGTTATAGAATTAATGTAATTAGTTAATTGTATCTGACACGTGAGCAAACACTTAAGAAGTCATGCTATAAAAAGAATGTTTGATACTTTAAAAAATATTGAATACTGGTCAAATAGTACTTAAATATAAATATAGTTACTGATATAATGATTTTACTGTAAATTTTACAAATGAATATATTTTCACTTTAAAAACACACTGATTATTTTCATAACTTATAAATACGTAAAATATATAAGTAACGATACTGAATAAAGTAAGTTGAACACAATAAGACATGTTAAATTAGATACGGGACATTTAATCCCGTTAAACACTGTTAAACATAAAGGGAAAATAACTGTTTAGAGCAGGAATGCAACAAAATGAAACTAACATTTGAAATAATTCCTTAGGTAGTGGCAAACATTGAAATACATGATATTATTGTGTAATGTATCTATACTGCAAAAATATTCATGTTAAAATACTTTGATAATCATAATTTTCTCACGAGGTATATATCATAAAAGAACCCTACCGGTAGGTAAAGAGCACAAGCAACTGCAATTAGAAAATCGGTTTAATTTTGAGATCAGGCACTCGCGATCTCCAATATGATACTGTTTATATGCAATAATAATTTAGTATTGCACAATCGTGTACAAAATATATCATCACCCCAAATCATCGTATGGCTAAAGTAAATAAAAAAAGGTTTGGCATTATTTTGGTTATACATGTACAAAGCGATTTTTATTGGTCTTCAATGTCACGTGATTAACATTGTCACATGATTAACATATATTTCAGATCTGTGATAATACAATGTTATTTATATATGTATAAATATAAAACGGAGTAGTGTACTGTTCGCCTATGCTCGATAAATCTGTATATGTACAGTTTCGCACACACCTGCCTTGGCACACTAAGATAAATAAGCTGATTTTATATATATAGTTTAATAAGACGCGAAATAGGCGCCCAGTCCGGCATTCGAACCCAGGACCTTTCGCTGCTGGGAGGATACTATACCAACTGAATTAGTCGGACTGCTGTCATAAGTTTCTCTCATTACATTCATGCTGTGGCATAATTATTTATATATATTATTATATATAAAGGGAGATAATTGAATCACAATGGAATTTCCAACTAAATTGTCCGTCCAGTCCAGATGTGTTGCATGTAAAATCATAGTATATAAGTCATGTTTCACCAGATTTTTGGGTTTAGCAGATGCTTTGATGTTATGTTTGTGGTTTGTATTGTAGCTAGGCGCGCTCGCCGTATTCTGGTCTGTACATTTATGTCTGGTTATTCACAAATAATTATCTCCCGTTCGGGATTCGAATCTGGGCTGGAACTTTGCGATGGTGCTAAACCGACTGAGCTAGCCGGATGCTGTCATACGTTTCGCTTCTCTCATTACATTTTACTTACACACAGCAACAATATAAATATTGTCTTGACAATAAGCGTACAGACATTAAAATATTTTGTATTCCTTTTGTTTTTTTCCATTAATGCATGCTCGCATTCATAGAACACGTTAGCTTTGCTCCTATACTAAATTGCGTAATAATAACATACCAAGTACAGTCAAACCTGTCTTAAGCAGCAAGTAAAGGGAAGGAGCAAAAATGGCCTTTTAAGACAGGTTAATACAAGTGAATTTGCTCTGAAAGCATACAAATTGGAAATAGCAAATGTGGCTACTGAAGACAAGTGACTGCTTAATAGAGGTGACCGCTTGCACAGTTTGACTGTACTCTGTTCCTGCTCCAGTAGACGTTAAGTTATATAGCTGGACCGAGATGTTCAAAGCTTGGTTAGCTGAACCTTGGGTTAAGTGAAATTTTTCAAATCACATTATTTTTAGATTCACAATTTATTGGGTAAATACTTTTTTGAACATTATGAAAATTTGCCATATAGTTTCTAAAATGCATTTAGGTTGTCATGAAATTATTTAGAATAGAAAATATTGAAGTTACAAAGTTTCACTTAACCTATGGTTAAGTTAACCAAGCTGTAAACAACTGGGCCCTGTTATTTTATTCTTCTTCTGGTTTGTGATATGATAATAGTCAAACATCGTTTAGACTTCCAAATATTGTAATATATATATATATATATATATATATATACACTATACACACAGTAGAGAGAAATTACCATTATATAGTGCTAAAACTTAAAACTTATAACGAAATACTGGATTTACTATTTCTATCATTCTTCGCTGATCCGGTGCTCCTGAAAGGTATTTTAGAAGACCCATGATTCTCCATATATATATATATATATATATATATATATATATATATATATATATATATATTTATCTATCTATTTCAGAATTGTAGCTAGCCGTATATATGTACTGAATATAAATAATCCGAGGAATTATTGAGGTACATTGCCATTAAGCTCTCACTCCTGTAATTGGAAACATGCATTCCAGAAATAAATGGAATTTAGAAAACTGCCAGTAAAGTGGAAAGTCATGCTTCACGCTGCACACTAGCATGTCTGCCTCACAATCCCACAATACATCTGACTGGGTAAATGTCAATTAGCCTGCTCTGAGATAAAGCAGGTAAACTCTAGCTTTCAAGAATTACTTTACAATTTTAGAAACTTCAACAGCGTTTATATCTTTATCATTAACCATAGGGGTTCCTTTATGACAGCATTCCGCATTAAACGTGCGGATATATATATATCATGCCAATCTGTTATTTATAAAATATGGCTCGAGTCTGTTGATATTTGTTATATTTATTATATGACATATGTAAACAAGATTTTAATGAGAAACCATTTCCGCTCGTAACAATACACATATGCACGCGCGCCCAACACACACGCACGCACGCACACACGCACGTACACTTTATGAGACTTTTAAATCAAGTTTAGACAGTAGTTTCTATAAGACACCAACGAATTTTATATGTTAGCCAAATCGAACGTATTTTGATAAGTGTTACTTTCTATAAACTTAACATTATCTTCTAGGTGAACTATCATGCATGCTAACATAGGCGTTATCTGTCAAATATTCTTCATTCCATATCTGTGATACCGCCAATGTGGAAGAGAATAATTTATATATTAATGACTATGTTTGCGTATTCATTGCATTTTATCATGGAGCAGGATACCGTATATATATATATTTATTGGGTCATGTTGTTCCTTTAATGACACCACATGCTACTAAAATATCTAAGTGTCTATATCTCAGGTTTTATTAGTTTTTAAAAGAATAGAAGTATGGTGTTGCAAACTATATCAATATATATGTTAATTAGCAGGGAGACTACTCTGTACAAATTACTGAGATACATCGCCGTGTGTATTACCTCCCATTTGTAACTTAACTGCTCCAAGTGACGCCTGGACGGTATGTAACACGCAGCCACTCAATGACCTACTAATGACATGAAATAAAATTGTAAGACTATTGGTGATAGGTCATCCAGGGCCGTAGTCACACTGAGGCCAACGGAGGCACGTGTCTCCTGTAGAGTTTATGGAAGTTCACATGTTTATATGAATTACTCTCCCAATAATATGACATCCTTCACCTGTACTATTTCCAGTATGAATGTATCACAAGACCCAGCAAATACTTGTCTTACAACTTGTATTATTAAACGTTGATATGTACTTATATGCCAGGTCTAAAAAGCTTCCAATGTGTATTGAAGACAATAGTGTAAAAATAGGTAATTATATAAAATGCAGTTTGTTTTACAGATCTGAACTTCTTAAAACGTCTCTGAAATATCAGATAAACACAGATAATGCACGCCAGATGCTAAATATTTTTGCCTTGGAGCATGCCACGCCTCACGTCTCACTGAGTGCATGGAATAACCATTCATTATTTCATAACTGACTTAAATAACGCGTTTTTATCAAAGTTAACAATCGCGAATAACTTTATTTTTATCTTTTATTGTTTCTCAGATATCACCACACACTCAAATCGCAATTACACTTGAGATGCGTCCCATTATTTCCTAACACCCACAACATGGTTCTAAGAGAATCATATGCTTCTCTTTGTTGTTTTTATCGTATCTTAATTAGATTCAAGATTCAAGCTATCTTTATTTGTAACTTAAACATATACTGTTTCCCATTATAAATATACATTATAACATACATCCAATATACTTATTTATCACGAGACACATTTTTTGAAACAATTCGTAAATATTTTTAAATATTTGTAACATAAAGTATTATATGTACATCTGTAGTTTATATTTCATAAAGAAGTTGAATTTTATTATTTATAAATGAATTTCGTAAACAATTTACAATTTAATAAATATCTAAATTTCCATAAATCGTCCATGATAGTAAATTTATATTTTAACTCATATTCACGAACACACACGGTCTCACACACAATGGTTTGTTGAAAGATTCCAGAACCCTATATATTTGACCTACGTAGATTAAATGCTGTGTATATGTATTTTCCCAATTTTAAAAGTTCTGTAATTTGCTTAGGTTTCATCTTTTTAATAAACTTATAAACGCTGGGCATTTTGTAATAATAAGATTTATTTATAATTTGCGAGGATCGCTGTACAACGAACAGGTAAGAATGAAACGATACTCGTCTTCCAAATCGTGTATCACATCATTACAAAAAGTGCAATATATTTCATTGTGGTCAATCCTGTTCTGTTCATAACGATCAGTTTCAATTTTAGACTTATGAGCGGATAGTTTTAGTTCGTATCTTACTTGGCAAGTCAAGATATAATTCAAATTCAAAATAAAGGTATATGCATAACGTTCTAGATCTGGATATGCCAGCGTACCATGTTTGCAAAAATAGATCAATGGTTTTTAGGCTTTCGAATGAAATTGTTAAACTCTGGTTTACGTGTTCATGCGCTAAACTATTACTGTAGTAATATTAGTTAATGCTGAATAAATGCGCAAATGTATACGAATGTCGGATTGGGTAACCAAAACTGCACTTCATGCACAGTCAATTCATGTTATTGTTAAAGACCGTTGAACTACTTTATGTTTGGATGGGTGCGGTTATTAGGTTTTTAGAAAGGAAACGTGATGATGACACATGGTTTAAGATGATCATGTTAGCTCTGAACGCAGTTGCTAAAACACCGCACCAACCCGAACGATATTTGCAAATATAGGAAATCTGGCCCAGTGTTGCTATCTTATTCTACCAATAGACTTATTAAAGTTATTAAAATTGACTAATCTATTTCTATGTTTTGACTATATATATATACATAGATTATATATTACATAGAATACCTTTCTCTTTAGAAGAAAAAACAATCTTGCAAAGAGAAAACATCATGTGGCATTAATAACATGTGCGTTTGATATAATATTGTTTTAATTTTATTGAAGTTCAAAACCACAATCACAAAACATTTATAAATGAGAAAAAAACTATGATGTTAGTATATAAACCAGACAATAAATGTTTTCAATTAATTCGTTTTACATCGATTGCGACAATTTCTTAAAACTTGAACAAATCACACAAAAGGGTTCTCGTGAAGAACCAGTACTAAACATATGCGGATAAAGGTTATATTATAAAGTGAGACAGTGTATACAAATACAACCGACATGACATAGTATTTTACCAACGATTCCTTTTTAATTATGAACAGAACATTGTTCTGTTTTGTGCTAGGGTCCGATTAGCTCAGTAGGTAACTCGTCTTACTATCAATCCAGAGGTCGTGAATTCGAATCCCCGCCCGGCAACAGTTTCCGCCATGATAGATATACGACATTGTGTTTCATTGTCAATCGTCTCTCACCGCTGATTCAGGTGGGAAATATATCAGTTACTTGCGGAGATGCAAGGGAATTTGTCAACCTTTCAGGATCCCAGTGGATAGGTGAACATAACAGACTGCATAAAAACGAAGCTAAATATTCAATCAATCAATCTGATTTGTTGCAATAAAAATGTGTTCTCTTGTGTAAACAATATATTCCATCTCATCATTTTAAGTTAAATAAATGTCGATTGATAAAGATCCAATCTAATTTATTGTTCTCACCTGTAAACAAACTATTGAATATTGATATCAGTACGTTTGTTCTGTATTCTCCAATGTATTGATGTAGAGTCATTTACCAAAGTGAGATTTATTATAAATATTTGATAATGTTAACAGTGAACTATTATCATCAGTCCCACGTAATCTATTTGTCCCTTAACATCCATGTTAATGATTTGTTCGTTATTCTTAGGCTATTTAAACATAGTGTATGGTTCTAGTCTCTCCCAGTACCTGACATCTTTCCAAGGTGGCGACCTCGGATGTCACTTCTCCACATGTCTTGTTACTGATAATGATTGTTATACGTGACGATTGTGTTTATAGCGTCGCGGTGGTTGTGTCCTCACACCACTATTACATTACACATAGGGCTCCATTGTAACATTTATGTCCAAAACACAGTGAAAAAAATCTGCAGCATGTGTCTGGGCTAAAAGTCACTAAAATGACCCTAAAACATACATTGACCAGGTATTTTTTTTAAAATAAATGTTTTTGTGATAACTATCAATTTCCTGAGTAATAATATGTCAATTTTTTTACTGCGATGCGGTTCGAACCAACAATTCTGAAGTGACACATAATTGCTCACAATTCTGGTATCAGCATCAAATTTTCAGTGGTGAATTCTAAAATACCGACCATTTAACATACGGTAAGAAAATTTAAATCACTGCAATACAAAGCCCTGGAAAATAGAAGAAAACGTTAACTAAGTTTTATTTCTACCTCCTTCATCTGTAGGTCCGGAGTACTTAAGGTAGATAATAGTGGTGCGAGTCTTTGAATGCTGTTTCTTCTCATGAACATATGTTGATTTTATCTTTTTTGCTTATATCACCTGATGAAACAAAAGTTAAAATCAAAACTTGAACATTAACTTGACAGGAAAGAGACTAAGCAAAGTGAAACATGCATGCCAAATAAAAAGAAGAAAATATAATAGCTTGCAATATAGATTGTAATTAATTATAGTCACCCATTCAATTTTTATATTTGGCCTAGAACTTTTAATTTGTACAGTATTTGATTGTTTTAATACATTATTTAGTACCTGAATTGATGAAAAAGTCACAACTGTAGTTAAAAAGTAATAACATACTTGCTATCACCATCCGCAGAATTGATCTTTTTAATGAGGTAAAACGATATTTTCATATATTCATAGCATACGAACCAAGATACAGGTGAACAGAACGCAGGATTATATAATGAGGTGTGTCATAACAATACTTTTAAAAAATATCACTTATTATTGGAAATGTGTTAAATATTATATATATATATATATATATATATATAAATATATATACTATAAATTCATAAGTTTGGTGTAAATATTACAAAAAAGGAAACTGATATATTATTTACAGAATGTGAAATGATGATTTTCCCAAAATTAAGTTAAAATCAACATAACTATTTTGTCGTGATTTTCATAGAATAATACAATCTTTGCAACCTAGATTAGTATTTCAGAGATGGGAATTATAACAATTTGGATGAGTTTTGTGATGATATTACATGTATATCGGTTTACTTTAGCAGCAATCCCATCTGACGTGGATGTGCTGTATTCAACTATACTTCTAGGATACAACAAGAATGTTTTGCCTGTGCTCAATCATAATGAAACTGTATATATAGGGTTAACGTGTTATATCATTAGTTTGAACAACTTTAATGAACTATCTGGAGAGCTTTCCATGTCTATGCTGTTTGAATTTTATTGGTATGAAGAAAGAATATCCTGGGACCCCTTGGAATATGGCGGGAAACAATCATTACTTGTTGCACCGGAAGATATATGGCGTCCCAAATTTGGTGTAATTCAATCAACCGACAACGCGGCAGAAGTTGGGAATCAGTCATTAATGCCCAGACTTTTCTTTGATGGAGAAGTTTATTGGAATCCAGCTCATGTTTTAAAAGTCACCTGCTCAGTTGATGTAACATATTTTCCATTTGATACACAAACATGTATTATATCATTATCCGGATGGGCGTACGATCCTTCTGAGGTGCTACTATATCCAAGTAACACATCAATTCAAACGGATTACTATAGCAAAAATAGCCAATGGAACCTATTGGATAGTTCTTTAACAAACTGCACTTTCCAACCCAGTGGTGGACCGTCCTGCGTTGCCATTGTTTTAAGAATTGAGCGACTAAGCCAGTTCTACGTCATATACATCATCGTGCCTTTATTGTTTCTAGGTTTAATTAATAATTTGGTGTTCTTAATGCCTGCCGGTTCCGGTGAACGTACTTCTGTTGCCATAACATCGTTCTTATCATTTATTGTGTATTTGGAAATCGTTAATAACAACGTACCCAAGAGTTCCTCACCAATGTCAAATATATATTTTTATTTACTTTTTCTTCTTGTATACAGTTCTACAATTTTATTTTTTTGTATTGTGTCATTGCGGATCTATGATCGCGACGTTGAAATACCAATACTAATAAAAAAAGTGACTGCACAGTTGCAACGAGGTATGTTTGTGAAAAAAAGTAAAGAACATGAAAACAAAGTAGTACCCGAAACAGATGATCAAAATGAACTTGATGATATATCGCAAATATTTGCCGATACAGATGTCGAAGAAAGGCTAAGAAATAAAAACGTAAGAAGTTGTTCTAGAGCGAGAATCGGACCAAAAGGAGAATCAAATGATGTTTTATTGGAAAAGGTCACATGGAAAGTAGTTGGAAAAACGTTTGATTTCTATTGTAGCATGGTTCTTTTAATTATTCTGTTTACAATATCAAGTCTTGTTTTTATTAATTTGTATACAAACAAACTACGATTGTAACTTAAGTTGATGAAGTACGCAATTAATATGGCATTAACCTCCTTTTTTATTATGACACTAATTTAATAGTTTCTGGCGTGTAATTTAATTACCTGAACAGCAATGTAACTCTTCATGTTTTAATAATTTCAGTTGTGATGTGAAAATGAAATAAAAACAAATATAGAATTTGTAAAAATCGATCGTTATTTTATAGATTATAACATATATATATATATATAATCTTTATTTCCTCCATATATGAAGAGATAATACATATTATGCAAACATGATATAGTGGCAATTATTTGAAAAGATTTATAAATACATGTAGTTACAATATCAATATTATCTAACAATCAGTATTTTCATTTCAACATGTTGATTTCATATATAGAACTAGTTAAGGACCATATGAAAAATGAAGCAGGTAAGAAATGATTGTACGATAGCTATTTACATTAATGACAACAACAACACAAACATATTTGACTTACATATATGATAAGGATAATAGTCATAGTTATATATTGTTAGAGAAACATATTTACATGTCTTATTGTTTATTAAAATTCACATTGATAATACATACTGAGCACATCATATTAGACAGCCTTAATCGAAACGAAACACCAAGACAACTAAGATGAGCTCACAAGTCTCTCGTTCGCACGCACACATGATCGCACGGACACACAGACAGCCAGCCAGCCAGCCAGCCAGCCAGCCAGCCAGCCAGCCAGACAGACAGACAGACAGACAGACAGACAGACAGACAGACAGACAGACAGACACACACACACACACACACACTCACACACACACACACAAACACACACACACACACATATATATATACACACACACACACACACACACACACACACACACACACACACACACACATATAAATGTATATACACACAAATACATACACATACATGTAAAAACACATATGCGATAGTTATATAGATATATATCAAATAATGAATATGTTAATTACAGCACCCTTGCAACAATTTATGTTTACATGATTTCATTTTCATTCTATATCCTCTTGTATCCTAGGAAATTAACACATATTATGTCATAATATTGTGGACCGTCTTCAAGAAAGTTTTGAAGCATTGCACCCTAGTTTTATCATCTATGTTAAAGGAGACAAACCCACTGAACATTTCGAGTAGTTGTAATTCCGGTGTATAAGCACACAATTTTGCATAATTTTCCGGGCCCAACAATCGTGACAGGTTAACCCATAACTTAGACCGTATATAGTCTTTATGATTGCAAAACAAAATTATATGAAGTGCAATATTTTCAGTTGCTAGGTTACAAGTTTTACATATTTCTTCATATTTTTTAGAAAAGAATTTAGAGAACAGTATGAATGCTGTAGAGCATTGTATTTTGCATATTTTAAATTCTTGACTAAATTTCCACAGAGTACATGGTTCGTATTTTGAATGAACAAGCAAAAATTGGCTTAACGTAGCGTCGCATAAGAGTCTGTTTCTCCAGTCAAACTCTACTGTTTTATGGATTGCGATTTTTATCGATTTTTTCCATATATTTTGAGAAGGGAATTTTCCGGTTTTTGAATAGTCTGTTAGATACTTGGTTAAGCTGTACCGACCTAATAATCTATATATATCAGGCATGAATCCTTTCATTTTTAAGGGTATGGAAAAGTATGATATAAGTCTACGGGAAAATACTTGTTTAATTTTGAATTTTGAGTTGAGCCGACACAATTGCCCAAGTAACAGTAATTTTCTCTTGTCAATAATATGTTTAATAGGGTAAATACCCAGACAGCTTAAGGCAATATCTGTTCTTGATCCTGTCGGTATATTTTGAATACGCTTAACGCACTGTCGATGAGCCCGTTCTAGGGGACATAACTGATTGTCTGTGAGATCATTCCACAGTTCACTCCCATATAGTGCTTTGGGAAGAACAACCGATTCATATATACGCTTTGCTGTTAGGGCGTGTACTCCATTTCTATAAATTCCACAGTCAGCAATACTGAAAAATGTTTTTCTTAATTTAGTACAACTTTCTTTTATGTTTTCATTTAATGATAGGGATTTGTGGCATGGTACCCCTAGATGTAGATAGCTATCCGTTTCTGCAACTTCATCATTGCCTAGTTTCCATTTGCGTTGTATGTGCACTTTTTCATTAAAAACAACGACTTTGCATTTATTGGCATTGTATATGTATCGTTCGTTTTGTGAATTCACATAACACAACTTGAGGAGGCTGTCTAGTCCGCGTTTGACGTTTGAAATAACTACCATGTCATCTGCTGAAGTTGGACATCCACAATGTATATCATATATCTTAAAACAATATTCACTTTTTTCAATTTCGTACATCAGGTGATTAATGAATACGAGATAGAGGTAGGGGCTAAGACACTGGCCCTGGCGGGTTCCTTGTAATATGGGGAACCAGTCCGATGTATAGCCTTGTGACTTTACACAACTACAGCATTCTACGAAAAATGATGCAATCGACTTGAAAAGTGAAATATCGATGCCAGTTTTAAATAATTTAAGTAGCAACAGGGAAATCCATGCCCGATCGAACGCTTGTTTTGCGTCTAAGAAACAGGTGTAGATTTGTGAATTGTTTTCATCTGCATAGTTTATGCATTCACGTAACATATATGATGTCATAAGACAGTTGACATTTTTTTGAAAACCTCCTTGCGAGGGATTAAAGCTCAATTTTCCATCCTTTTCAATCAGCTGAATTAGGATTTTTTCATAAAGTTTTAATATGCATGAACACAATGAGATGGCTCTATAGCTATTTGGGTCATTTTTCTTTTTGTTTCCGCCTTTAAATAGTGTTAAAATTATACCTTTTTTCATTTCTGCGGGCGTATGTGAAAAAGCAAGCATACAGTTAAACAGTTTAATTATCACCTGCTGCAGTAAAACACCGCCATGTATGATATTTTTGTAAAATACTTTATCGTTCCCGCAGGCTTTAAGTTTTTTACAGTTACTCAATGCATTTAAAGTCATTTTCTCGTTAATAATATGTTGTCTACCATATTTATGAGATAAATTTTCTTTTAGCTTAGTAAGTTCGCATTCCACTTCCGATTTGTAAGTTGGATTGAATGATGCGTCTTGACTAGGTGAGTAAAGCTCACTAAAATAGTTTTTCCAACCCGTGTTAATTAGCTTCGGCTCTTTTAGGATAGTACCGTTAAAATTCATTTCGAAACCCGAGGCATATGACTTTTTGTTTCGACGATTATTTATAAGCTTCCAGAATTCATTGTTGTCACATTCTGCTGCAGAATCAATTTCTGCATCCTGGCTCTCTAAAAACATTAACACTGCTTCTCTGTGGAAACGTCGAAAAGAACATTTTGATTTTTTATAATTTTGATATGAAAGTGAATTGGTGTCATTTGGCTTATTTTCGTTTAACCATGTGTAGCGTTTTACTTTCATTTCATTATGTAGGTACGTCAGTACCGTGTACTGTTCCTTAAGACGTAAGAACGTGTATTATTAGTATTTCAAAATATTTTTTAACTGATAATGATGACTTTTTGTTTGTTTTCCATAAAATATTAAAATGAAAGAAGAAAAAATTAACAAAACCTAATAGAACACTAGTTGTTAATCAATTTACTAAAGAACATGTAAAGTTTGCCTCTTTCTCTATAAATATGAAAATGTAATATCAGGAATTGTATATATACTACATAATAATTTGTATCTTTTACATTTGACTTTGTTAAACTTGAACAATGAAATAAAAAAATACAAAAAATCACTAGTTATTAACAAGGAATAATTCAAAAACACACAAAAACAATACTTTTCAAAGAAAGCTTGATTTTTGAGATAACATTATGCATGCAAATTTATCAAAATGATCGATAAAAATGTATCTTTTTCATTTTCTCAATGCACATTTTGCTCAGAATCTGTCAATCTGTTTCGCGCGCCTTTTCGTCAATATTGAAAGGCTACCTAGAGATTTTCTTATTTTAATATATGAAAAATTTGTTGCTTCAGTGTATTAAATCAACGAGAGCAGTTATACTCGGCGGTTCCAGTTCAATAACACACTTTGGCGGGCATGTCGGTGAAGTGTTCACATTTAAATAGTTTGTAACAAGAATTAGATTATCTCCTCATACTAAAGAACTCAAACATTTCGTTATTCAAGAATTCCTATGCAAAGAAACAAGAGATATTGTTTATGTTGTAACTAAACTGAGGTGGAAGATGCATACTACTTCATTTTTATCTGTTCTTGTTACAGTTATTTAATGAAGAAATATATATAAAAAAACCGACATATTTTTTTTCACAATATATATTATCCATGTGCAAGTTTAGTTAATTGCTTAAACACAGTGACAACACTATCTTAATGTGATTTGCTCAGTTTATTAAAGGTTCTCTGAATTAAGAAATAACATTTTAAATGTTTATTGTAAAACTTAAATACATAGTTGGTAATGGCAGAATAACAACTATTTCATTGTTTAATAAATGATTTCAACCTCCTCTACATCGTGAAGAACTTAGAATTGAAAAGTATTTGTCATTTATATTTGAAACACTCAATAATTAATATATATCAAATGGTAATAATTTGATGGTAATAATACTGTATTTATAAACGATATAGGTTACATGATGTAATGAGTCGTAAATATGTTATGATGACGATATATTTATGTACAAGTCTTATATGAAATATCTGTTCTGTTGTTTTTTTTCAAAACAAAATTGACGTAATCGGCTCAATACTTTCTAAGCACATTCTAGAAATCTACATCCCCAATGGCGTGTTACTCAACTGGAACACACACTTTCACATAGTCTTACTAATATGTAGTCTAAATCATCTTCGTCTTGACAATTTCATTTTTGGAAGAAAATAACGGGATTCTGCAGACAAATGTTTCAGATTGGTTGATTCAAATAATTCTGCTATTTAGGCGAGTTCCAAAGCATTTCATCAGGCCATCGGTTCGATGATTATTTTCGCATTGGTTTTTGCCCATTAAGCTTTGTTATCTCAGTTTATCTTAATTTATTTTAGCTCGATTGCGATAAAGCTCAGAGCTTATATGAATCTCTATCAAGTCCGCTTCCTGGGTAGAACCAGTACTGAGTGTTGTTTTATGAAAGGCATCGAGTCGAGCTGGGGATCGAACCCGCAACATATGACGTGAGCGCCCAACACTCTATCCATAACACTACCGCCCCGCTCTGCAAATATCTTAAATATGAAATTTACAATGACGTTCGCCAGGTTAAGATAGTTATTAATTTATTTGAACATTTTTATTTGAATTCTCTCAGACAATCAAATATGGCCGTATCGAAGTTTAGAGACACTTTATCATCCTATTTCTACACAGTGAAATGAATATTTCTCCAAATGTATTTATGCAAACAAGACAGCTTTTAACAGTTTTTTTTGTAAATTGTTTTGGAAACGCTAAAAAAACATTCAACCATAGATAAACGATATTCTGTAAAACGGACCCAGCTCTCCCGATTGGGTCGGTTAAATAGAGCACATTTGAGCACGTTGATTGGTCAGTTGTTTCAGGGTTGTGGGACAGGTAGGGAATTTCTTGCTTTTTTTCATTGAGGTTGATACACCTGATTCGGAAGATATCAGGTTCTATACAGAAAACCAAAAGTTTAGTTAGTAAAAATACATGGGAATTCCTGTAGCGTACATTTAAAACCGAATGTGCCTTGATAAGGCAATGGTATTTTGAAGTTTGAAATTGATTTAGGGTTTGTTGCAAACAGAATCAGTGACTTAATAAAATATACTTTTCATTCTGGTGATATCCGTCATCCTTAATCGTTCTTATTTCAGATTAAAGAAGGGTAATTTACCGACTTTTTAACTTTCAAAAGGGAATGCACGTACAGTGATGACATGTTATGACTTGTTTTACAAGTTTTACATTCTATGGTGCAATCTCTTATCGTCTACACAGTTTTAGTTGCTTAACTAGACAAATAGTGCTTTTATTTAACAATGTGATGTTTTACATAAAGGGGCAATAACTTTCAGCCAGACTATTGAATAAATCCAAAATTCTGTTAAAGTTACTCTACATACTTGGACAAATATAGTTAAAATAAAAAGAAATATCAAATTATCTTATTTTGTATTATAGTTTCAACTTGCATGAAAGTACTGACTAAACTTGTGGATCTCAGGTTCTATATATAGACTAGAAGGACGCGGTTGCGTGAACCCGTTAAGTAAATATGTATGTTGCATCACTTCTTTGTATCTAGAATCACTTGATAATTTCTGTAGTTTACAATAAACATGTATATGCTGTCGTATTTGTAAGAAAATAATCTGACGATGATAGTTTTATTTACTGCCTGCCGAATGATGTGACGGTTGTGAACGAGAAAGGTTGGTTACATCCATTTACCATTTACATCCATTGCAGAAGCTCCCCAATGGCGTCTGTTACTTCTAAGCGTTTCAAAGCAGTGGACCTTGTTGCCACTTCTTACCTGTTTGTTTGGTATTCATAATTATTCTGTTTAGTTATTGTGTTAATGGCTGTGTCTTTGAATGCTTCGTCAACTGTTGGTTTTATATTGTATTGTTAAAGTTTGTGGCTGATCGTTCCAATGCGGCTACAGCTGTTGTTATACGTTCTTATTGATATTATCATAATTAGTCTGAACATTGTAGTTATGCTGTTAAAGGCGCTTTGTCCGGTGAATGTCTTATATTGAACTGGTATGTTCTTTTTTCAGAGAATCACGTAATAAACTAACTAAATACATGGTTTAAGAAAACTCAAATGATTTATCTATCTCCTATGAATAATATCCGTTGTTGCTAAATTAAGATGATCAAACTCTGTCTATAAGAATTACATGTACTGTGATTCATTTGTTAGCGTCAATGTGAACGGACCGTAGTTCAGCGTTTTAAAGGTTGTACATTCGATATACAATAATACATATATGTGTATATCTATATGTTAATGGCGATGTATTGGACATGTTGGTTTATGATAATTTAATTTAGCTCATATGCAATTACACTACGGTCCCGCTTTGGACACGTTAAACATAAAAGTACTAAATCAGAGACAATTTATATACATAATATTAGTTCCAAATTATGATATTTGTCATCTTAATTCAACAGTAAAATGAAGGAACTAATTGCAGAATGATAATGAAAATTGTTTGTGAAGGATCACGTTATAGTATTTCTTAAACTATTGCTGTGGGAATGCGTTCCTGAACAGTGGTAATTATTAACCCAGACCTAAATGTATGATAACATTTGTAAATGCTTTGAACTATTAAATTAATAAGTTTGATCTAACGGTGCGAATTGATATAAGTAGGAGTTCTTTACTAGTTCAGTGAATACACATAACGGTGCATTCAGAATACGAATACTGTTCTTTACTAGTTCAGTGAATACACATAACGGTGCAACTAGAATACGAATACTGTTCTTTACTAGTTCAGTGAATACACATAACGGTGCAATTAAAATACGAATACTGTTCTTAACTAGTTCAGTGAATACACATAACGGTGCAATTAAAATACGAATACTGTTCTTAACTAGTTCAGTGAATACACATAACGGTGCAATTAAAATACGAATACTGTTCTTAACTAGTTCAGTGAATACACATAACGGTGCAATTAAAATACGAATACTGTTCTTAACTAGTTCAGTGAATACACATAACGGTGCAATTAAAATACGAATACTGTTCTTAACTAGTTCAGTGAATACACATAACGGTGCAATTAAAATACGAATACTGTTCTTAACTAGTTCAGTGAATACACATAACGGTGCAACTAGAATACGAATACTGTTCTTTACTAGTTCAGTGAATACACATAACGGTGCAATTAAAATACGAATACTGTTCTTAACTAGTTCAGTGAATACACATAACGGTGCAATTAAAATACGAATACTGTTCTTAACTAGTTCAGTGAATACACATAACGGTGCAACTAGAATACGAATACTGTTCTTTACTAGTTCAGTGAATACACATAACGGTGCAATTAAAATACGAATACTGTTCTTAACTAGTTCAGTGAATACACATAACGGTGCAATTAAAATACGAATACTGTTCTTTACTAGTTCAGTGAATACACATAACGGTGCAATTAAAATACGAATACTGTTCTTAACTAGTTCAGTGAATACACATAACGGTGCAATTAAAATACGAATACTGTTCTTTACTAGTTCAGTGAATACACATAACGGTGCATTCAGAATACGAATACTGTTCTTTACTAGTTCAGTGAATACACATAACGGTGCAACTAGAATACGAATACTGTTCTTTACTTGTTCAGTGAATACACATAACGGTGCAACTAAAATACGAATACTGTTCTTAACTAGTTCAGTGAATACACATAATGGTGTAAAAACGCGTACGTAGATAGTGAATATTAAAATTGTTATTAATTTTTTTTTCAAATAAAAAGTATATAATTTTTGTATATGCATATGTACGACTTGTAGTGAGATTTTTGTAAACATCTTAAGCGTCACTTACTATTAAGATAAACACGTGCGCCGACCTGAGTTATTTGGTATATATATATATATATATATATATATATCTTTACTTGCTTTAAAGATCAATAGACATACCTGTGCTATTTATTTTAATTTTTTAATGGGGTTTAGCGCCATTCCCAAAGTCAACAAGGATAGCTGCCACATGATCTCCCATGTCAAGTGAAATCTTCCAGTCCTCAATCAGGCGAATAAGAGTTGTCT